>LOEQ01001489.1:288456-298782 GCA_001685075.1 Bramus lutescens | reverse complement strand
TGTAAATTATGGTCTGATTTGTCTAACAAATAAGCTGACTGACCAATAGCCAGGCAAGATAAGGTTAGGTGGAAAAGCCAAACTAAGAAAGATAGGGAGAAGAAGAGAGGAGTTGAGGGAGATAATAGCCAGCCACTGAACAAGCAGGACATTTAGAAAATGAGGTGACAAGCCTTGAGCCATGTGGAAAAACATACCCTGTTATGGTAACTGGACAGCCACCTGAGCACTAGCAGGGTGACACCAGCAGCTAAGCCCAGTGTTCAGTGGAGGACTAAGCAAGTACCCTTTGCCTTGGCAGCAGAAGCCTCTGCTCTCACTGGGTTGTGGTTACACTCCCGATGAACCAAATGATAACAGGGTAGTTTTGATTTTCTTGTTGGTTTTTGTTTTGATTTTACCTTGTATTCTATAACAGTAGAATTTATTTCAGTGGAAGCCAAATAAATACTTTCTTGAGATTTTTAAAGTATTTTCAGAGTAGAAATGATTGTCTTTTCTTAGAGATCTTATTCTTAAAGAATACCTCAAAAGGCAGAATTTCCAGCTTATGTATGCATCCTTTATACAATCCCCTTAGATGTGAAGTGCTGAAACATTTTATACAATGATATCCCATGTCTCTATGCCTTGTGATAGTTTGTTAAATTGTAAAAATTATATCAGAAACTTTTTGCCTTGAACTCCAGTAAACACATAGTGTATGTGAGGACTGAGTTAATGAGCTCATGAAAACACACTTTTGAGTGTCCTCAAAAAGAAAATTTTTGATGATTACTAGAGACCTGTAGCCACAGTGAGATGGCACTGGAAACCCACTCGACAGACAGAGCTGGGACAGCGCCGTGAGTAGAGAGTATCTGGGACCCTCCTTCTCTGCTAATAGGAATGTAAACCACTGAGGCATTTGAGAAAAGAATGGTATCTTTAAAAACTAAACCTGAAACTGCCATATATTCCCCACTCCACTCTTAGATGTGTACCCACGGAAAGGAAAGGCATGCATCCTTCCAAAGATTTGTGACAATCTGCCCACAGCAATTTTGTTTGTAATAGCCAACAACGAGAAATAGTACATGACCATTAACAGGGGATTGTACAGTCAGTGGTGCTTAGCAATAAAAAGAAGTGAAATAGTAATACATACACCACAGATTTCAAAATAAATATGTTGGGTGAAAGAAGGTAGGTAGAAGAATACATGATACATGTATGTAAAGTTCTAGGAAATACAAGTAGTTATATTAACAGCAAATAGAGTGGTTATAGATCCAATGAGAATGTTTATTTTGATTCCTGTGATTCACAGATCTACATATCCCAAATTTGTCAACCTTTCAAATATGTGTAGTTTATTACTGTGATTAGTGATACTTCAGTCAAGCTATTTTAAATTGTTTAATGCCATATTGACGTTCTTGAAACCTCGATTTTAGGGAGGAAATCCTTCAGCAGTCTCTGTGGGAAAGAGTGTCAACTCATGTGATTGAGAACATCTACCTTCCGGCTGCACAGACCATGAATTCAGGAACATTTAACACCACAGTGGACATCAAGCTTAAACAGTGGACTGACAAGCAGCTTCCTAATAAAGCAGTAGAGGTTAGGATATAATTTAATTAAATGGGTAAGAAGCATTGTGTGGAAGAAATAGGTGCTTTGTATTGATGGTCTGTTTTTCCTTGGTCTCAATTTAGCACTTCATGTGCGCTCTGCACCTGCCTCTGTTGGAGCTAACCTTGATATTGTTCTCAGTTGCTGCTAACATAAAAGTTTACTAATCAGGATGCTGTTTGCCTAAAGGTGTTGCTTCTCCTTCCAAAGATAACATTAATATAACCAGCAAAACTGGCCTGAAGGTGAAATATTTTGAACGTCTGTGAATTGAGCTTGTATAAGGAGTATCTTCATATGGACTAAATCTTACCGTTTTTACATTTTCTTCAAGACCCTATAGCACTTGCATATGCATTGAGTCATGGTCTTGCTAGGTTTTTTTAATATTTATTTATTATGTATACAATATTCTGTCTGTGTGTACGACTGCAGGCCAGAAGAGGGCACCAGACCTCANCTTTGGAAGAGCAGGCAATGCTCTTAACCTCTGAGCCATCTCTCCAGCCCGGTCTTGCTAGTTTTGACTAGGAATTATTTACAAAATTAAAGTACTTCAAAGAATACATTTCTGTCCCGAGACATCTTGGCCCAACCATGTGAAAACTGATAGCTGTCCTACTTGCTCAACCTTCCTGCAGCTTCTTCCAAGAAGTGGGGTGACAGTATTGCCCACCTAGGTTGTGGTCAGGATTAGGTGAATTAATATGTAACACACTTAGGTAACACCTGACCCATCCGTAATAGCCACCCAGGGTTTTATCACCATTATCCACCGTTCTCCTGCTCTCCAGCTGAGAGTCAGTTGTGCCCTGAACTCTGAAAGGTGTTCAACAACCTGTGGTCAATGCTAGATGTGATTTTATTCTGCATACCTGCCTTGAAAATAGCTTTGCTCTTTCTGTCCTGCCCCAGCCTGCCCTCTTCACCCCTGTCCTCACCTTCCTGGGCCCATGTCCAGCAGCTGCAGCTCATACAGCCTCTGCCTATGTTGCATGCTGCTGAACTCTGGCCATTTCTTGACCCACTTACTATGGAAATAACTGGAGAGCTGCTGCTTTTCAGTCACTTAGTTCTGGTGAGTCCTGGGATGGAACATTTGCATAGCCAAAGCTTTCACCAGTGAAACTAGTCCTTGTGACACCAGTAATTCTGCCTTTCTGCTTTCTGCCCTGGGCTTTATCTTGGGGGAAGAGTGGAGCTGATGAGAAGCTAATAGGTTCATTCCTATCTCATACAGGCATGGAGGTACACTCTGGTAATCCTAGTTCTAGGGACACTAAGTAAAGCAAGGGATTGCCCACAAGTTCGCAACAGAACAAAACGAAAACCACCTTACCCCACCTTCTATGTGTTTATTTAGTTCTTCATCACTTTTGCCCTGCTCTCTTCCGTTCACAGTTGAGACTGGGTAAAAATTAGCTGAGTAATTATTTTGTAGTACTTGAAGCTTTTAATACGAATCTTTCCTTGGAGGCAAAATTGTAGAGATGATTGGCTTAGTGAGTAAACTTAAACTTGAGCAGGGCGGTGGTGGTGCACGCCTTTAATCCCAGCACGCAGAAGGCAGAGGCAGGATCCTGGTGAGTTTGAGGCCAGCCTGGTCTACAGGGCTGATTTCAGGACAGCCAGGACTATTACACAGAGAAACCCTGTCTCAAAAAAAGTGGGGGGAGGGACACGACTTAAATTTCATTTGGTGTGGAAGCAGCAGGCAGACCCACACATGAAATTGATTGAAATAAGTAAAGTAAATGTGTTTGCAGACTTGGGGTGTAGGGCTCGCCTAAAGGAGCCAACTCTGCTCAGCTCAGCGAGTGCATCCTGTGGGGATATGAGTTGGTTATCTCCCTGCACTGTAGGTGTAGATTTGTTAATGAAGTCTCAGTTTTTAAAATTGGTGGCTTTAAAAAGCAAAAGCAAAAAAAAACAGGGCCTATATATGTCACCCTGCCATCCTGGAACTCACTGTGTAGCCCATGCTGGCCTTGAACTCACAGAGATCCACCTATCTCTGCCTGTTGAATGATAGGACTAAAGCCCTATGATGCCCAGCTCTGCTGTCTTTTTATTAGTGTGCATGCATTTATCAATGAACTTGCATTTCCTGATCAGCTGCTGTGACACAGAGGGTTATTTTAGAAGAAGTTATGTTTGGTTTCATGCTGTTTTTTCATGTTGTATGTTATTTAAGGGTAAGCCGTCTAAATACAGCCTTTTCTTTGTATCCAGGTTGCTTGGGAGACACTCCAAGAGGAATTTTCCCGCTTCATGACGGAACCCAAAGGGAAGGAACACGATGACATATTTGACAAGCTTAAAGAGGCTGTGAAGGAGGAGAGTATCAAGCGGCACAAGTGGAACGACTTTGCAGAAGACAGCTTGGTACGTCCTCAGCCTGGTTAGAGCCTGGTGTGCCCTCATCGTTTTCACAGGATGCCTCAAACTGATTCTTTCATGGAGCTCTTATACGGCTGCAGTGTAAAGTAATAGATGTATGATTTATAACCTGCCCTTCAACATTCCTCTGGCTCTTCTAAAATAACCCTCTGTTCTTTTTTTCTTGACTTCCGTTCCATAAGAAAAGCAAATTTTGCAGTAAGCAGGTTCCCATATGTTTCCACAAATTCCCATCCATTAGTTATGTTGGGCCTGTATAGGTACCTTGGTGTAAAATCATAGCAGTATGTATCAAATATCTGCTGTGTGCCAGGAATAACTCTTAAGTATTTTTGTTTGTTTTTGTTTTGGGGGTTTTGTTTGTTTGTTTGCTTTTTTTGTTTTTTGAGACAGTTTTTCTCTATAGTTTTTGAGCCTGTCCTGGAACTAGCTCTTATAGTCCAGGCTGGCCTCAAACTCATGGAGATCTGCCTGCCTCTGCCTCCCAAGTGCTGGAATTAAAGGCATGCGCCACGACTGCCCAGCTCTCTTAAGTATTTTGTAAGCATCATTTGGTTGAAATTTTTTTTCAGAGTGTGGGACCTTATCTGTGCCAGGCAAGGCCTCTGTCACCAAACTATATCCTCAGGTTCTTTTTCTTTAAATAGGATCTTACTAAGTTCTCCAGGCTGACTTGAATCTGTAGCCCAGGTAATCCTTGAACTGTCAGTCCTGCCTACATCTCCTAAATAGCTGGGGGCTCAAAGCTTGATTGAATTCTGAAGCAGCTGTGTTAGTGAGGTCTCATTGTGGGGTCAGAACACCTGAGCTTGACAAGAGGGAGGGGCTACTTGGGTTCTGGTTTCCAAGGTTCCATTGCTGTTAGGCCTGGAAAGCGAGGATCTGCTAGCCAGGCATGGTGGAGAAAAGCTGCTTGGTTTGTACTAGCCAACCACAGAGGTGAGGGGACTAGGGACAAGAGACAGCCTTCAGAGGAAGTCCCACAGCTGCCCGCTATCCAATGATGCCTTCGATATTTATTCATCAATGGGTTTATTCATTGATGAAGTTAGCACCCTCATGATCCAGTCACCTCTCAGTAGTACCAGCATCAGGAGACCAAACCTTTGGTGGACACGACAGGTAAGGGCAGCCACAGTCCTGTCATGCTCATTGGCAGAGTGGCCATTCTCCACCTTCTCTAGCTCCTGACCTCTCTGCCTGCTGCCCCTTTCTTTTCTTTTTTAAAGATTTATTTATTTATTACATATACAGTGTTCTCAGGACCTCTGGAAGAGCAGTCAGTGCTCTTAACCTCTGAGCCATCTCTCCAGCCCCTGCTGCCCCTTTCTTAACAGCGCATTCTTCTACCACCATAGTCAAGCCTTTGTTAGTCGCATCTTCTGCTAGCAGGGCTAGGTCACAAGAAGAACTGTTGAAAGGTCTAGAAAAGCACGGATCTCCCTGTGCGCTGTTTGTAATCATAATTTCATTTTGAAGAAATATTTGTCTGCATATTCAAAACCATAACCTTATTTCCCTGTGTGGTAGGCTGGTTTTCTAAAAGAAGTGCCAGTTTCATTGTTCACTCAAAAATTATCAAATTTAGAAACCAGTTTTTAATTATAAAAATAATAGCTAATGTTTATGATTGGCAAAGTGTTTGAGCCCTTGCTCTGCCACTGTATTTCTGTTAACAACAAGAAAGTGGTTAATGATTTCTTTCTTCTGTCCTGTTTTAACATATTTCTTCATAGTTCATATGGGAGTAAATAAATACATACAGAAGGGAAATGACCCTATGAATATTACGGTTCTAGCTCTTATGATTTATAGTCAAATGTGCTGTTTGCTTCCCTTGAGTGTCCCCTCAGTCAGCTCTTTAGCTTCAGCCAATAAAAGGAGCTCCTGCATTACTGTGGGAATAACTTGCTGTTATGTGTTTATTTGTCATGTTCAATATTTACTAAGTTGCCAGCTCAAATAAAATTACTGACATGTAGGAACATAAATTAAATTAGTTTTCTCTGTCCTGTTTCAGAGGGTCATTCAGCACAATGCTTTGGAGGACCGGTCCATATCAGATAAGCAGCAGTGGGATGCAGCCATTTACTTTATGGAGGAGGCCCTTCAAGCTCGTCTCAAGGATAGTAAGTAGGGACATGAGCTCTTGAGTTGTAAGCATCGTAAAATATAATCATCACTGGGCCAGCGAGATAACTTGGTGGGTAAAGCAATTGCTATGAAAGCCTGAGAACCTGGGTTGGGTCCCTAGAGTCCACAGAGGAGACAGAGAGAAGACGCCCACAAGTCGTCCTCTGGCCTCCACTCACGCACTGTGGCACATGCACTTCCAAACTCACAGACATGCCATATATACACATACAGAATAAAGTAATTTTCAATATACAGTTAACACTTCAAAGTCTTTGTCCTGAATACAGATAATTTTTTTTTTATGTGTGAGTTGCTTTGTGGCTAATAAAGAGAATTATTAGGTTGGAACCGAGATGCTTACATTTATTCCTTATACATAGAAATTCTGTAAACGATTGTACTTTTTCATATATTTTAAGCATATGCATAATTGTCCTACTTTTGCCATACCAATCATATGTTCCTGTATTTTAATTAATTTCATATTAATACAGCATTTAGAAATAATTAAAAAATCATGAACATTGTTAGCTATAATTTATAGTCTTAGTAAGTGGTAAAAATTCCTACTTAATTAATTTTTATCTTTCCTCTAGCTGAAAATGCTATTGAAAACATGATAGGCCCAGACTGGAAAAAGAGGTGGTTGTACTGGAAGAATCGAACCCAAGAACAGGTAGGAACAAAAACATCTCTGTTCTTATGATGGCATTTTGTTTATGGTCTAGTTTGCTTTAAAATTTTGGTTTTCTGTAGCCCAGACTGGCCTTGAACTCACAGAAGTTCTCCTCAGCCTCTTACTTGCTGAGATTATAGGCGTGTGCAACCACATCTGCCTTCATTTTGCTCATTTCAGTTCAAGCATTAACACACAGTCTTGGGGCTGATGACGATGCCTCAGTAGGTAAGAGTTCTTGCTATGGAGGCATGGGACTTGAGTCCAGATCCCAGTACCCAAAAAAGCCCAGCATAGCTGCCTGAGTACCTATAACTACAGTGCTCTAGGGGTGGAAACAGGAGGACCTCTGGGGCCACTGGTTGCCTGCCTAGCTCCAGGTTCACTGGGAAAGCCTGTCTTAGGGAATAAGGTGAAGAGTGGTAGCCAGGGCCCCTGATGTCCTCCTCTGACCTCTTTATGTGCCCACAGGTGCCAGTAACCACAAGTATGTACATACATCACACATGCATATACCAGGTCCACACTCAAACATGCATGTGTATATGTGTGTGTGCATTCACACACACATATACGCACATGTTTATATGCGTATACCATCTTCTCATGGCTCTAAAAGATTCTTTAGAATTTTAGTTACATAAACCTTTCTAAAAAGTAATAAATCTGTTTTATTAAAAGATTACAAAAATAAAATGTGGTTCCTTTGTGGTTGACTACTTTGTTCATTTCAGTTCTCTGACTGAGTTTCAAAGGAGAGTAGTTGGTCTAGAAAGATGGTTTGGTGGTTAAGTGCACTTGCTGCTCTTATGGAAGACATGACTTTGGTCAGTTCCCAACACTCACAGGACAGCTTACAACCAACCTGGAACTCTCGTTCCAGAGGATCTGACGTCCTCTTCTAGCCTTTATGGGCACCGGACATATACATGGTGCACATACATACATGCAGGCAAAATACCCATACATAAAGTAAAATAAATAAAATCTCTTTAAATAAAGAGTAGTTATAAGCAAAAGACATGAAACAGAATCAAAGGATATGTGGCAATTTTGCTTAGGAAGAATACAGATATTTGTATATATAGTTTATTATCTCTGAGTTTTACTGTTGGAAGTTCAAACTAGTTTACCTTTTTATAGTAACATTTGTTAAAATGCATACAAAGTAAATATGAAAATTCAGATGGGAGCTGGAGAGATGGCCCGGTGGTTAAGAGCACCTGGCTGCTCTTCCAGAGGACCCGGGTTCAATTCCCAGCTCACACTTGTCCAGTTCCAGAGGATCTGACACTTTCACTCCAATGCACATAAAATAAAGCTAGATAAAATTTAAAAAAAGAAAAGAAAATTCAGATGAGAAGTATGATAGAACTCATCCTTTGTAGTAAGGGGCCACTTGTTTGTTCCCAGCTGCTCATCCCTGAAATAACCACACAGAAACTGTATTAATTAAATCACTGCTTGACCAATTAGCTCTAGTTTCTTATTGGCTTACACTTACATCGTAATTTAACCTATTTCTATGTGTATCACCGTGTGGCTGTGGCTTACCGGCAAGGTTCCACGGTGTCTGTTCCCAACAATGGCTACGTGGCGTCTCTCAATTCCACCTCCTTTCTCCCAGCATTCAGTTTAGTTTTCCCCGCCTAGCTCTACTCTACCCTATCACAGGCTTAAGACAATTTCTTAATTAACCAGTGATATTCACAGCATACAGAGGGGAATCCCATATCAATCCTTTAGTAAATATTGAATGAGCACTTCAGAACAAAATGGCAAAGTTAAATATAAACAACTTTAAAAATGGGTAAATTGCAGAAAAGTGTATGCCACTCCCATATCAACCCCTTTTCATTCCTTTGAACTCTTTTTGTTGTTGTTATTGTTGTTTTTTGAGACATAGTTTTTCTGTATAGCTTTGGCTATCCTGGAACTCACTATAGCCCAGGGTGGTCTTGAACGCACAAAGATCCCCCTGCCTCTTAAGTGCTGGATTAAAGGTGTGTGCCACCACTACCCGGCTCCTTCTAACTCTTCTAGCTTCTTTCCTGTGAACGTCAGTCTCATCCTTCAGTTCAGTTCTTAAAGGGAAGAGCATAAATAGAATATAGAATCAAAATAGATAAATGAATGAAATAATAAGAAAAATAGGAGGTATCCAGTCCACTTGCTCTTGCTTCCTGTGTTCACTGAATCTACTTAATTAGCAAAAGGGATGCTAAAATGTGGGGGAATTCAGAGGTAAAGAGAATAAAATACTCCTGAAGAGCATAACTTTATTTCCTTATTTCTATTTGCATTTTAAATACAGTTAATGACATACATGATCAGTATCCTGTTTCTTTTCCAATGCCCCACCCTCCTTGTTTTATAAGCTCCCTAGATTAGGTGATTTACACCTAAGACAGCAGCGCATGTGTTCTCACTGCCATACAGATGGGCTGAGAAAAGGCCTATTGTCTAAAAGACCTTGTGGGACTGTCCATCAGAGGTCTCTGACTCAGACACCGGAAGAGACATTGATTAGAAATGGCTGTTATATGGCAGCTAAACTCAGTATAGTGCTGAAATCCTCCAAAGCAATCAGTGACCACATTACTAGCCTCAGCAGCTACTGGTAAATAGACTAACCAGAGAGAGACAGTTCCTGCTCACACATTGTTTTTCTCCAGAATCCATTTAAGAGAAGTAACAAATGCATTTTATGGTCATTGCAAAGGATCTGTACTCCTAGAAGAGGAATCTGGAAGACTTCCCTAAATGAGCCTTCACCCCATTCCAAGACCAGGGTAGCATATGTAAGATTCAGACTGACGATTTAGATGTAAGAGAAAGGACACCAGAATCATCTGGGAGGTGTTTGTGTATCGGTTTTGCTTTTTCCTTTAAAATATTGACTGACTTGAGTTCTCCTCCCCTAATCCTTCTATCCTTCCACATCAGTTGAAAACTGCTCATGTGTCCTTCTTGCCTAGAAGATAGAGTGGGGAGCATACTTCAAGAGAGGCAGAAGGTGTCCCCTGGTTAGTTTAGATAGCTGTATAGTTCCTCCTGCCTTCATGAGTGAGCAGACTCAGCAAGAACGGAAATACCAGACTTTCCTTTGTTAAAGATGAGAAACCCAGGGGTTAGGGAGATGGCTCAGCAGTCAAGAGTGCTTGCTACTCTTCCAGAGTTCTGTGCCCAGAACCCATGCCCCTCTTCTGGCCTTGGTTTTCACAAGTGCCAAGCTTGCACTGTCTAAACAGCCTTCTTTTAACTTGTTACAGAGTGTTCACAATGAAACCAAGAATGAATTGGAGAAGATGCTGAAGTGTAATGAGGAGCACCCAGCTTATCTTGCAAGCGATGAGATTACCACAGTTCGGAAGAACCTGGAATCTCGAGGAGTTGAAGTAGATCCAAGCTTGGTAAGAAATACTGTACAGGAGTTGGGTACTTAGCTCAGTGGTAGATTGCTTGCATAGTAAGCACAAGGCCCTGGGTTCGGCCCTTAG
>LOEQ01001489.1:268792-280835 GCA_001685075.1 Bramus lutescens | reverse complement strand
CCTCTACAGACAAACCAAGGGTAGAGCGTCTTCTACAGACAAGCCCAGAGTAGAGCGTTCTCTACAGACAAACCAAGGGTAGAGCGTCCTCTACAGACAAGCCCAGGGTAGAGCATCCTCTACAGGCCTGCAGTGCTCAAATTCATCAAAGGCAAGACAAAAGACATTGTCCACATGGAGAGCAACTAGAGGACCTAAAATACCAAATCTATTCCAAGGGTATCAGCAGGGCACTCAGAAAATCAGGCTGGTGTTTCTTGGAAGTGCTACACCAGTGTTGGTTTGATCCTAATCTAAGGCTTCATTGGTTGTGATCATTTAAAAGAATACTCTTACTTCGAACTCGTTTACATTAACATTCAGATGTGATGAAGCCTTGTGACACTAGTTGTTTCTGGAGGGATAAGCTGTTTATAGTGTTGTTGTAGCTTTCTGTGAGCTGGGTGGCTTACTTGTTTTTTTGGTGAAACAGACAAAAAAAAGAAAGTTTATGTTTCTAGCTAATAGAAGATCAGTGTCACGTGAAAATACAGAAAATGAGACTCATAGATGTGATCTGTGAAGATGTCAAAAAACTGAGTACCTCATGGACCGTTGAGTGAGATACACAGCTCATTTTCCTGCCTCAATTCTTATTCACAGTACCTCCCACTGTGTGTGAACTGTGAGGAAGTTCAACAGATTGTTACAGTATCTAAATTGGTACCAACTGTGAGGATGGATGTTTGGATTACCTATCAGATTTTCAGTAATTGTCACTATATGAAATGAGAGTACCTGTAGTCTGAGATTTGTTTTTCCCTGCCTTGGAAACTGAATATCTGGGCAATAGTAACAATAGATAAGTTTCATCAGTACATAGTGAAATTCTTTTACTTAACTACTGTCCACTAAAACCCAAGTTATTGTTTGTTTGGTTGTTGTTTTGGTGGGTTTTGTTTTGTTTCTTGGTGGTGGTGTTTGTTTGTTTTTTCTTTTTGAGACACGATTTCTCTGTGTAGCCCTGGCTGTCCTGGAACTCACTCTATAGGTTGGACTGACCTCAAACTCAGAGATCCACCGCCTCTGCTCCCCAGTGCTGGGATAAAGGGCGCACACTATCACTACCAGGCTCCAAGTTATTCTTTTCTTTCCTTGTGTCTTCAGAGTCAGCCAAGAATTAAAGGGACATTTGTAGTCATTTAGACAGCTTGCTCTGAGAAAGGATTCTTTTCCCATTTTTGTTGTTTTTTTTCCTAGCACTCTATCAAAATATTAAGTTGTTTATGTGTGTGAACTGATACTTGCTCACTTGTCTTGAGCCAGAAAACTGCTTTCCATAAGTTCTCACTGAGGTCTCCAATGCAGCCTTTTGAAGTTGCTGTAGCTATTTTTCTCATTTACAGATTAAAAAATGGAGACTTAGAAATATGTAGTATCTGATCCCAGATTTTTTAATTTTTTAGAAGGAAAAATTCCCAGCTTTAGAAAGTATACACACATACATATATTTACCCTTTTGTATTGGGATGTGTTCATAGTGGCATGTCTTCCATCCTTCCTGCCTTGTAAGATGCTTTGGAACTACGACTTCCGCTCTTTGAAAACATATGGTTAAAGAAACACCAACATGCTTATGAAGTCAACAGGTGAACTGAAGGAATGCATCTTCTTTATATGGCTGTAAACTGTCTCAAGACTGCCAGATCCCACTATAATCAGAGTTGCCAAAACCTAGATATTCTCCCTGCGCTGGTCTCAGCCTCACTCTGTATCTAGAATGACTTTGAACTTCATGCTTGACTTGCTCTTTGCTCTCACCTTCTGAGTACTTGATTAAGTATTCCAGGCCCAAAACACCAGGGCTTCTCCCATGCTCATCAGACTCTCCCAACTGAACCACAGCCCCAGGCCCCAAGCTAAGAGCTCTTCAGTGAGGCTGTGTTCATGAGCTATGAGATACACCAACCCTTTCAACTTTAACTGGCTGTCATTCTAGCTTTATGGTTTATTTGAGCAGGATGGAGAGTGTTAAAATATTCCTTCACATTAACCAATATAAATATAAAATAAAGAAAAATACATGAAATATAAAAACAATAATGAACTCTGACTGTTATTGTGCAGGCTTACTTATTGTAATGGTATAGTTGAATAGCCTTCATGTTAAAAGCAGTAAAATCAAAGTCGCTGTTAATTTAGAATTTTGCAATATCCCCTCTCCCTGCCCCCAGTTAATCTGCTCTGCTGACTGCCTCCATCCTACGTGAGGCGGCAACAGCTGGCCTTTGTACCCGAGCTCAGAGGGATTAGAGAGCAGGAGAGCAGCAGCGTGCTCGGCCTCTTGCCTCTGTTGACTGTTCTTTATTGTTTGATGCCTGAGCATCTCCAAGACAGCAGGCAATTGTTACTGAAAACTTAGAGTTTGTTTCTCTTGAGCGTATACAATGCTACTCAGACTCCTCTTTGTGTTCCTTCACGTTCCCACCCTCCTCTTATCCGCCATCCTGTGCTTTCTCTTGATAATTAGAAAGGCACAAAAATACAACCTTTGTATCTTAGGCTGCATGACATTCACTTGTGACGCTAACACTTGGCCATAGAGACTACAGATACAAGGGGTTTTATCTCTGAATTACCAGAATTCAACAACGTAAGTCATGTTTACTATGAGAACTCTGTTCATTGTGGTTAATATTATTTAATGACAGAAAACAAATATACTTGTTCATTTTTAAATTATGATGACAAAAAAGAATGCAACAGAAGAATGACCAAAGACTTCATTTGCAAACCCATGTTTAGAACTTTATCAAAACCGCCAAAGTCTATAAGATACTTTCGGTGACTCAAACACCGTCCTAATTTATAGGCTAGTCGTAAGAATTTCTTCATGCTTTCTTAAAATCTGAATGAAAAAGCAGGTAGAATATAAATATAACTAATAGAACCTTAGTTACTTGGAATGTTTTTATTCTATTGTATCTAGAAAGGGAAATTATCAGGTGAATCTGAGATTTCGTTTCTGTTGATTGCTTTGTGTTTTTAATCTTCCCCAGTGTTTGCTGCTATCACAGATGAGGTCCTGAAAGATGTGGGACTAAACACCACCCCACAAGGGTCGCTTTATTCTGAACGTGGAACCTAAATGGCATGAAAGCAAAGTTCTCTGTGGTCAGTCACCACCATCACTTACTTCCCCACCCTTTTTATTCTGGAGAATTCTTCTGTTCACAGCAAGGCAATTTTCTCTCCATTAGTCGGGGTAGTGTGTGACTGTCACAAATTTGTTAAGTTGTTTGAACTCCAAATGTGGTAGCATGTCACTTTCGTCTGTATAGACTTAACAAAGGAAGTCAGTTTTAACAAGTTTTAAAGTAAAGGATAGCACTGAGTTTAGGTACGTAGGTCCAGAGAAGAAAAGTGGGGACTGGAGAGGTGGCCCTTTATTACTCTTGCAAAGGCCCCAGGTTCAGTTCCCAGGACTCAAAGCAAGCAGCTCACAACTGCCTGTAACTCCAGCTCCAGGGGATCCAGCACCTCATTGTGGCCTTTGTAGACACCAGACAAACAAGTGATGTGCACACAGATATGCAGGCACTCACACATACACATAAAACAAAAAGAAATAAATCTTTTGAGAAGAAAAAAGTGAGGTGCAATCAGATTACTGGAGAAGAAAGCATGAGCAGCAGGACTGAGACCTCTTGGCCTCATTTCTGTCTCGGTCCTCTTGCTTTTTCATCGGCCCCAGTACCATTTCGTCTTTCCTTCTAGGTCATTATCATTTGACCTAAGCCAGTATTTTTCCTCTTGCCTGCTTACTTGCTTTCCCTCGGTGTTAAAAGCATACTCAGCTACTGTGTAATTGAGCAGAAAGAATACTGCCTTTCCACTACCTAATGTAAATCGGCCGAAATAACCATTTGAAGAAAAGACTCTCGTGTCTATTATGATTGACTCACCCTAGCAGAAGGATCTGGTTCATTTCTGACTACTGTAGCTTGTGTAATATATCATGCATGGTCAGTGACTGCTCGATCACTATCTTAATACTGACTTTCATTAGCCCTTCTCTGCACTTCAAAGAGGGAGACTGGACGTGCCAGAGACCTTTCTTCTCTGTCTCGCCAGAAGCTCCGGTTTCATCCCTTGTGAGTGGCTCACATTTGCTGTATTGGCTCTGGTACCCACACCTCCCTTACTGACTTTTCATAGTCTGGCTTGCACTGTATGGAAACCACTGATTTATGGGCCCCCAGTGATTTCCTAATAGCTAGTCCATCCACTTCACATGCACCAAAAAAAAAAGAATTAAAATAATTTCTAATATTAAGAATTTAAGCTTATTGGAACACATTTCCCTTGGATTCGAGTATTTTGAAATGGTAATTTCTAGATATACGTATGTTCATAAAAAGGAAAGAGTAAACATTTCTGTTCCGTGTTACGAGTAACTCTTTAAGCCATCTTTCCTGAGTAAAAGTTCCTACTTTTGCAAGTTCTGCCACTGTGAAGGTATGTTTCACACTAAAGTGAGATAGAGCAACTGAGGGAAAGTGAAGGATTATTTTTACCTCCAGTCTGCATGCGTGAGGCAGGCTCTGCTTTGTGTTATAGCCAAAAAAGGATGGAGCTGACACAAAGACTAAAGCAAGCCTTAGGGAGAGACCTCTGTTTGAGAAGTCATTTTTCCACACAGAATTCCCTGGGACGAGGCCTCAGTAGTGTGTTTTCCTGTTGTTGATGAGGAATACAGGCTCAAACTGAGCCTTTGGATCAAAGTACATATTTCATGGCTCAAATCTGTTTTAACGTCATGATTGAGGAATAAATTGGTATAAAATTAAAAGAATACTAACTTTATATTATACAGGCTACTATATTCAATACTTTGTTAGCAAATATCTTCTTTTATTATTGATTTTATTGAGCTCTACATTTTTCTCTGCTCCCCTCCCTTCCTCTCCCCTCCCCTTCAACCCTCTCCCAAGGTCCCCATGCTCCCAGTTTACTCAAGAGATATTGTCTTTTCTACTTCCCGCAAATATCTTCTTCTTTGTTGCATTTTTTATTTTCACCTTTTTACATGTTGTTGGTCCTCAGACTTTTTCTGCTAGTTGCTAAATTCCTTTCTCCATACCACTGAATCAAATATTAATCAGTCTCTTCCCCTACAAATGACATAGTTAAAAATAATTCTATTCCATTTGCACAATTTGTAAGAACAGGAACACTTTAATTAAGCCAAGCGAGCAGGCCTCGAATTCTAACAAAGTAATTCACCTCAAGAGCATAGTTATAAAAACAATATAATTCAAGTTCAGAGCTATATTCTTATAACTGTGTAGTGATATTTTTTAAACACTCTCTGTTTTAGACATCACAGGACACAATATATTTTAAATTGTCAATTTCTAGACATAAAAATGACTGTGCACTAGAAAAATAAAAGACAGTGACAGAACCTGCAGTCGCCGATCCATTAGCCTCTCAGAAGACAGAGGTGAGATGGTGACTGCCAACTTCCCTTTTTTAATAACATCCTAGAAGGGAGGGAAAGCAAGGTGTTTTCATTTGTAGGTATCTTCATTGTTTTCTAAGGTGACGTGATAATTTTAAATTTTCAGTTTTTACCTCTCTGTGATTAAGGTTGGATTTGTTTTTAAGAACATCAACAAGACTTGTGCTAGATTCTACCCTGTAACTGTTGTG
The DNA here is from genome assembly GCA_001685075.1 of Bramus lutescens. NCBI lineage: Eukaryota > Metazoa > Chordata > Mammalia > Rodentia > Cricetidae > Bramus > Bramus lutescens. Next base: position 275,141 of record LOEQ01001489.1, on the reverse strand, counting down.
AGAGCTTGTAGAGCATCACAGAGATTGTATACACTTTTATAACATGGTCCTTTCTAGGTGGCTTGTGAGTCTTCCACACAGTTTATGTCACCCCTTGGGTGATAACTTCTAAATCTTTGTGTGAGTGTGGATGTATATTATATTTAATTGGGGTGGTATTAGGAAAAAGTTTTCTTGGCTTCTTCTGATAAGGGGAAACACTTGAAGAACGTGCTTTTAAGTTAATCTATTTATCATGTGCATTTTATCTGACCACCATTACTATGCAAGTAAAATATCATGTGGAATTATGATAGCTATAGATTTTATGAGAAGAGATTATTTCTAGAAACATGCTCCAAGAGTAAGCTGACACTTGTCATCAATTCTGAATATAAAATATAGTATATGAAATTATAAAAGCCTTAGAAATTGTCACCAAGTTAGTAAATCAAGTGCAGTTTTAATTATTATAAATCATAAATTATAATTTATAACTCATTATTATAAATGAGATTATGATTCTAAATGAGAATAAAAAACTGTTTCATTCAGTAGTCTGTGGATTAGATTTGTGTTGAGGATTTATGTGTATTTGTTTTGTCTTGAGACAGTCACTGTGTAGCTTTGTCTGGCCTGTAACTCACTATGTAGACCAGGCTGACCTGGAACTCAGAAGTCTGCCTGCCTCTGTCCTCCACCCCCATGTAATGGGATTAAAGGTGTGTATAACCATATCAACATTCTTTATCACTTTAGAGCAGTGGTTCCTAACCTTCCTTATGTTGGGACCCTTAAATATGATTCTTCATGTTGTGGTGAACCCCAAACATAAAATTATTTTCATTGCTACTTTATAACTGTAATTTTGCTACTATTATGAGTCATAATGTAAATATTTTTGGAGGTGGAGGTTTCCCAAAGGGGTCACGACCCATAACTTGAGAACCATTGCTTTAAATTAAGTTCATTTATGTACTATTATGGAGGCCAGAGTACATATTTAAAACTAGAAATTTGAGTTCCCTGCACTTCTAATTATATTTACCATTTCCTTAATGAGCAATATTATAATGTAATAATAAACTTGAAGTTGGGGTTAAACTTTTTCAGAATTTCTTTTGAATATTTTTTATTTTATTTTATGTATATGAATGTTTTGGCTGCATGTATGTAAGTGCAGTACATACATGCCTCATGCCTGAGGCGCACAGAAGAGGACCCTGGATCCTCTAGAAGGGCAGCCAGTGCTCCTAACCTCTAAGCCACTTCTTCAGCCCTGCCTTTTTAAATTTTATGTTTTTGTGTGTTCTTTCCAATTCTAGAATAGGAAAAACAGAACCTAGTAGTGGGGATGCAAGTCTAATCACAATATAATCTGCTGTCTTATGAAAGAATATTTAAAAATTTAAGCAAAGCATGAACAGGTACTGTGAAAAAACCTTGATGGGTTACAGACCCACTACAGACACCCTACACCAGTGTATGGGAAATATTCTTTCTTTTTTTACTTCCTTTTTTGAGACAGGGTCTTACTATGTGGCGTTGGCTGGCCTGTAATTTATAGAGATCCATCTGCCTCTGCCTCTGAGTGCTGGGATTAAAGGCATGCACCACCATGCTCACTGTGAAGCACACCTCTTAGGGAGGGTAGGTGGAGATATCAGTTAAGGCCAAAGGAATTTTGATATTTTACTATTATATATTTCTGAATTTTCCTCCCAATCAAAATTCCCTAGAGATTTCATCATTTGAATTACCCTGTCATGGGAGTGATGAAACATATACATGATATGCTCAGTCTTAAGAGTAAATTGATATTTTTCCAAATAATATCTCCATGTAGCATTCCTAGGAGACATTGCATAGGCCTACATGATGATGGCTCACCTCCATTTTGGAAGTGAATGTGCATTTCTTCTACCATTTTGAGTAGTCTATGGGAACACATTGAAGTATTGCTTTAACTAGTGAAATTTTCAAGCTGTGATAGTTTGTTTTAGGGAGATTTATCTTTCACTGTTAGTTTCCATGTACAAAGTAGTCCGTTTTAATTATGTTTTACACATCTCTTCCAGTTTTAGTACTTTGAATTGTAGTAGAAGAATGCTTTTCCCCATTCTGGGACAGGAATTCAAGGTTGTTTTGTTTTGTTTTTAATCTTTTGCCTCTTTTTTGCACAACTTCTTACTCTGAGCTGTGTACACAGCTCTTATACAGATCTAGCAGGTATACTGCAAGGATTTAGGTTTTAATTTTTAAAGTCTTCTTTTATTATCAAAAAAGCTAGTACATATATATTATGAAAAATGCTTCAACCAGAGATTGTTACCCTTAACATTGTAGCTTAATAGACTATTGAAGTGGCCTCGGGGCAGTTTCTAGAGCTTTTCTCTTGAGGGCTATGGGTTGGCCTCTTCTCCTTTCTTCTTTGAGCTCACTGTGAGGGCACTTGTATCAAGCTTCTGATTTGGCAGGTGGGCTACAGTTCCCTTCCTTTTCCTTGTACAAACTTGGTTTTAACTACTCAGTCAGAGAACAAGCAGCATCAATACAACTCAAACCTCTGGAGAAGTTGTTTTATAGCCTGTGTGACCCAGAGGCCGTGACCCAGCATACCATGTACTAGTTAGTAGTCACTCCTTGAGAGTCTATCCACCTGTTCAGTACTCTGGCTTCCTGTGTTGTGCTTGTGCCTTCATCATCCTTCCTACTCCAAAGATGCCCAGACTGTTCTCATCTTAAAATTAATGCATCGGTCTTTCCGTATAGACTAACCACCTTTTTACCTTGATTCTCTTATGTTTAGGAAAAAAATGTTTGCCTGCTGCCCTGCTTCTCACGATCCACTTGTTTCTTCATAATATTTTATCCTCATCTCTACTGAAATTTTCCCATGGATTACTGAAAATCATGAGAAAGCAGTGATAGAGGAATGAGATATATTCTATTCAGAAGTAGAGAATATTTCCATGTAACTGCATAATTTCTTGTTTTGGATTCCATGTCCTGCTTCAAACTTATCTGTCCCTCATGCTTATATAGTTCATAGACCATCTTTTAAAATTGCAAGGCTTGAGAGGTGGTCCTCCCATTGCTCATAGTTAGAAATTGATGCTCATTGAATTAGTAACTTAGCCATTTACATGAGTATTTATGGTGAACCTGAGGCTAGCTCTTTTAGCACAGGTGCCTTTTTAGAATTGTTTGGTAGTCCTGTTCATCTTGAGTCTTTGGTTTCTGTTTGTGAGTGACTGTAGAAAGAACAGTTCCTATAATTTGGCTTCTTAGTTTGTATTGTTGATAAGCGTTTCAAAGCCTGTTTTCTTAGTGAAACAAAGTATCAAAAATCTAGAGTTTATGCCAGACAGTGGTGGTGGCGCACGCCTTTAATCCCACCACATGGGAGGCAGAGGTAGGCAGATTTCTATGAATTTGAGGCCAGCCTGGACTACACAGAGAAACCTTGTCTCAAAAAACAAAGACAAAACCAAACAAAAAAGAATCTAGAGTCTGTACATACATATATGCTCAGCATGCACACACACACACACACGCGCGCGCGCGCGCACACACACACCTACCTGTTATTTTTTTAATTAAAATATAAATTGTTTCTTTAAAAAAGAATCTAGAATTTGGGGCTAGAGAGATGGCTTAGGGGTTAAGAGTATGTACTGCTCTCAGGGGGGACCCAAGCTTGATTCTAGCACCATGTCAGACAGCTGAGCAAAAGAAAGTATAATTAAAGTTTTGAGGATGATTTCTAACTTATTTAATATGTGACGTCAGTTCAGTAACTGGCCTGTCTCTTGCTCTTGCTGCACCAGCATGGGTCGGGTCCTTCTAATTCAAAGGCTGTAAGGTCTGAACTTGAGTACTTGCATGATGCTCTCTGGCTCTCGGATGCTGGCACATTGTAGATTTGAGGCTTTTAGATTTAGGCAATTCAACTAGAAAAGCAGAAGTCTATAAAATTTCTGGTCCCAAGCAATTCTAATTGGGAAGAGTTGGCTTGTATTAGTAACTAGACCCCCTTGCAGGCTCGGCGCTTCTGACAGGCTAGGCAGTACTTTGCCTAATGGAGCATCTGATTTAAGAGCTATAAGTTGCATTACATTTTTTATTTATTCTCAGCCTAAGCTTGACTAAAGCTTTCAATTCATAAATCGGAATTACACTCTATGAGCTTATATTTGTTCTTCCTCTTTTAAAATTACGTCAGAGAGCTGTCTGAGACTCACTCCCGGGCTTCGTTTGTCGGCTACAACTCCTTTCTCAGGCTTCAGTCCTGAAGGTCTTTTGACAAACCAATATTTATAACAGTTTGACAGCAGGACGAGGACAGCTTGAAGAAAGACCCTCTCCAGGACCCGGTCATGCAGTTCCAATCTTGGCCTCCTTTCTTCTGCTGGGAACATGTATACAGCAGCACCTGCCATGCGTTTCCTTGTCCCAGGGACTGTCCATTCACTTCCCATCTGTTTGCAGTCTTAAAGGAACAGAAGGGGCCCTCTTCTTATAAATCTGTCTTTGCAAGTGATAAATGATGCCCTACCTCTTTAAGGGCTGCCTGGGTGGTTTTTCTTTTTTTTAAAATGTTTCAGCTTTCTGCTCAACAAAATTCAAAGTAAAATGTACTTTTAAAAAATAGGAGAAAAGTAGAAAAGACAAACTAAAAAATTTTTAAAGTCATATTTAATTGGTTGAAACAGAATAATTTAATGACCTTATCCATTGTTTCAAATAATTGTCTATGTTAGTATTTCTTTGAATTATGGTATTTATATTTTCAATACTGGCAATACACAGTCAAATGAAATGATTTGTTTTTTACAAAGTATATTTTAGCTTATTGGAGGAAAAACAATGTATCACTAATGAATTAGAATATCAAATAATTTAAAATTTTTGTTATCGTAATGTGAACTGATATAATTTGAAATATTTTATGTACCTTATACAAAATAAAATGATTCACACTAGACAGTTGTAACCTCATGGTAGATTCTGTGGCCTTTACTGGAAAATGATGGTCATGAACGCCATAAAAGCTTATTATCTGTTATTTCTGGTCCTGAAAGTAAATGCTATAGACACTTCTAATGTCAGCTTTTCTAAGAATTGAGCGTAGCAAAAGCATGTGGGCATACATATAGTCCCATTACTCAAGAAGCGTAGACGGGAGGATTGCCATGCGTTCAAGGCCAACTGGGCTACATAGCGAAGCCTTTTCTCAAAGTTTTAAAGAAAAAGAAAAGAATTCAATATAAATCATTTTTCCTTCCATAAAAAAGAATTCCCTAAAGGTTAAATGTGACAAATACCATCATTTCCACCATTACCCTACAGGATGCTTTAAAGTTATGGTTTTAAAAGCATCACTAATATAAAAAGACTGAGTCAGCAGGCTATGCATGTCTTCTACACAAGTGTGACTTGATTAGGGCTGGTCACACTTCAAGCACACGTTCCAGAAGTCCCTGTGTGCTCCTAGACATCGAATGACCGGTACCCATGGAAAGGAAGGCTGAACAACTGGTTCTTGTGGCCACTAGACCACCACACAGCAGTTTGGATTAGGAGTAGGATGGATGCATCTGCTAACACACCTGATAGAAATGTCTCTTGTGGTCCTCTCAGAGTGGACACTCGGTTTCTAGGGATGTGTTGTTGTTATTGTTGCTGTTGCTGTTGTTGTAAGTCTCCGGTAGCCCAGGTTAACCTTGAATTTGCTCTGTAGCCCAAGATCAACATGGCTAGCACTTCTGATGCTCCCCCCCATCTCCACCTCCCACCTGGTTTATGCAGTGTTGGAAACTAGAGCCAGGGCTTCATACGGGTCAGGCAGCACTCTAGCAGCTGAGCTATGTTCCAGCCCTGGGTCTTCAGTATATGTCTTCAGTGTGAGCCAATAGTATAAGCACTCCTGGGAGAATCCAAAAGATTGTCCAAATACACAGTTATTTAATTTGACTTGTCTAAAAATAAAATGTATCTCCAAAAGTAGATGAATTTTTCATCCCACATATAACTGCTTTCATTGAGCAGCTCAACCTTTTAGTGAGTATGATATAACCAAAAGTTATATCATAACTTAGTCAGCACCTTGAATGACACTGTTCTTTGTTGTTAAATAAGACAGACCCATAGTCATTCATAGGTAGCTGTGCTGAAATTAGTGGTACCATCCAACTAGGAAGATTCCGGAATCTAATAGCTATAAAGACCTAAATGTAAGGCTACTCTGTTTTCATGCCAAAGTCCTTTGGAGAATAGACTTCAAAATATTTAGAAATTATATGAAGTTCTATTATATTCACCAAAGGAGCCTGATAGGAGTGCTTACCTTGCCTTAAAGTGTTTTTTT
>LOEQ01001489.1:244172-264769 GCA_001685075.1 Bramus lutescens | reverse complement strand
GGAAGAGCAGGCAATGCTCTTAACCTCTGAGCCATCTCTCCAGCCCCCCTACTACTCATTCTTTATTTTCTCAACCCCCAGCAAACACCACAGCAGGTCTGGTTCTTTCCCTGGAGAAAGGACCAATACTTTCATCCCAAAGGCTCTGGTCCATTTGTCATTTGCTTGGATTGGGTTGTTGTAGTTTCCCATTGTTACTCAGAGGACATGGTAACACCAAGGTGTCCTAAAGGCTCTCCTGTATCCTAGATATAATATTCCTTACCTCCATTGTGGAGAAGCAGTCTGCTTTCCCAATGGAAGTCCAGATCAATCACCCTTCCTAACACTACTCCTGCCTTACCCTGTTGTTCTAAGGGCATCAGAAGCCCAATGTGGCCCAGGGGAGCACTGAGCTTTAGTTCAATGAAGCATTTGTTGTGTCTTCTGGCTAAAGCTCTCCCTACCAGCCTGCACACATGCGCACACACATGTGTGCTCGCACACACACGTATATGTAATTTAAAATTGTAAGAGATAGATTGATATTGTCTTAGCTTCTCTGGTTCACTCATCTATAGAAGGAGGAGATGCCACCCCTGCCTTAACTGATATCAGATTTTCTCTGTGGTTTGATCAAAACAATAGAGCTTTTGTCTCCACATGCTCTTTTATTCTTAATCTAATACCAAGAATTAGAAGTATTAAATTACAGAGCATCTGCAGATGCGACTGTAGTGGCTGCCATCGGAGTCCTATAATGCTGTGCAAGGCACAGAAGGATGGTTCTTCCTTTGGCTGGGCAATCATCACCAGGGCACACTGCTAGCAGAATTTGTATCTTCCAACACAGATGGTTTAATTACAGAAGATAGACGTGTTGACCTCTGAAGACACCTTCTATGATCTTTCCTCTGAGTGGAGAGCAGAATACATGCCAGTCTTGTGTCTAAGTCACTAGCCTTGAACTCGTTGGCTCCCATCCACTGGTGATTCCCGCTTCTGTGTTACGATGTGAGGAAGAGATGGAAGCATTTCCCACACTGCATGGTGTAACTGGTATTCCAAGTCAGGAGGTGCATGACTGAATCCGCAGCAGTAGCATGCGTGGGGACAGTTCACAGATCTGCACAGAGAAATCAGAGATTTTACGTAAAGTCAATTAACATGAAAAAGTAAAAATTCAAATAAATATAAATCTACTTTCAGTGGTTCTTTATGTTTTTTTTTAACTTTCCACATTCACACCTAGTTAAAAATATTTCCCAGTTCCCTTCGCCTTTATTTCTTGGCATTTTGAAATATGATTGATGTATGCATCTTACCATGGTGGTTTTACCTGTTCTTCCTGGTAACTTCACCCTCTACTTTATATTTTAAAAGGTCATTTTCCAGATGAGGGACAGTTTTGTTCATTGTTAAGATAGTAGGGTCTGCCAGTGCAGCCCAGGCTGGTTCCACTCATCCAGCCTCCTACGAGCTGGGTTACAGCATAAGCCACCATTTCCCCGTATTCCTAAAGACAGCCTTATTGTTTTTCAGTAGAGCTTCAAGGAATCTAGGGATGAAGTAAAAACACGTCTATGGGTGGGCACACAAGCCTTGCTCTGTATAAGAGTCCACAGACCCAAAGGGGTCTTTCTGTCAAGCATTTCTCCTCCTTCGCTTCCCAAAAGTGGCTGCTTGTGGTTCTTCTGACCCGCTTGGGCATGGACCACAGGAGGTTTAGTGAGGATGATTTTCTCCCTTTTCCTCAAATAGCTAAAGAAGTTTTGTAGATGATTTAATGATAAGGATTCTCTCTAATGTATGCTGCCTTTGAAAAGTAAATGTGTTTATTTATCTCTTTTTGTCTCCATAGAGAAAGTTAGAGAAATTCAAGAAAAGCTTGATGCTTTCATTGAAGCTCTTCACCAGGAGAAGTAGACTGTATTAAGTGAGTAATTCTGAGACTGGGGCGCACTGAGCACAAAGCATGGACTTAAAGCCTCTCCTAATAATTCATGGTTCTGCATGCAGCATCCGGCTCATTTTCTATGATGTGATCCTTTTGATAACATGGCTTTCAGAACCAGCTTCCTTTGTATTGGGCCATGCCTTTAAGTCTTGATTACCTTCTGGCTAAACTAAAACTATTCTCTAGAACCCATTTTGGACAGAACCAAGGTTAATAAAAGTGTTTAATGATGATTTTCTAACATGTAGGTGACTTGTTCTCTACATTGAACTTGAAGATATAGTTGATCTTGTCTTTTTCTTACCCTCGCTCACAGTACGTGGTTGTGTGTGTTAAATAATTCAGCGTACAGAGCTTCCCTGTCAATTCTACTGAAGCTCCACCAGAAGCAGACTGTATTCGCCCTCGATGCCAACCTGTGTGGCATGCCTCAGGGCATCAGTTTTGCCTTTCTGTGCTCTAGTTCTGTTTTCAGAACGAATTCTAGAATGTGGGTGTGGTGGCACACTCGGGAAGTAGAAACGGGAATTTCTCTGTGAGTTAGTTTCAGGCCAGCCTGGGCTACATGAGAGAAATCCTGTCTCAAAAGAAGAAAAAGAAAGAAATGGATTCTGGGGCTGACAAAGTGGGTCAGCAGGTAAAGGAGCTTGCCATAAAGCCTGACTACCTGAGTTCGATGCCCACCCGCAGATAGAAGCGGAGAACCGAGTCCTGTTGTCCCCTGGCTTTCACACCCACACTTTGCCATAGGTATACACATACAAACACAGACACACAATAAATGTTAGGAAAGAAATTTAAAGAAAAGAAAGAAATTCTATTATATGTTTGTTTGCATAATACTCTTGGTAAAATTGTGCTACAATTTTATGGCAAAAATAGTTTATTTTAATAAATCTAGCAGATTTGAACAATTAAGCTTTACTTTTTAATCAAGCCATAAATAAGTTGCTTAAGTCTTTTCATTTGTCTTGCCAAATCTGAGTTTATCAAATGGGTTTATTTTTACAGAATCTGCATACATTGGAAGAATGAAAACTTCAGTCTTTTGTCCTGCCTCCTTTCTCCTGTTCTGCCTTTTCAGTGCAAAATAAAGTCATAGGGTGAAATTAACCTATGTGTGTTACAGGCACCTCAACCCCCAGCTGCCTTTTGAGCAGAAGAACAGTAAAAACAGCATCCCCAGTCTATGTGCTTGTACTGACGTGACAAACTGGGAAAAAACGATTGGCATGGCCAGTAGGCTTAGCCCTCAAAGATAAGGAAGTTATCTCTCAAGTCTTATTTGTGGTGGCACCAATGGTATTCATTATGGATGTCTTCAGATGTATAACGGTAGTTGCTTTGGAATAAAACTTATGGTAATTTTTTTAAAGGCATCAATTATGTATATGGTGATAGTTGCCTGCTAAGCCGTCATCTGTCTGCAGTGTTCTGTATCCAGGACTGTTTGACTGTAATAATCCAGTTTATGTTCACCCCATGAAAGGAAGCTGGTTTACCAAAGGATTCTTCAGACAGGGTAACTCATGTTGGACGGTTCAGTGTGTACTCAGTGACAGAAACATCAGCCTTCCGTTGCCAGTGTAGAAACTCGCCTTGAAAGCCAATAACAGCAGCTTACATGGTTGCTGTTCTTGCAGTCTCTGTATTCATTTGCAATTAATTCTTTTTGAATATTGTGTGCTTTACGTCAGGCTTTCTGGTGATAGTAGTGGGATCCCTCCTGTTGACAGCCGTTGGATTATGGCTCAAGATGGAGAAGAGTCAAGGTAATCAGCTGGCGAGTTTCACTTAGAGTGCTGTCAGACACTGAAGTGGGCATCAGGGGCAGGCTGCTGCACAGCCTTCAGTCACTGTTTTAGATGAAATTATTCTAACAAGTGGGAGGATGGTGACCCACCCCCTTAAAGCTGAGAATTCCATTTAATTCATTGCAGTTACAGTAGCAAGCCTCACGATATTTTCATGTGCGTTATTTAGGATTGTATTGGTTAAGAGACTGCAAAGCAAACAAATGTGCCATATTTTACTCAAACGTCCCTTTCATCTACTTTTTTTTTATTATTAAGGCTTTACTGTGCTGGTAAAAATGCCCACTGTTGCAGTTTTTATTTCACAGTTAATTTCATAAAAATTTTCTTGGAATTGTTTTTTGTAACAATTCTCTACCCACACACATACTTTTAAAATATATATATAGAGAGAGAGAGATAGATAGATCATTATGATTCTCTGAAAATATGGCAGTATGGAAGGCAAAATATTTCAGAAACTATAAATGCAGTAAGCATTTTATTTAAATTAGAAGATAAGAAATATAGGTACTATCCTCACCAAGAAAAGCAGCATCCATCGTTTCCTAGGATGCGAGTGCTCCGGTGCCTTGTGTTCTGTAGGTGTGGGACAGTGCTGAACGGAAGCTAGGTAGAGCCCTCTGCTGATTGACACACGGATTAGGAAAGGGTCCCCTAAGCCCTGCTAATCTAACTGGGTGGAAGCCCTGCCTAAGGCCAGCAGGAGAGAGCTGCAGTTTTCTCCTAAGGAAAAGCTGATGTTAGGCATCATATCCCTTTGTATAATTTTTTTTCATGGAAGAGAACTTTCATTTCTTTGTGGGAGGTCAATATTTGTAACTTCAACCAAAAATCCCTGTCATTCCTCACGTCCCCACGAGTTAATAACTTGGTTTCCTGCTAACCAGGTCTTTCCACACCCCTCGAAGGCTGGTATTTGTCAGATGCGGAAGCTATAGACAGGAGATAAAGTTCAGTCCAGCAGTCGGCCCTGTGTATTGAGTCTGTAGTTCAGGTGCTTGATCTACAGAAGGTAAAGTCTAACTGGACCAGAAATCGTTTGTTTTTCACATCCAAATTTGCAGAGAATGGAGTGTACAAAATTCAGTTGAAACTAAGGGATTTTTAGTAGCTGATAAGCAAAACGAACTATGGGGACGTCGGTTATAACAACATGAACCAGAGGACGCAAGCTTGCTGCTTTACGCACACAGCAGCCAAGCTGCAGTTGCAGGCGGAGCTGCCAGGCTTTTGGGGGTCTTACTCCTACTGTCTCGTATTAGCCCCATTTCCTAGGCCATATTCAGTGGACTCTCACAGATTACCTGGTACCCAAATGGAATCAGCAGTGTGAATGTGCACAGGGAGCACGACAGTTGGGACTTTCTAACCGCAATTGTGGAATGTCACATGAGGATTCTGGTGGCACACAGCAGTAATCCCAGCCCTCAAGTGGCAGAAGCAGGACTATCATGAGTTAAAGGCGATCCAGAGCTATGCAGGGAGGCCCTGTCAAAACAAAAATCATACAATTAAGAGTGTAGACTTAATGGACAAATTTTTAGTTATTTTTTATTTATTTCAGATGTATTTATCTGATAAAAAGAAATATGGTATCTTTTCTTTGCAGTAATGAGATCACAGTGCTGGCGTGTCTCCATCCTCTATGCTGGTATATGATAGACTGCCATTGCTGTAGCAAATGGAAATGTGCTTGGAAATATGCTTACCTTCTAAACAATCATGGCTATTGGATATCTAAATGTTTAAAACTTAACCATGTCTTCATGTGCACTGTGAATGGACTTTGTATTATTTTTTTAAACCTTCCGCTCAATGTAAATGTTACCACTTCTATTTGCCTGTGCTTGATCTAAGGTCATTTGTGTAGATGGGTAATTAAAGGATACTGAAGTGACATTATAGTTCTATTATGGAGAGCATCTTTTTACGTTGTCTTTGTTTTAATGAGGAAGAGATGCCTTGTGATTTGGCCCCATATTATGGCCAAGCTCAAAGTGGCTTTTCTCAGAAGGCTGAATGTCCTGGACCTTGCACATCACACTTGTAATCCATGTCCAGCTGATGCTTCTTTTCCTGCCTTGATATTTGTCAAAACACTTTGGTATTTTCTTCAGTAAAATGTGAAAAAAACAGTTTTCTAGCTACACTGTGCTGCTGTGGCCATCACTTCCATTAATGATGCTGATGTGTTCAGTCCTACAGGACACTTGCTAAGGGATGTTAACTAACTCCGAGNNNGGGGACGACTGTAAGCGTCACTTCTATCCATTCTGATAAAATGTCCTATTCTCACGTTTTATTACCACCACTCTTTGCTCCTGAGTGATGTAACTCACTGGCGGTTAGCTAGCAGAGTGCAGGACATCGCGGTCAACACTGGGAGAAGGTACAAAAGGACAGATTTCTGGTCAGTGAACATAAGATCCTTTGTTGTAATTCAAGCTTTCGTCTGTTCTGTGTTTCAACTTCCAGATCTTCATCCAAAAAGTGAAGAATTTAGTTACTAAAGACTCAATAGAACAATTTGTTTTCTTTTAGCATATTTATTCAGTTAAGGAATTAATATAGTTACAATGTGCTAAAGACAAAACAAGTGTGTTTCCTTAGGAAAATTTATAAATAATTAAGTAACCAGCTTGAGACAGCTATGATGGTCCCTGACCCTACACTAATCAGACTAAATAGACATTTACAGAAAACTGGAAGGCTAAGTAAGACAAGAACTACAAAACTGTCAGTCTTACAGTAACATGAAGACTAGTTAGGTGATCTCTATGCTGAGGAGCACAGTTCATAAAATTATGGATAAGAAAGATCTTCCTCATAAGTCATTATGTTAGATTGCTTTCCTAAAATGACAGAATTGAGTTACCACCTCAAAAATCGGAAATGTGGCCAGATGTGGTAGTACCTTCTGGAACCCCAGCACTTGGGAGGCAGAGGCAGGCAGACCTCTGTGAGTCTGAGGCCAGCCTGGTCTGCAGAGTGAGTTCCAGGATAGCCAGGGCTACGCAGAGAAACCCTAGCTCAAAAGAGGAGTTCAAAGCCAACCTGAGCTACATGACAGCCTGTTTCAAATCAAATGGCAAACATGTACATGATTCCTCCTGGAAAGACTTCAGTGAGTGACACGTTCTTAAAACCAGGGTTAGGGTTCTTCTGGAAGGAGGTAACTGTTCTTAAGCATGTTTAAGTCAGCTCCTCTGTGCCTCTTTGTGGTAAAGAATTGCTGCTATTTTTATTAGTAGTATAAACTAATACAGTGTAAACTGATTCCTGTGCACGTATTTGAGACCAAAAACTTGGAAGGAGAAACCAGAGACCCCACTAAAGATCCAGTCACCACACACTAATTGCTGGCCGCAGCCTCCCAGGACCAAGTCCCCTGCTCACTCCTGGGGACAGGTCTACCCCCAGTCTTGCATAACTGAGTCACAGAGCAGCAACCTGGAAGTCAGGATTTTATCCAATGTAGCATGTACCAAACACTCATGAGACTTAGAAAGTTTTGTGATGGAATTTGAAAGGAACAGTTTAGCTCCCTCTTCCCACAGACTGGACGACTCACCTTCCTCCACGGTGGTAGGCCCTGGCTCTCATGATGCCTTTGTTCAAGGAAGGTAGTGGTATCTTTTGGAAAAGTCTAGTGATTGTCACTCTTACCCTAAAATTATTCAATAATTTTGAGCCTGCAAAGCTTCCATTAGAGACAACGAATATTCTGTTGTTTTGGACAGAACTCGGATTTTACTGAGCTTGCTTCAGCCTCTAGACAGTTCTGCAAATCCTTGACCTTTCAACTTGAAGAATGAGCATACCCACTTTTTGCTGCACAGTCTATTCTCCCTTTGTTCTTGAATTCTTTTTTTCTGTGTCCCCCTCTCTCCCTTTTCCCGCCCCTCCCTTCCTCCCTCCCTCCCTCCCTCCCTCTCCCTCTCCCTCTCCTTTCTTCTCTCTTCCATGGTACTGGAGATTGAAGACAGAACACTCAACCACTGTGCCACACCCAACCAGAACTATAGGGCTTACTTGTCTCTTGGTTAAGAACATGTTTGTCGGGTGAATATAAATTGGAAGGTCCACACAGACAATAATGAACCTACCAGCCAGACCACCTGTATTGCAAATACATGATTTTTTCCCTTTTTTTATAGATAGCAATAACCACAAGTCACCATACTAATGCTTCAATAACAAAGTGCACACACCCAGAGACGATAGTAAACCTGCCTCCTCACTGAACAGCTCTAGAGTAGGAGGTGCCGGAAGTGTGTTGGCAAGGAGGCCTGTGAAAGATCTGAGCTGGACTCAGGACTGTAAAGAACTAACCTTGAGCAAAGAGATCCATCCAGAGCTCACCGGAAGCACTAATGGTCAGCATCTTGTCTTGCCAGAAGATTGTGCCTGTGAACTGATTGAGAAAACTTGAATCTGGAGCAAGAAATCCAGCATGCCTTGTGTTTTTATCACTAGCAGAACTGTCTCTGTCTATGGCCTTTGACAAATCACCGTGGTGGCAAAGTCAGGCTTTGAAAGCCAGTCTGGAGCTGGAGAGATGGCTCAGTGGTTAAGAGCACTGACTGCTCTTCCAGAGGACCCGGGTTCAATTCCCAGCACCCACATGGCAGCTCACAGCTGTCTGAAGATCTAGTTGCAGGGGATCTGACACCTTCACACCAATGCACGTAAAATAAAGTTAAATAAACCATAAAATATTAAAAAAAAAAAGCCAGTCTGGTCACAAACCACTTTGCACAATAACCTCTTCTACCAAGTGCTTTGAGGACAGCACACATGTGCGTGGTATTGGGGCCCACTAGCACACCATACATGAGGAAGTCAAGATGAGCCCTTCATTCAAACACAGGAAAGTTCATGAGGCTGTGCTGCAGAAACGGCTCTGAGCAGAGTGCCCAGCTGCAGTGATAAGGCTTGGGGCCTGAGCTCCCATCAGCCCTCCTGTGCCCTTTCCCTTCACCTTGGGACTTTCCACCTCTTGCTTTTGCGGATACTGATCTTTTTGGGTTAACTTCTAAAGATGCAGAGTTATTTTTTTTATCCCAGTTTTTTAAAACTTATTTTCTTTCTTCCATGGTACCAAATTTAGTTTTCCTAAGTTTCTCCTTTGGCTGTCTCTTTGTTACTTAAAACATCTAACACTTTTGAAAGGAAAGGTGTTAACAGAAGCCTGTACAATTTCAACTAAATATATTTCCAGAAATCTCATATACGCCCCTTGGTTCTCTTGCTTTGAGGCATGTCAGGCTTCTCAAGCCTTAATATGGAAATGGCAGCTTTTCCTGCCAAGACTCTTCGGAGTATGTCTGTCTTTCAGACACTTTCAGAGGGTCTCAGCATCAACACAAAGCCACTCCCATTTTTATGCCTCCAGACTCCTCTTTCCAAACATCTTGATAATTTACATTCCCGCTAATTATACTAATTACCCATAGCTGGATCGTGACCCTAGAGTGCAGTGTTCTTCATATTGCGGGAGGCACTGGGACAGGGATGTTCTCCCCATGGGCGCCCCCCTTCGGTGCGATTCGCCAGCTGTGCACTTGATGAGTGGCTGGCCTTTTGATGTGCAGATAGTACAAGTTGGTCACAAACTTGTGTACAATGAGGCTGTTCTGGTTCATGTGAAAATTAACATCCTTTTTTGTGTAAGCGGGTGACAGGATGCTGCAATACCATTAGCATTTGCAAAGAGGGTGCTTGGTGCTGGGGCAGCACCACTGATCGTGGCTGCTCAGTTTGTGTCGCTCCATTATGTGAAAGAAGTTGAAGGCTGGCAAAGGCCTGTCAAATCTTGTAACATAGTGCGACCCCCAAACTCTGCTTGGCCTCCAAGCAGCTCTTGTTCCCTGTCCCACCCCTTTCTGTGAATGGGCACTGAGGTAGGTAAATGAATTCAGTGCCTGGTGGGTGGGGGATTCCTTTCTGACCTCATTCCTGTACTATTTGTTTGCAGGCTTGTAGGGGGAGAGGAGGACATTTTGGAATCCTTTGTGTCAAATCATTTTCTTGCAGGTTGGGGAGTTAATGGTAACTTTGTCTGAGGCCAGCCAAGCAGAAAGTCTGTGCAGATGAGGCGTGGCATGTTTAACCTCCTCAGGGNAAAAAAAAGCAAGATGAGAATATGGAAATGGGGGACCTTCTAGAGCAGATGGATATGCCACACGTCGGCATGTTCAACATCTGCTGCCAGGAAGCTCAAGCCTTGCCCGGCGTGTTTCTGCGTAGGGGAGTTCTTCACTCCTGAGTCATCGTGCCCTTTATACTGATGCCTACAGTTAGGATAATCGTGTGTGTGTGTGTGTGTGTGTGTGTGTGTGTGTGTGTGTGTTCTAGTACCTGACTAAGTGGCTATAGTGTGGTGTGATGGAAGAATTCTTAAAACAAACAAAACAAAGAACAGATTTTCTTTTTATACCTAAAAGATGAACTACAGCGTTAGAGCCCTATACTAGAGCTCATATTTTTCAGAGAGAAGCGAGGAGGGAGGGAGGGAGGGAGCCCAAAGAAGCTGTTACTTCAGCTAGCGTTAACAGCAAGAACCGGTTCCTGATTCCAGAAAATTCTGTTCCATGGAGATTCAGGCACAAGGGCACAGGACAGCGCCTCCACAAACAGGCCGCAGGTAAGGGAAGTTGGGGCTTGGGATGGTCATATGACGTCTTATTTTTAAATGCCTGAAGCTAAGTTTTGAAATCAGACACCCGTCAGTCAGAAGCATCTACACTCAGTGTGCTGCCCACCCGTGAGTGGCTGTCTGAGGCCTTCGGCTCCAGCAGTCTGTCCGTCTGTGGACTTGGGTGCTTCTGAGGCCTGAAAATAACAAAACTTCTGGGAAACAACACGACTTCCGGTTGTTCTTGGAGATGCAGCTTTATGATGCAGTTGGCCTCGAGGGTAATTATTCATTAAACAACTGCAGTATTCCAGATACTTCAAACATACTGCCCTGCTTATTTTTACGGCTTCTTGGTGTAGGCACCATCAGCATCTTACCAGTGTACCCTGGCAGGGGGGCTATATGAAGTCCATGCTAGCTAGCTGACAGGGCCTCTGTGGGAGCCCGTGTAAGTGTAGCTGCAAAGCCCTGGAAACGCAACTGCAGAAAGGACTGGGCCTTGGCTTGGAGCTTCCTTATCTGTTCTATCCTGAGGCATCAGTGCCTTCACGACACAGACCATTAGATTTAAAAACACAGGAATCCACATATTCTGAAGGTCGGTGTGCAAAGTGATTTTGGACTCCCAGCGCCCTGGAAAAAGCCAGGTGCAACCACTCACAGTTTCTAACCCTCACACTTGGGAAGGGATGGGAACAGAGAGGACCTGGGACCTTGCTGGGGTCCAGCTCCAGGTTCACAGAAAGATGCCATAGTAGGTGCTGAAGAGAGCTCAGTTGAGGAAGCGCGCTGCAAAGAGCAGTAGAGGAGAGCATCCACGGGGTCGCCACCAGTTCCTGACCTCCGCACACACGAGCTTGGGTAGGCACTCACACATCACTTCTCAAGTGTACGTATTTGCAGGCATATGTTGCTGCTGCTACATCCAGCATCAGTATGTACTAAGGGAAAGCCTTCATTGGATGAGTTGCACATATATGTATAAAAACACCTCAGTACATGCATGTATGTATATTTCTCAAAGATACCTCAAGGCTGATCTTACTACTGCCCTCCATTACCCCATTTCTTTCTATTTCACTAAGCGATAGGGTATCATATAGCCCAGGCTGGCCTTGAACTTGCTATGCAGCTGACCTTTCAGGTCCTCCTGCCTCCACTTCCTGAATGATGGGATCCTAAGCATTTCCACCAAGTCTGGTTCTAGAGATGGTACCCAGAACTTCATGCAGGGTAGGTAAACTGTGGTGGTTTGAGAGTGACCCCCATAGGCTCAGATATTTGAATACTTGGTCCTCAGTTGGTGGAACGGTTTGGGAAGGATTAGGAGGCCTCGATGGAGGAGGTGCGTCATTAGGGGTAGGATATGAGGTTTCAAAAACCCATGTCATTCCCAGTGTCTATCTCTCTCCTGTAGTGGCATTTCAGTTGTATTTTAATAAATAAAGGCTGCCTGAAGATCTGAGAATAAAACAGCCCCACTGGTCAGCCTTACAGACCAGATTATGGTAGCACACACCTTTAATCCCAGTAGCCACACTAGTAGCCATAAAAACTGGGCAGTGCATGCCTTTAAATGATGGTGGTGCACACCTTTAATCCCAGCCCTAGAGAGGAATATAAAGTGGAAGGAAACAGCTCTCAGACAGTCAGTCTCCTGAGATTTCTGGAGACAGGATCGCCATTTTCAGACTGAGGTCGAGATAAGAGCCAGTGGCAGGCAGTTTCACTTTTTGGATCTTCAGGTTGAACCCCAATTTTTCTCTCTGAGTTTTTATTATTCGTGCTTTGCTCTGCCTTGTCCTTGTAGGTCAGATGTAAGCTCTCAGTTAGTGCTCTAAAGCCTTGCCTGCTGCCATGCTCCCCACCGTACAAGTCATGGACTCTAAAGCTCTGGAACCATGAGCTCCCAAATTAAATACTTTCTTTTATAAATTGCCTTGGTGATGGTGTTTGTCATAGCAATAGAAAAGTAACTAAGACATAAGCGCTACCTCAACTGAGCTGTATCCCTTCACGTGCCCTACTTTTTATATAACTAGAACAAATTATCTTCAGCCTCAAGTACGAGAGTGTTCTGACCATTGGTGACTACGACAATATAGCTGTTATGTTCTTTTTCCTTTATTTTTTAAATTTGCATGCACTGATACTTTGTCTGCATGTAAATCTGTATGAGGGTGTTGGGTACCCTGGAACTGGAGTTACAAACAGTTGTGAGCTGCCATGTGGGTGCTGGGAATTGAACCTGGGTCCTCCGGAAGAGCAATCAGTGCCCTTAAACCACTGAGCTACATCTCTTCAGTCCCACACTGTGGTATATGATTGCTTTTTCAGACGGTTCAAGCTCCCATGATTGAACCCATGACTGTCTGCCTTTTAGGACATCTTGTTTTTCCAACTGAAGCTTTATCATGAAAACTGGGGTCATGATTTAAGGTTTTCAAGAACATGTTCTGGACTGTCTTCTGAGAGCCACTTCTTGATCACTCATATCTGTCTGATAGACTGTGTTTGATGACAGCCAGAGACCCCTGATTTCCTAAACACAGTGGCTGGTTCAGTAAATTATTATTGAATAAATGTGCTTATCAGAATGTGGAAACTATAAAAAAATTTTAGAGATTAATATCTGCTCAGAAAAGGAATTCCCAAAGAATAGAGCAATGCTCTTTTGTTACAGCTCTGGTCTCTGAACCACACTGCCAGGCTTCCTGGTGTCTGGTATCACCCCAACCCCCGAAGAGTGAAATGAGGAAACTGTGGACTTTGCAAGAAAATTCGACTGGGTTAGCATTCTGGGAAGCCACTTCTTCTCTAGGTAGTGTCAAATTCTTCTCAAATTCTGGAGTTCTCACTTCATTAAAAAAATAACAAAAATAGAACTCTGTGTGCATGCATATGTGGTGTCCGTGCGTGTACCCGTGTGTGTGTGTGTGTGTGTGTGTGTGTGTATGAATCTCAGGTTGTTGTTAGTGGTGGTGGTGGTGGAATCAAAGCCAGGTGATGTGCAAGTTTCCAAGCATCCAGCATGTGTTCAAAAGCATTAGCTAAGATTATGATACGATATCGGTCTAACTCAAGGGCCAGTCAATAGGTGTTTTCAAACCAAACAAGAATGGTGCCAGAAACATTAATGGAATCTTGCCTACCTTCTGTAGCGTCCGCTCAGGCACACCGAATGCTACTTATTTTCCCAAGATCCTTCTTCCACCGGGCCAAGCCGAGGACGGGCAGCCAAGGACCCACCTGACCTTTGAGCGCCCTGCTTCCTGGAGCCAGCCTGGGTGAGGCTGCACTGTGGCTGTGACCCCTGCTGGGCTGTGTGGCTCCCCTCTGGCTGCACCTGTGCTGTGCTTAGGGGCTCGGAGGCTTGGCCCAAGAGTGAACAAAACAGTTCTCACACCCGCTGTGTTCAGGATGGCCGCTAAGGATTCATAGCTCTAGCCCAGAGAGTGCAGTTACGGATTCTGAAGAAAACTTGGGCTGCCACACATCTGTATTTGGTTTTCATGAGGATATGCAGAGAATCTAGATTCAGGCTGTTTTACCCCCCCCCCAAAAAAAAAAACAACCTTGTTTTTAGTGCAGAGATGTTCAGATTAACACTTTAAATGCAGAACATGATTTTTCTTTGGGGGGTTGTTTGTTTGTTCGTTTGGTTTGGTTTGGTGTGGAGGGGGTGTTGTTTTGTTTTGGAAGTCCTCAGATGAGTAAAGGTGCCTCCGACCTCTGTCTAGGAGAGAACAGCTTGCTGCCCCTCCCTTCAACTGACTGTTGTTCAATTTAACTTTCATATAGGATCATACATTGCTATACAGTATTAAGTCGTTCCCTGGCACGATTTCACACTGGCAGTCCAAAATCTCCCCCGTGTCTGTTCACTCCTGGAGGCAGCATGGGAGTGTGTAACTTGAAACAGGTTCCAGGGAGGGACGAGGCAAGTCCGCTCGCGGGCTCAGAGCCACCCTGTGAACAGCAGTTTGCAAGTCGGTGACGTCCTAGTCACTTCCTTTCATTTGCTTATAAAATTGGAACATGAACTAGTGACGGAGACCAGCATAGCAGGCCTGGTGAAATCCTGATTCTCCAGCCACGCCAGGGCCAGAAGGCAGCCGCCACAGGAAACAGAAGGACGCAGGGAAACCGGGGAAAGCAGGCTGTTGAACAGAAACGGAAAGCAGAGGAGGCTGAGCTGGTGGAGGAGGTGGCGATGCTCACAACCTCCTGGACAGACCCCGCTAATGAAAGCCCCTTCTTCCTCGGGGATTATAAGAATATTCATGACCCTTGAGATCAGCAGGTGAGGCTCAGTCCTCCCTGCTCATCCTTTGGGCAAACAGTCCAGAAAGCCGAGGTTGCCCAGAGGAGAAAGGAACAGTGGGAGCGGGCCACTTCCCTTACTTCTCTCGCTCCCCGGCCTTCTTTTATGTTCCCGGGTGGAGGGGAGGGCACTTGTCTCGAGGTGAATCAAGGACTGTGTCTTTCATTTCTAAAGAGCAGGCAGCGAGGCCGAGGCAGAAGTCCCGTGACATGACTTGAGACACAAAATGGTATCTTAGCATCGAAGATCCCCTTTGACGGCAAGAAGAAAAGCCCCTTTCTTCCCAGCCCGGATTAGGCAAGGAGGGAATTCTCCGGAACATGTGTGCATTGTTTGGCTGAAGGCAGCTAGGCCGGCCAGGAGTTTGCCTCCCAAAGTCAGCCCAAGGAAGCTTGTCCCTAAGTAATTAAAAGGGAATGGAAACAGCAGGGAGTCTTGTTCCAGTGCTGCCCACCAAAGTGGGGTCCCTGGGGGATGGTGTGGCCCAGGAAATTGGCTAAATTAATGGTTGTGGAAGGCTTACTGGCTGTGTGGGCCCCCGGAGGCACAGAGAGGGCAGGACAAGGAGTCTCCTCAAAGCTCTTTTGATGAAAGAGGGCAAAGGGAAACACCCTCAGAGCAAGCATGTGGCACCTCCTTGCCACCTGACTGGGCATCCAAGATGCCCTGGAGACACAGCACCTGCAGTGAGGGGCCAGCCCCTCACCAAAAGCAGAGCCCCCAAGACAGTGTGTCCAGGCCCTCATTTGTCAGATGGTGCAAGCTGAGCCCCTCACTTTCTCCAGCTGATGTTAAGGGGTCACAGGTCGTGGCTGGGCCTGAGGACCCTGGAGCTACAAAGGGGCACAGCTACTTCCCTTGACAACAGAGTGTGTCGAAAGCAACCTCTTGTTCTTGTCAATGGTTGAGGGTCTCACTCAGAAATAACAGAAGAATGTAAGAAGCTCCCAACTGAAGGCTAGCATTGTCTGCCGTTTATGAAAAAGAAACATTTTTTCTTGCAAAAAAAAAAAAAGTTTTCCCGAAGAAGAGCTTATAGATGGCGATGTCCTAGGAACTTCAAGAAGACAGACATGCTTCAGTTTTCCCAGCTCTCTTTCGCAGGTTGCACAACTAGGGACTCCCAGCAACCTTCAGCAGCAGTGGGGGAGGTTCCTGACCTCCAGGCAGCTATAGACAAGATAACAAGACAAGAGCTATGGCACCCAATAGTTAGTATTGGAGTTCCCAAAGGCCAGAGCACATGAGCAGGCCTGGGCACTGACTTCTTTTGGAGAGTAATGAATCTAAGTCAATATTGCAGAGTAGACATGCCTTCTCTGGCTGCGTAAATATTGGGCCAAAGACTCGAGTGCTTCCGTGCTGTTGACAAGGACGAGATGGTGGCATTGTTGTCTTTGTTACGGTGAAGTGCGGCTCGCAGAGGCTGGCCTAACACCCTGTGTACATAGAAGAGATGCTGTGTGAGGAAGCCCATGTGTTTGCTCTGCCAATACATGCCAGCAGCCAGCCCTCAAACATTCTCCCCTCCATGGTTACAGCTGGGGCTGCTGGAAGCCTATGCCCCATGGGGCTGCTGAACGGTGGCTAAGCCACACACATCTTTTCCTCTCTCTGGTTCATTTTTGAATAGAGATGTTTTTTATTAACATGTAATGTACACAAGCCATTAGTACAACCTGGCAATTCTTCACAAACTACCATGCCTCATTGAGCACTAAGCCCCCAGGCTCAGGACATGGGCCTTCCCAGCGCCCCACAGGCCCACTGGTACACCCGTTTTATCTCTAGCAAGGATGGCTTCTGTCAGGAATATTATAGAATTGTTTCTGGTTTGTTTGTTTGTTTGTTTTCATTGAGCTGTATATTTTTCTCCACCCCTCTCCCTTCCCCTCCCTTCCCCTTCTACCCTCTCCTGAATTGTTTCTGTTTTAAGCCCCAAGATTTGGATATTTTTTCCTTGGTGTTGGAGGCAAATACAGGGTATGTTTGTCCACAGGGCATGGTTACTGCACAGCCGGCCAGACGCCAATGCAATTCAGTCTCTAGTGTGAGCAAAGCCTCTCTGATCTCTGGCAACAAGGACCCACTCTGATAAAGAACAGAACTTGTCTCTCTGCCACGCCCTGCCCCCCAGGGCCAGCATATAGTGGCCTCTATCTCATTTTCAGCGTGAGAGATGCAGAGGGGCTGGACCACGTAGGATTGTGTCTGAGTCCATGCTGACATACACATAGCCTCAGGAGCCATGTTGAAACAGTGACCTCCACCTTTCTCATCATGCCCTGTCTGCCTCTTCCTTCCATACCACTTTCCATCCTTAGAAAACACAAGACAGCCTCATCATGGGAGGGGATCAGATGGGCTCAGTTCTGAGTCTGTGTTAAAAGTGTCTCAGGCAGAACTCAAGAAGAAAGATTCCTGAACACTATTGCCGTTCCTCTGACTCCCTTAGCCATCAGCCTTTTCTGTGCTTGGGAGGGGCAGGAGAGTGGAACATCTGACGGCAAGTAGGCACAGCCAAGGGTTCAGCCTCCTTACAGTGTGTTTGTGTGTGTGTGTGTGCGTGCGCACGTGTGTGTGTGTGTGTGTGTGTGTAGGAGAGCGGGGCCTCCAAGGGAAGGGAATTACTCAAGGTTATATATCTGAGGCAAGCCTACCTCATCACCACAACCAACTTAGGAGGTGTTTAGAGGACTTAATGACTCAGTGGTACAGGACTTGTCTAGTGTGCAAGAGGCCCGAGTTCTATCAGCAGCAGCACAATAAACTAAGGACCTGATGGCTCTTGTCAAAGGACAAAAAATCTTTCTCTACGAAGGACACTTTATCTATCATTTATTCATCTACCTATCTACCTACCTATCTATTCTATCTATCTATCTATCTATCTATCTATCTATCTATCTATCTCATAAGAATCTTCCACCTCATCTAATTCTCCCTTGTATCCCCTTAATACCTCCAGGCTGCTGTAGAATTTACCTCACTCCAGGATAACAGCCACCCCACGCTCTGTGATCATGGTCTCCACTGCACAGACTTAAGGCTTGCATTTGAACTATGTGTCATCGCTATGGCTTAGCTCAGTCCCTGACTTGGAGATGCTGAGGCCCTGGAGACATCTGTTCTGCACTTGGAGGTCATTGGCGCTCCCTTCAGCTTTTCTGCTCACTAGACCCAGAGCCTTTCCCTGAGCACACACTCTGGTGCTGGTCCTCAAGTACCAAGAGGCTCCACCCCCTAGAGATGGAGAGCCAAGCTTGCCCCAACTGCAGGCTTCCACATGTGGCACCAGAGGCCAAACAGCCTTTTAGTCATGGAAAATTCATAAATTATCTTGTCCTGAGGCCTTTTGTTCACTTCCTTTCAAACCATGGAGCTGCAACACCACAAGCCTAGTCACGAGAGCAGGGGTTCTCAACCTGTGGGTCAAAACCCCTTGTGGAAGGGGTGTCAAATGACCTTTCCACAGGGATCACCTAAGACCATCAGAAAACACAGCTTTTTATCTTATGGTTCAGAACAATGGCAAAATTACAGTTATGAAGTTGTAATGAAAATAATTAATGATTGTGGGGTCACTGCGATATGAGGAGCTGTTGCAGCAGTAGGAAGGCTGAGAACCACTGCACCAGAGGTTCTGGAGGTTTGCAGCTGGGGACCCACAGCGGCCTGGGAAGATCTCAACAGAGATGGAAGGCAGGTGGCACACTAGCATATAAAATGGTGCTTCAACATCATGTGCCACAAGAAAACTGCTGAGATGCCCCTCAGAAGGAAACCAGGCAAGGGAGTGAACCACTTACTGTTGGCACAGCCCTTTGTTTGGGGAGCAACTTATAGAAGGTGCCTCTGCAAGGACTGAAGCAGGCTGTCCTCTTATCAGCCAGAGTAGTTATAGGGCAGAGATGAGATCATGCAAAAGGCAGATAAAAGGTTTCCTTTTGTGGCCCGCAGTTGGTCATTGCCAGGGGTAACTAATGAGTCAGTTCAAGAATGCTGGGTGATCCATAAACATCTCTCCTGGAGGCCATCGCTGGGGTCCCTGGGGCAGGCAGTCAAGAATCTAGAGAAACAAGTTAGTCTAGTTCTAGAAAACAAACTGTAGTTACCAGGATTGTGACAGTTCAGCCAAGGGAGGAGTTTTACAAAATCGTTTGATTCTTGGTAGCAATCGCGAGTTAAATGCAATGAGATACTAAGAGCGGCAACGGTGCCTGGGTCAGCCTCTGAAGGTGCTGGGCCAACCAGTACCAGCCAGGCCAACCTTTGGACCTACAAGGGGTAGAAGAGGAAAAAGAGAAGGGAATTTAAGTCGGCTCTCAAAGCGGTGTCCAAGCAGACACCTTCCCTCTCACACAAAGATAATACACAGATGAACTACACAGGATGCCCTGGAAGAGATTCGAAACCATGACTTCAGGGAGGAGTCAGAAGAGAAAAGAAACTGCTGTGGAGTGGGGAAGGGAGGTGGACCAAGAACATACAGCTCCCACTAAACATGGCATTCAAAAAAAGTCAGACTATAGAGACAATAAAAGAACCGCAGATTTAGGGAAGAGATAATAACGGATGGGAGAGCACAGATGGCTTTGAGGACAGTCAAGTCGCTGTATGTGATACTACCACGGTGAATACAGGCCTGTGTAAGCTCATCACCAAGGGTGAGCTCTCGCGTTACCCCGTCTTTAACTGATACTAAAAACCATGGCAGCATCGTTTCTGCCATCGGATGAAGGACAAAAATCGTTTCAGAGATGAAGAGGCAGGTACTAGACTAACACTGTGGTGACACTGTGGGGGGTGCCACCCCTGGACACAGATGGCCCTGGGTTGTTTAAGAGAGTACGCTGAGCAAGTCAGTAAGCAGCCATTTCTCCATGCTCGCTACATTAGCTCTTGCCTCCAAGTACCTGCTTCAGTTCCTGCCTTGACGTCCTTCAGTGACAGACTATGGCGTGGAAGTGTAAGCCAAATAAATCCTTTCTTCCTCCGAGTTGGTTTTGGTCAGTGTTTCATCACAGCAACAGAAAAAGTCGGACACCATGCAAGCATGGGGATGTAAAATTGATACCCAGAACCCACATTAAAAAAAAAAAAGTGTGTGAGGCACACCTATAACCCCAGCACTGAGGAGGTGAAGACAGGAGAATTTCTAGGGCTCATTGACCAGGTAGCTTAGACTGCAACCTACAGGCCAGTGAGAAACCCCATCTCAAAAAAGACAATGGACTGCCCCTAAGAAACAGTACCTGAAGTTGACCTCTGGCCTTTACAGGCACAGTGCACATAAAGTAATGTGCACATTCATGAACATGCTCTCACACATATGCATAGCCCCCTCACTCTTCTTCCCAACATAAAACAGGCTCAGACTGGTCAAGTCAAATGCATGGTGGAAGTGGGTAGGGATGCAGGTCTCTTGCCTCTGGTAGAGTTCAGGCTTATATGATTTTAAGAAAAGAGAACGGGAGCTAGAGAGATGGCTCAGCCCTGACCGCTCTTCCAGAGGTCCTGAGTTCAATTCCCAGCAACCACATGGTGGCTCACAACCATCTATAACAAAACCTTGAGCCCTCTTCTGGCACACAGGCATGCATGCAGGTAGAATACTGTATACATAAGAAATAAATAAGTCTTAAAAGAGAATTAAGAAATTTTACCTGGTGTGTGTTGCATTTAAAAAGATACAATGGCCGGGCGGTGGTGGTGCACGCCTTTGATCCCAGCACTCAGGAGGCAGAGGCAGATGGATCTCTGTGAGCTCAAGGCCACCCTGATCTACAGAGTGAGTTCCAGGACAGGCTCCAAAGCTACAGAGAAAAACCCTGTCTCGAAAAACCAAAAAAAGAAAGAAAGAAAGAAAGAAAGAAAGAA
>LOEQ01001489.1:213317-233336 GCA_001685075.1 Bramus lutescens | reverse complement strand
TAGCCGTGCGGGAGCTGGGCTGGACGAAAAGCAGGGCCCGCTCCCCTTATTACTACATAGCTCCACAAGAATCAAAGCCTGTGTCCACTCTCTCCATGTCTACTCAATATTGTACTCAAAGTTCTAGTTAAAGCAGTAAGATAACAAAGGGAGATCAAGGAGATACAAATCAGAAACTAAAAAGCCACACTATCACTTTTTGCAGATGATATGATAGTATACATATGTGACCCCAAAAACTCTACCCAGGAACTCCTTCAACTGATAAACACCTTCAGTAATGTAGCAGAATGCAAGATTAACTCCAAAAGATCAATAGCCCTCTTACACATGCACAACAAATAGGCAGAGAAAGAAATCAGAGAAATATGTCCCTTAACAATAGCTACAAATAATACAGAATATCTTGGGGTAACTCTAACCAAACAAGTGAAATATCTATATGACAAGAACTTTAAATCTCTAAAGAAAGAAATTGAAGAAGAAATCAGAAAATGGAAAGATCTTTCATGCTCATGGATAGATAGGATCAACATCATAAAAATGTCAATCTTACCAAAAGCAATCTACAGATTCAATGCAATACCCATCAAAATTCCAAAACAATTCTTCAAAGACATGGAAAGAACAATACTCAACTTTATATAGATAAACAAAACCCCAGAAAAGCTAAAACAACCCTGTACAATAAAGGAACTTCTGGAGGCAACACCATCCCTGACCTCAAGCTCTACTATAGAACTATAGTAATAAAAACAGCTTGGTATTGGCATAAAAACAGACATGTGGATCAATGGAATAGAATTGAAGACCCTGACATTGATCCACACACATATGAACACCTGATTTTTCACAAGGAAGCCGAAAAGGTACAATGGAAAAAGGAAAACATCTTTAATCAATGGTGCTGGCATAACTGGATGTCAACATGTAGAAGATTGCAAATAGATAGATAGATCTGTATCTATCACTTTGCACGAAACTCAAGTCTAAAGTGGATCAAAGTCCTCAACATAAAGCCAGTTACATTGAACCTGCTAGAAGAGAAAGTGGGAAGTAACCTTGAATGCATAGGCACAGGAGAGCACTTCCTAAATATAAAAAGTAGCACAGATACTGAGAGCAACAATCAATAAATGGGACCTCCTGAAACTGAGAAGCTTCTCATAGGCAAAAGACATGGTCAATAAGACTAAATGGCAGCCTACAGAATGGGAAAGATCTTCAGCAACCCCACATTGGACAGAGGGCTGGTCTCCAAAATATACAAAGAACTCAAGAAACTAAATGACAAAATACCAAAAAAATTCAATTAAAAAATGGGGTGGAGACCTAAACAGAGAATTCTCAACAGAAGAAACTCAAATGGCCAAAAGACATTCAAGGAATTGCTCAACATTCTTAATCATCAGGGAAATGCAAATCAAAACAACTCTGAGATACCATTTTACACCTGTCAGAATGACTAAGATCAAAACTACTGAGGACACCTTATGCTGAAGAGGATGAGGAGTAAGGGGAACACTCCTTCATTGCTGGTGAGAGTGCAATCTTGTACAGCCACTTTGGAAATCAGTATAGCGGTTTCTCAGAAAATTGGGACTCAATCTACCTCAAGACCCAGCGATACCACTTTTGGATATATACCCAAAGGATACTCAATCATTCACAAGGACACTTTCTCAACAATGTTCATAGCAGCATTATTCATGATAGCTAGAACCTGGAAACAACCCAGATGCCCCTCAGCTAAAGAATGGATAAAAAAAAAAGTGCTACATTTGCACAATGGAGTACTACTCAGATGTAAAAAAAAAAAACAATGACATCATGAAATTTGCAGGCAAAAGGATAGAACTAGAAAAAAAAACCATTCTGAGTGAGGTAACTCAGACTCAGAAAGACAAACACGATATGGGCTCCCTCATAATTGGATAGAAGATATAAAACAAAGCAAAGGATAACCAGACTACAATCTACAGCTCCAGAGAATTGGAAGCATCGGGGGCAGGGGGGGAGATGGATGTAAGGGGAGAAGGGAGGAAGGTAGGGGAGTGGGAAAAATAAATAGCTCAAAAAATTAAAAAAAAAAAGAATCAAAGCCTGCTGATTCAACTTTCAGAAGATCCCTTCTACCAAAAAGCTGGGAAATGAAATTCCTCTTTTTTCAGGGTAGCACAGCTCTACAAGCTCCCATTGATTGAGTAACTGCTAGAAACCAGGGCATGAATACCACGTGACTACTCCAGCTACATTGGCTGCAGGTGGCCCTCACAGAAGGCGGCAGATATGGGGCTCCTTTGTAAGCCTAGACTTCACTGGAAGCATTGGCTAAAGCCAGTGCAGTGGGTACCAGTGGGTATCCAGTCTGTCTTGGATAGCTCTCCAGCTTCTCACTGTGACGTCAGGCATTGTTCTAAACTTCCTGTCCCTTCCTTTTTTCTAATCTGTAGTATAAAGTTAAGAAGGGAACATTTTTCAGAGATTAAATGAAAGAAAATCTTTAACACATGGTACCTGGCACTAAAACATTATCCTATATTTTCATAGCATCCCTGTGTCAGAGATGGAAAAAATAAACCATAGAAAGGTCCACTAAATTTCCCAAAAATGATTCAGCTAAGCAATTGCAGTAAGAGTTTTTATCCTCAGGCTTTTCTTGCCTCCAAACCCTCCCGCATACCCATCAGCAGCCTCCAGGGACCTTTCAGGATTGGCACTGCCATTCAGGAGCTCCTGAGCTGTTTCTAATCACTGATGTGATGCTGAAATGTCAGAGTTTTCCACTGCCAGGGACAAGCCAACTGATGGGAATACTTCATTCAGTTGGTCAAAAGGTCCAGACCCTTCCACAAGGGATTTAAATAATGAATCTGCCTTCACAGATGAAAATGTAGCCGATGAGCATCCAAAATACAGCATAGCCTGCTGGGGAAGACTCTAGAAGCAGGAGGCTAGCGCATCCTCCCTGCTCTGCCACTAGTGTGTTATGACCACAAAACTCTTAGCCCTTTCTGGGTCCCATAGAGGTTGAGAGTCAACGTCCTTGTAAAGGCTTTCTGAGTAAGGAAGTTTTTCACTTATTCATTCATTCAGCACATTTTCCCACCCACCTGCTGGGCACCAGGAACTGACTCAGGAGCTGGAAATGCAGCCTGGGAACAGACACAAACCCAGCAGTTGAAGGGAGGAAGAACCTAGAGCTGTGGGCCACAGTTTCAATGCTCAGAGGCCCTGGAGCAGCATCATCCCCAAAGGAGGCTCCTGGTCTAGCTCAAGCTAGATGTTTCTGCTGAGAGCCAAAGTCTATCAGAAGATGGTGAGGGTAGAGGGCATAGGTCATGAAGAACAGGATACTGGTTCGTGCATTTGAGAACCTGTTACATCTGAAGAAGCAAGTCAACAGCACTGTGGCCGTGTTCAAGGGTGAGGAGATGGGAGATGAGCAGAGGAGACCAAGGAGGCAGGACACTGACTTTGCGGTAGATCTAACTAAGCCAGCTAAGAAGAGATGGCTCAACGGTAAAGAGCACTGGCTGCTCTCAACACAACAACCACATGGTGGCTCCCAACCATCTCTAAAGAGATCTAGTGCCCTCTTCTGACATGCAGGCATACATGCAGGCAGAACACTGCATATATAAAATAAATAAATCTAAAAAAAAAGAAATTGTGAGTTTTAAATTGTTCAGAGTAGGCATGGTGAGATGGTTCAGAGGGTGAAGGTCCTTGTCACGAAGCCTGATAACTTCAGTTCAATTCTCACAGCTCACCTCTCACCTGGTGGAAGGAGAGAAACAACCTTAGAGCTGTCCTCTGACCTCCACACAAACAGGCACCCAAACCAACCTCCAAATGTTTTGAAAATGTGTTGGGTTGCTGTTGTATTTTGTTTGTTTGTTTGTTTGTTTTGACTATTCAGGAGTACGTTAAGAGTTTAGGCTGATTTGCAAAGTCAGAGGGCCATCCTGGCCTGTGTGGACACAAAATCAAAGATGGCCAGTAGCTGCTATGACTGAAGTGAAAGACAGAAAGCCTGACAGATACAGCAGGCCCCATAGAGGACAAGCAGTGGGAACAGTCTGGAGATAGACTAGGTCATCAGGGCTAGTGAACCTCAGGGTCTATGGCTGTGACCTCCAGCTTGGCCACCTCAGAGTCCCTGGTGAAGTTTTCTTTACTCTGAATATCCGTGCTCCTGGATGGCCCCAACACATGCCATTGTCACAGCACAGCATAGGTCCCTACCTCTTGTTTAGTCCAGAGCTTTACATATGCCCAGCCCATCAGCAAGTGATCACTTTATCCTTGTCATCTGAACACCACCACCATTTCAGTGACAGGTGGATCTCTGTGAGTTCGAGACCAGCCTGGTCTACAGAGTGAGTTCCAGGAGAGGCTCCAAAGCTACAGAGAAACCTTGTCTCAATAAACCGACCAACCAACCAACCAAATAAATAAAATAAAAAAGAGGTCCATTTGACTCTTCCAGCCCACCATCCTTGCTTCTCTGGGGCTCCCTTCTCTGCCAACAGTTCCACCCTCCCACTAATCTGCCGTCGCACACCTGCTGCCCACTACCACAGGGAGCAAGATGCGCCAGCGTGCAACATCACAGCACATCCCTGAGACTTTGGGTTTGGCTTAGCTGGTTGTAGCGAAAGGAGGGAGCGAGAGCAATTATGGCCTCCAGGACTCCGCCTGCGCTGTTGGCAGCAATGTTTTTTCCCTGAGTATCAATACAAGCCCAGGGTCATTTTTCAGCGCTTGCCAATGGCTGTAATTGCATAGGCCTGAGAGGCTCTCCAGAGAATCCCCGCTGCTTCCCATTCTCTCCTCCTGGACAGTGCTCTATAGACGAACTCCAGGCTATGGATCATGTTTTTCACATAACCCGTTAATTACTAAATAAAACAACCTAGCTTTCAACCTGATTAGCCCAGATTAATAGCCAGCAGCGGGTTTCATGTGCCTGCACAATTTATCACTGGAAAGAACTGTGTCTTTAATGATTTAGCTACCTGGCCTAGCAGGGCCTGCTCAGGGGCTGTGGGCCTCTGAGAGGAGTTAATTGCTGTTCTTCGTTTCTGACCTGGAAGGGCCCAGGTGACAGTTCCTATTAGCCAGGCTTGGCCTGGCTGACGACAAAGGATGGCAGGAAGCCCTGCCTCCCACTTTGTTCAGAAGATATGGAGGTCAAGTGTCCCCAGCTCCAACACCCCAGCTGCCTGCTGAAACAGGTTGACTCAACCTGTAAATTTATATGCTGTGTCCCCTTTCTCCCTCAGTATACTGAAAGAGTAAATCACTTGCGTCATTAATTGTCAACTTTCAAGAGGAATTCTAAGAACTTTTATAAAGATGTGGTGAGGCCAGACCCATTCAGGGTGCAATAGCTAGAGACTGTAAAAACAAGGAAACAGGTTTTCTGTTGTGGTTTTATTTGGGGGACAGTGTGGGGGAGGTACATACATAGTGGTTGTTTTTCTGTTTCCTTTTCTACTGAATTTTAGCGTGGCTTGTGTTTCTAGCATGGAGACAGAGCAACCAGATACATGCATCATTTATCATAGGAAAATGCTTTGGTGAACAGGCTCTTTAGCTACCAGAACTATTTGCTAGTACCAGGTCCAATTCCTGTGTTTTTCCGACAAGGATGCTGAGGCTCCAGGGGGAGGAAGCTAGTGAGTGGTCACTCTGAGGCTAATCAGGCCAGGGGGCTTCCCAGCCGTCACCCAGATAAAGGTAACCAGAGATTCCCCCATTACAACTACAGTAACGGCAGTTATTACTAAAGCCTTACTGTGTCCAGACCTTTTGTTTACTAAACAGGCACCATGCCTAGTTTTCTGGTGAAGTGACTGACTCTGTTAAAGCAAACCAATCCTATACAGCTTCCCACAGCGGAGAGAGTGTCAGGTATCTGTACTGTCCCAGGTTCCATGACGGCCACAACTTCCTTATTTGAATTACGATCACAGAGACTAAATTTTCAGATTGTTCATTACTGCTACACGGGTATAAGGTTAGTTCTTGTGGGTGGACTCCTATACCCTTTCTGAACTCGTCTATTGTGAATTTTGTCAATTAATAGAATCTGTTTGGGGAGTAGCTTTAGGATTGTAGAAAAATAGCTCAGGAAGCAGAGTGGTCCCCATGAATCTGTGGTTTCTGCATTTACAGATCCAACCAAGAAAATATCAAAAGAAAAGTTGAAAAACATGTACATGTGCAAATATTTTTCTAAATAATACAACAGAACAGCACCGTGTACAGTGCTTACATTGTCTGGGTGTTACAAGGAATCTAAAGGTAACTTAAGGAATAATAGAGGACCCGATTCTGTTATATTTAAATACTACATCATGTAATGGAAGGGCTCAGGCTTCCACAGGTTTTTGTGTTGGGGAGTGACCTACAACCAATCTATGACTATCAAGAGATATTGTGGGATAGTTGTACACTGTGTGAAAATGTATTGCTGTGATTGGTGTAGTGAAAATATGAATAGCCAATAGCTGGGTGGAGAGTATAGATGGGATTTACAGGCGAAGAGAGAACTCTGGGAAGAAGAAAGGTAGAGTTGCCAGCCAGACATGGAGGAAGCAGAATGGACAGTACAGAGATGAGGTAATGTGCCTCATAGAGAAATGGAAATTAAAGCATATGGGCTAATTTAAGTTATAAGAACTACTTGGGAACAAGCCTAAGCTAAGGCCGAGCTTTTATAATTAATAATAAGCCTCCATGTCCTTATTTGCAGGCTGGAGGTCCTGACAAAAATGTACAACTTCAAAGAGACAACTACAGAGAGGCTTCCCTGTCCCTCCATCCCAGCTCACACCCAGTCTCCCTTGACATCTTACCTGGGCATGTTCTCCCTAGAGTGGATGGGCTGTGTTGATACGTCATCAATAGCTAAGCTCTTAGGTTAGGAGCATGCGTTTGGTTGGGTCTAGAGTAGTTTTCTTGCCTTCAATAGCCTGGCTTTTCATTCATTGTCTTTGTAGCTTTGTCCTATACAGAATGTCATATAAGACACACCATAAGGTGTCTTTGCCCATGTGGGGTAACTATCCTTTATCAGAATTACCTTTCGTAAATATTGTCTTCCAGGGTGTGATTCTTGGTTTTCTTGGCAATGGCGCCTGATGATCACCCTCTGTCAGCTCTGTATAAAAGCCTGTGCTGGAGTTTGGATCTGGCATTCACCCAAAGGCCCATCTGGTAGAGGCTTGTTCTCCAGAGTGACACTACTGGGAACTTAAAGTCACTGAGAGCATAGAGTCTTTCTCTTTGTCTCTCCATTTCTCTCTCTCTTCCTAAGACAGGGTTTCTCTGTGTATCTCTGGCTGTCCTGGAATTCACTCTGTAGACCAGGCTGGCCTTGAACTCACGGAGATCCACCCTACCTGTGTCTCCTGAGCACCGGGATTAAAGCTGTGCAGCATCACAACTGGATTCCCCTACCCCCAGATGAATTTTTAGGCTTTTACTGTTTGTCAGAAATATAACCACACATGTTCCTTCCAGAAAGCAGTTACTTTTTATCCAGTACTAAAAAATCACCACTACTCTGAAAGGGTAGGCTATGTATAGTATTCAGTATCTATTGGAAATATCTTGGCCAGGAGTGGTAGCTCACACTTTTAATCCCAGCACTCACTCTGGAGGCAGAGATAGGCGGATCTCTGTGAGTTTGAGGCCAGCCTAGTCTACAGAGTGAGTTCCAGGACAGCCAGGGCTACACAGAGAAATTCTGTCTCAAAAAAAAGGAAGAAAATATCAGTCATGCCACTGGAAGCGACTTATTGCATAGAGAAAAGAACAGAAATCTGGGATAATTTGCTTTTTTTTTTGTAAGAGAAAAAACATACACACCCCACATTTTGAACTGTCTTCATATGATGTAACTAGTGGTCTCCTTGTGTTCCTTCTACCTGCCACTTAAAACAATCCTAAGTTCATCTAACTGGACACATGAGCCGTGATTCCTTGCAATAAGCTAGGAGAGAACAAGGGAGTTCTCCAGCTGACTGCCCGAAGTATGGCCATCTCCCTGACTGGTCTTGGCTTCTACCACCTTATTAACTTAAATTATACATCTTATAATCCAACAGAAAAAAATGGAAGTCCTTCCAAATCCTTTCTTCCCTTCACCCCCAGTGACAAAGTTCACATTTCCTCTAAGAAACAGGGGTCCATCTCCCTCTGGAAACACTTTGGGACATCACACGTGGGAGGAGGGTACGTTGGCATCTAGTGGTCAGAAAGCAGGAATGCCAGCTGCACGTTCTGTACTGTGCAGGGCAGCTCCTCGGCAAAGAAGTTTCAGTTTAAAACATCACGACGTTTCAGACAGAGAAACTCTGAATTAACAGGAATTCCTCGCTGGGACAATTTCAGTGTCTCAGTTTCCTTTCTGCCGACTCCCTCCAGAGCTCTTCCTGATTCTCCTGCATGAGTCTGTGCTTTTATCATCAACTTATCCACAGCTTGTTCATGACTGTCCTTCCTGGGCTTGACACACTTCACGGGCTTGACCAGCAAACTGTTCTCCAGCTGCATGTTGCTGGTTTTATCTCTGCCTCTGAACTGGCTGATGCCATGGGGGCTCAAGAGAAAGAAACGGGGTCTCAAAAGTTACTTAGGCAGCTATTCAGAACATGCTGTTATTCTAAACCATAGATCCCAGCACACACAGTAGTGGTGTTGACCTTCCCTAAAAAGCAAACCTGGAGCAATCACCCTGTGGGTCTCAAGTGGTCTGGTTCTAAGAACACAGAGGTACACGGCAGGGGAGGGATGCTGAGGAGAGGTTTTCCAAAGTTCTCTCTTGGTGAGCCACCCAGCTGTCTAGGCAGGGTATGTGGGCCTGAAGTGGAAGAAAAACTCAAGTCACTCATTGGAGAGGCTTGGAAGGTTGTGTTCTAGCTGTTGGAGGGGAGTTTTGTTCACGAGTCTTCAGTTCAGTCGTGCACTGCAGTTTAGTCGTGAAACCCACCCAGACTTGATCACAGAATAAGGGGCGCCAGCAGATATGCTACAGGAAGCTTCCATCACGGCAGGGCATGCCCAGGATGCCCCAGATGCGGAGCCCAGTGACTGTTCATTCCCCTGGGGAACCTCACGCAGCATGAGTTCGACCTGCATCCAGATGCAGTGTGGCTCATCAAAGCCCTCCATTTCACAGGACGTCTGTCTTTGTAAGCCCCCAGAATGCACTTCTGCATCCTCGCTGCGCTTTCGTGAAGGAAGAATTCCAGCGAACAAACCTCCATCTCTTTCTCCAAGGTGTCTTCTTCGTGAGGGCCTTTTCCTTAGTTCAGGGTCTGAGAACAGGCACTTATGCCGACTTCACACGTTGTGGAATGGAAGCCAGATGGGTAGAAGTAAGCCCAGGACCTCTGCTGGCTCTGCGGGCTCTCAATACAGCTGTGCCTAGAGGGACAGTGGTCCCAAGTGGAACCCAGTTGTCAGCCTAGAGACACAGATCCAGAGCGGCTCCTTCAGCCCAGATCAATGCCTTTCCCCCCAACGAGTGAGAAAAGTCAAATCCGTGTTGAATTCTCTCACTCCTAATGAAAAAGAGGCAGGGCTGGGAGGATAGGGGGACTCAGTCAGGGAGGACGAGGGAGGCGTTCTTCATTGAGCTTTTTCTATTTATGCAATAGATCTTCATTAGCTACACTGTCTTGTGGCTCCACTGGTCCCCAGGGAGATGCTTCATGCCATAACTACTTAATAAGCGACGGCTGGGGCTCCCAAAGAACTGACTGATGAGCAAGGCAGGAGCCTCCTGTCTCCCAGTTCAGTTCCTCCCTCTCAGCTGATCTCTGAGATGCTGGCCTGGCGGAAGGAAAGCCTCTGGCTCCCACATGCTCTATTGGAAGGCCGTCAGCAGGAACCACAGTCGCCTGCCCACCTGGAGGGGAAGAAGGCCTTGGGTTTACATGGGCTTCAGGACAGATGTTCTGTTAAGCAGCCATCACCCCCATTATGCTCTGCCCTGTAGTCACACTGCTTTTATTTTAACCACCAAATGTGTGACGAGTGCTTGCTTTGTGTCAGCTGAGAGGAGCCCGCACAGGCTGTGCCATCATNCACTGCCTGTCTTTCTCTGACTGGAGCACATCTCTCCCGGGCACACATTTTCAACTTCTTCACTGTTCAAAATTCTCTGCTGAGATAAGGAACAAGAAGCAACATTGCTCTCTTGAAGAAATAACTGAGAATTATGTTGTTTTTAACTCTAAGTCATCCAAGTTATCTTAGTGTTCAATGGTAGTCAGTCCATCAACAAGCTATGAAAGATATCATGTAGAGGTTAAAAATCCCTTTCTAGAAGCTTCTCATGAGTAGGTACGTTAAGGGGGCTGTTGCAAGATATTTAATTACACTGTGTAAAGATAGGCTTTAATAAAAACGTAAACAACCCATAGCTAGGCAGGAGGTGCAGGTGGGACTTCTGGACAGAGAAGTCCGGGAAGAAGAAAGAGGGAGTTGCCAGCAGGATTCAGAGGAAGCAGGACACGCAGGAGGAGAGGTAAAAGCCACAAGCCACACGGCAGCATGTAAATGAATAGAAATGGGTTAATTTAAGTTTGAAGAGCTAGTTGGAAATAAGCCTAAGCTATAGACTGAGCTTTCATAATTAATAATAAGTCTCTGTGTCATTTTTGTGAGCTGGTGGCCCAAAGAAAAATCTGCCTTGGGTGTGTGTGGTGAGACTCACATTGGATACGGTGGCGTGGAGACATAGCTATTGTCAGTGGGGAGTTGGGATGGAAGGTTCTGTGGCATGAGGGTTTCACTACTGATATTGTTTAGAATTGCTGTCAGGATAATCTGAAGTACAAACAGTCCCTCGATGATTTTATTATCACCTTAGAGTTTGAGATAGACAATCAACCTTAATGACTGAACTTGGGTCCCAACCAGCCCTTCCCCTTGGCACTCATTGCTCTCCTGCTGTCCATACAATGGCACTTGGTTGGTCCTTCTTGCCTGTCTTGCTCACTGGACTTACTGTGAGAACATTTGATAGTTAGGATGCTGAACAAACTTTCGTGGGCTTAAGGCACATGGATGCATCTTTTGTGATTGTAGAGTCAGGTTTTTTAATACTGGAGTTTCATTCTTTACGTTCTGGACTCCTGGACTCAAGGTCTTAGTAGGCATCTTACGATACATACTTTATTTCAACCTACAGCTTTTTTTCCATGTTTTTAAAAATCATAATGAATCTACTATTCAAAAATCTTTATGTTTAGTGTCCTTTCTAAGAAATAGTTGCATGCTCAGAAATACCAAAAATAGTCTGTTTTTCCCCATAAAACCAGAAAAAGCATTTGCTAAAATTCACATGTCTTCATGATAACAGCTCTGAAAAAATCACAGGCAGAAGGAACACCCCTCAATACCACAAAGGGCACATGTGATGAACCCCCGGCCAGTACCACACTGAATAAGGAACAACTGCAAACATTTTCTGTAAGACAGTGGAAGAGACAGCAAATCCATTCTTCCCACACTGTTCAATGCAGTACTAGAAAATGTAATCAGAGCAATTAGACAAGAGAAAGGAACAAACAAAAAACATACAATTAGCAAATGAAAAAAATCAAATTATCCTTGACTGTAGATAATAAGCTTCTCTATATAGAAGACTATAAAAACTCTGTCAAAGTGATATTAGACTTGGTTATTGATGATACTTTCCTTCAGGCATGATGCCCTCTTGAATTCCCAGCACCACAATTACTGACCAAAGAATTATACAAGATTGGGTCTGGTAACATCTCGTTATGGAGTACATCCCATCCCCAATGACTTGAGGCCAATTAATGGTGGCTAGGGGAAGGGGTACAATAGAACCCACCCCTCCAGCAGAATACATAGGCAGTTAATGATTAATGGCAGAAAATGTTTTCTTCAGTGGTGCAGCCACTTGCAAGCTGCCTATATATATCTGTAAATAGTCATTCTCTTGTAAGTAATGCCTAACTCACCGATTTACCAAGCAAGACATGGGGTAGATTTGTTTCTCTAGTCTGTTATGTACCCTATTGAGGTGAATAGACAATAGTTTGTTCACACAAGAAAAGTTCATGCAACACAGATAAATACAGTAAGGTAGCAAGATAACAAAATTAATGCACAAAATAAGTAGTTTTTTGTTTGTTTATTTGTTTGTTTTGAGACAGGGTTTCTCTGTGTAGCCCTGGCTGTCCTGAACTCACTCTGTAGAACAGGTTGACCTTAAACTCATGGAGATCTGCCTTCCTTTGCCTCCTGAGTGCTGGGATTAAAGATATGTACCACTGTAAACAGAGACTGCTCATTCGTTTCCCAATTGCTCAGACTCAAATAATCACACAGAAACTATATTATTTACAACACTGTTTGGCCAATAGCTTTCTTTCTAGCTAGCTCTTATATCTTCAGTTAAGCCATTTCTATTATTCTGCATATTACCATGAAGCTGTGGCTTACCAGGTAAGGTTTTAGCATCTATCTCTTTCAACAGCTACATGGTGTCTCTTTTGCACACCTCCTTTATCCCTACATCTCTGTTTGGATTTCCTGCCTGACTTTACTCTACTAAGCCATTTGGTCCTTCTGTCTATGTGTTGCTTTTATTGGTTAATGAATAAACAAACTGTTTTGGCCTATGATAGGGTAGAATAAAGCTAGGTGGGGAAAACTAAACTGAATGCTGGGAGAAAGATAGTGGGGTCAGGAGACACCCTGGAGCTGCCAGAGGGGAAAGATACGAGCTGTTAGATGGAACCTTGCCAGTAGGC
This sequence comes from Bramus lutescens, assembly GCA_001685075.1. Classification (NCBI taxonomy): domain Eukaryota; kingdom Metazoa; phylum Chordata; class Mammalia; order Rodentia; family Cricetidae; genus Bramus; species Bramus lutescens. The sequence goes on along the minus strand of LOEQ01001489.1, from coordinate 220,530 downwards.
CACAAACTTCATACTAAAATATAAAATAATGGAAATGGGTTAATTCTAGATGTAAGAGCTAGACAATAAGAAACTAGAGCTAATAGGCCAAGCAATGATTTAATTAACACAATTTCTGTGTAATTATTTCAGGAGTCTGGATGGCTGAGAAATGAACAAGCAGCCTCCAACTACAGATTGGTGCACCAATGTGGGTTGACTAAATCCACATTTTAAAAGCCTGAGAGAGCTTAAAAAGAAATTCTAGACACAAAAGAACAGAGTTAAGCATCGTTTAACATTGTGGCTCCTTTAAGAGAGGTTTTCCAGATTCAGCAGTAGCAAAACAAACAAACAAACAAAACAAAAAAACCCAAAAACAAAACAAAACAAAAAAGCCGTTTTGAAACAGTGGCTTCCTGGGCCAAGCCACCAGCATGAACTCTGGCTCTTTCAGGAGACTGAGCATTTAAATGGGGTCTATGAGAAGACTGCTACAATTGTTTAATGGCAACATAAATCAGCTGTGTGCCTGAAAATGGGATAATGTGCATTGTTCTTAGAGACAACAAACATGTCTCTGTCATGTTGGATTGGGCAGAGCCAAAAGACAAAGCAGCCTTAGTTACTGCTTAGCATTTTAAGAAGCACTTTTGGACAGAAAATGATTTCAGATACATAGTAGGACATATTCAGACATAAAATACCTCTAAACAAGACACAATGTGTTTAAAAAATGTATATAGGCTTGGGAGAGAGAAAAAAAGAGTGCAGAGAGTTAGCTATAAAAAGAAGTAAGTGATTTACAAAAATAAAACAAAGTATTTAAAGAGACAAAGTACAGACAGTTGTAGATTAAAGGATTAAAGAAAATAAGCCATATAAAGACAGAATATACACAGAGTCTAGATTATATATATATATATATTATTGTGTTTACCTTGAATTTTTTGACTGTGAAGGAGCTAAGTACAGAGAGATATTTTATTGTATGGGCTGCTAAGCTAAGCCAGCATATATATTTTAAAGGTATCTTGATTCCAAAATTTGGGTCTAAGGATTTGTTACTTTGGAAAAGAGGTTCTTCTTATGTTTCCACAGAAGATAAGAACCTGTGGATTAATTCCAGACTAATGTGGTTTGATAAACCAAGCCCCCCACAAAGGGTTGCTGTGAACACCCCCAAAAATTACTTCACCCAACAGAAAGCAGGAAGCAATTTGGAGAGAACTACACCTAAATTCCCAAATCTTGTTTATAAATGTTTGTTTACATTTAAAGAGGGATATGCTATAGAGATTTGTATTGGTATAGATGTTGATTAATTTTAGATTAATTTTGTTATATGTATATTGCTGCTCTTGATTAAAGTATTGTGTTTGTGTAGCTCATTTAAAAATGTGATGTATAATTAAGAAATATAGGTTAATAGAGAGTCATCTATAATAGTCAAGCTTGTAGTCATATTAATTAAGTTTTCTAGCTAAATATAGATATATTTTAGTTAGATAAGTATTCTTCAAATCTTTCAGAGACCTTTAGAATATAGCATTTAAATACTTTAATAACTTAGGACTTTTCATGGCATGAGACACATCTGCTCTGGGCAACACCAATTGCTTCAAGAGGAAAACGGCCATCTGTAGAAGTCAGCTCTGTTCAGGAAATAACCAGGCTAGCTAAAAGTTAAAACAATTATATTTTATTTATTATAAGGGGAAAACTCATGAAACAGGAACAAGAAATCCAAGCTCAGCTCTTCTGCAAGGATACCACACAGAGAGAGCACACCTGGGTCATGCACCATTTTTGTCTGGGTCCCAGAAAAGCCATACCTTATCTTGGTCCCACCTCTTAAAGATAATTCATTGGCAAAGATTCCCCATCAGGCATTGAAGAGGCTCCTTATGGAGTTTGTTAGCCGTTTGGGCAAGAAACTGCTCTTGCCTGGACTGTTTGATGTTATGCTGTGTGAAATAGATATGCGGAACCCACAGAAAAATGATTGCTGAACTTGCCTAAAGGTGAGACAGTCCTTTGGGGTTCCTGCTCCGTGAAAGAGACTGCCAGACATTCTGCAGGACTCAGAAGAAAGTGACTGACAAACTACCAATATAGGTGGAACTGTCTTTGAAATTTTCTGCTTCATGGAAAAGCCTGCCAGATACTGTGGGCCAGTATGCTGAAGATGGGTTTCTGCAGCATTAAAGAAGAATTTTAGGTGACTCTCCAGGCAGCCAGATGTCTCTGTCAATTCTAGTGCATTTCTTACAATGTACTTGATGTTAATTTAAGGAATATTCAATCCTTCTGGAGTCTTTGATGGAGTTGGAAAATAGAGAGTTATAATTACATTTTTTCTTAGTTATGATAAAAAATAAAGTAGATATAAATATTGTAACTAGTTACTTGATATTAGCTCTATTAACTATTAACTATTACCAATAGTTTCTTATTGGCTAGCTCTTACATCTTAATTTAACCCATTTCTATTAATCTCTGTATTGCCTTGTGGCTGTGGCTTACTGGCAAGGTTCCATCTGGCATCTGTCTCTGGTGGGGCTACATGGCTTCCTCTGACTCTGCTTTCTTTCTTCCAGTATTCAATTTAGTTTTCCCCACCTAGCTCTATTCTACCCTATCACAGGCCAAAGCAGTTTCTTTATTCATTCACCAATAAAAGCAACACATAGACAAAAGAACTTCCCATACCATTTCCCTTTTTTTGTTAAAATAAAAAGGGAGATTTTAATTTTAACATAGTAAAATTACATATAACAAAACAGGTATCAAGCAAGAATTAGTTATAACATTTATATCTATTTTATCTTTTATCAAAACTAAGTAAAACTATAACTATAAATTCTTCAACTCCATCAAAGACTCCAGAAGGATATATTACCTCCATAAGCAGGAAGTGCATTGTAAGCAATTTCTGAAACTCTAGAATTGATAGAGACATCTCACTGTCTGGAAAGTCACCCAAAGTTCTTCTGTAATGTTGGGGCATCCATCTTTAGCCTGTAGGCACATAATATCTGGTAGACTTTCCCATGAACCAGGAAATTTGAAGATCTGTTCTACCTTGTACTAGTGAAATTCATCAGTTGCTTTCTTCTGTGTCCTGCAAAATGTCTTGGAGACTCTTTCATGAAACAGGAATCCTGAAGGACTGTCTCACTTTTAGGCAAGTTCAGAAATCATTTTTCTGTGGATCCTGCATGTCCAATTTATACAGTAAGCCGTCAAGCAATCCAGACAAGAGCAGCTTCTTGCCCAAATGGCTAACAAACTCCATAAAGAGCCTTTTCAATGCACATCATCCTCTTGAAATAATTGGTGCTGCCAGGAACAGATGTGCCTCATTGTAATAAAACATCCTAAGTTCTTAAACATTTTAAATGCCATATTCTGTTAGTCTTTGAAAGTTTTGAAGAATACCTATCCATCTGAAATATATCTCTGTACATCTACAAAACCTAACTAACATGACTACAAGCTTGACTATGATAGAAGACAATTTATTAACCTGTATTTTTAATTATTCATTATATTTTTTAATGAGCTGCACAAACACAATACCTTAATCAAGAGTAGAAATATACATACAACAAAGTTGATCTTGAATTTGTATTAATACACCAAGATCTATACCAGTGCAAAGTATTTATCTCTATAGCATATCCCCTTTAAATACAAACAAACATTTATAAACAATCACTTAGGGACTTTGGGCATTGTTCTTTAAACTACTTCCTGCTGATTGGAGCACTATAAATCAGGTCTTTCATGGGGGTATCCTGTGTGGTAGGTCCATCTCAGTCAGCAATTCTGAAGCTGTAATGTTGGACCTTTGGAGCAATTGCTTCAGGGGGTCTTGATTGATCAAACCATATTAGCTGGTAAGGAATCTACAACTTTCTATCCTCTGTGGAAACAAAAGCAGAACCGCTTTTTCAAAGGAACAAATCTTTAGATACAAAATTTAAAGTTAAGATACCTTTAAAATATATATGTTGGTTTAGCTTAGCAGCCCATGCAATGAAATGTCTCTCTGTACTTGGTTCATTCACTTTAAAAATTTCAAATAAAACACAATAATACACATAGTCCAGACTCTCTGTGTATATTTCATCTTTACATGGCTTATTTTTTTTTACTCCTTTAATCTTTGACTGTCTGTACTTTGTCTCTTTAAAGACTTTGCTTTATTGTTTATTTCTTTTTACAGCTATCTACATATTCTTTTTTTTCTTCCAAGACTACACACATTTTTCCAACATTGCGACCCATTCAGAAGTTTAGTTTTGTCTGAATCTGTCTTTATTGCATAGCTGTATCATTTTCTGACCAGGAGCACCTTTTTCTAATGCTAAGTGGCATGGCTAGGACTAAGGCTGCTTTGCCTTTTGGCCCTGCCCAGTCCAACATGGTGGAGGTACATTTACTGCCAGTTCTGTGAGCCAAGCTCACTGCCCTAGCTCCAGGAATGCAGTAGGTCTATGTTGTTATTAAAAAAGTTATAGCATTCTGCTCACAAACCCCATTTAAGTGTTCCTTAACCAGACCTCCTGGAAGAGCCAGAGTTGTTTGTGCTGACAGTATAAACCAGGAAGCTGCTGTTACTTAAAGAAGCCATGCGGTTTTTGCTGCTAATGCTGAGTCAGGAAGCCTCCTCTTAGATGAGCCTTATCTCTGCTCACTGCAAGCAAATAAAGCCTATCTGGAAAAAAAATGTGGCTATCAAGAAGCTGTGCTTAACTCTATTCTTTTGTGTCTAGAATTCCTTCCCAAGTTTTCTCAGGTTTTATGTGGATGTAGTTGGCCCACATTGGTGCCATCTGTAAATGGAGACTACTCGTTCATTTCCTGACTGCTCAGATGTTGGGTGACATTTCATAGCAGGAGGCTGCTTCATTTCCTGGCCAACCAGACCTGAAATAATTACACAGAAAGTATATTATTTACAACGCTGTTTGGCCAATAGCCTAGGCATCTTTCTAGCTAGCTCTTATAGCTTCAATTAACCCATTTCTATTATTCTGCATATTGCCATGAGGCTGTGGCTTACTGGGTAAGGTTCTAGCATCTATCTCCTTTGGCAGCTACATGGTGTCTCTTTGACTCTGCCTCCTTTCTCTCTATATCTCTGTTCAGATTTCCCACTTGGTTTTACTCTACTAAGCCACTGGCTGAAACAGCTTCTTTAATAGCCAATGGCAATAAAACATATTCACAGCATACAGAGGGTAATCCCACATCATGCTACCACCACCCAGATAATAAGAAGCTTTTCTAACCTAATGATCTTGCTGAGAAAGGAGTGAGAAATCTCACTCACAACACACATATATAAAAACATATATACATAATACACATGTATATACAATACACATACACACACAATGCACATGTATGCACAATACACATGCATACATACATACATGTATATACAACACACATGCATACACACATGCACAACCTAACAATAAACCTAACTAAGAACATGAACAGAAAAAATTAGAAAGCATTGAAGAAAGATATTTAAGGTGACACTTAAAGGTAGAAAGACTGCCCATGTTAATAGTTTTGGAGAATTAATATTGTACAAACACTCAAATGTCCCAACATGATCTATGGGATCAATGTAATCCCTGTAAAACACAAATAGTGTTCCATACAGAACCGCAAAAAAATCTTAAAATGTATATGGAACCACAAAGGACCCCAGATAACCAAAGCAATTCTGAGCAGGTGGAGTGATGGTCTAGGCATCCCAACTTCAGTCTTTAGGGCACACTAAAGCATCACAGTAACAAAGGAGGCAGTGTTAGAATGACATCATTTCTGGGTCAGTTTTGATCCATTCTTTTTTTTTTTTTTCATCACAGGCCATGTTTTCCAGCATCTTTCATGCTTGGTAATCTCTTATAAATGACAGACATTTTGAGTTTTCTCTTGTTTTCTGGGTGAGTTTTGCACTTATGTAATATTCTTTCATGTCTGGTCATGATAACAAGGACCTAATTTATTCTACTTAATAAGAGACTTTCCCTCTAGTTTGTGGGAGCAGGTGCTACTCTGGGTGTGAGCACTAGGTTCAGTTTCTGCTAATTCTTTTGAGTGATTCTTCCCCAACTTCAGTGCATTTATGACATATACACAGTTGTCAACATTCAGCTAAAGCTTCATGGAGGCCCTAAAAATCCACAGAGCTTAACTCCTACTTCTAGGGTGTTCTTCCTCAGGACCTCGAGGAGACCACTGATGCCACCTTGGGTTTCCTTCTCTGTGCCAGAATTTAGGAACTCACCCTGGGCACAAGCCAAAACAATTGTAGAATTAATCTCATTTCTATCTGACTTCCTTCTGTCCTTCACTGCCTACTTCCCAGTGTCTTCAGTCTGTTGTTTGATATCTTTCATCTGTCATTACCTGGTTCAGCAAAAGTGGTAAATATGGTCGCCATTACACATCTGGCCTGAAGGGAAAGTTCTGAGTGAAGTTGGGTCTCACACATTTTGAAACAATGTATTTTAAGTATGACTTCCACTGAAATATTTTCATTTCTTGTCATTTTTTCTGTTGTATTTTTAGACAGGGTCTCACTATGTAGCCTTGACTGGCCTGGAACTTGTTATGTAGAACAGGCTGGTCTTGAACTCATATGGGGTTCACCTGTTTCTGCCTCCCTAGTACTGAGATTAAAGTCCTTTACCACAACACCTAGGGAATTCTTATTTCTTAAATGGCCCCTGAATTAATTAGAAATAAATTGCTTAATTCATATCTGGGTGTGGTGCCGCATGCCTACAATCCTTAGCACTCAGGAGTCAGAGGCAGGAGGACCATTGTTAGTTCAAAGACAACCTGGCCTACTTAGTGAGCTGTAATCATGATAATGTTAAAAAAAAAAAAGAGGATGAGGCAAGAAGGAAAAAAAGCTTCTCAAACATTTGTCAGGTTTCCAAACTTTTTGGGTTTGCCTTTAAGTTTATTTTTTATTTTTTTATTTTAATTTTTTATTGCTACTACTACTTCTGCTAGTACTATTGAGACAGGGTTTCTCTGTATAGCCCTGGGTATCCTGGAACTCACTGTATAGGCTGGCCTTGAACTCACAGAGATCTGCCTGCCTTTGCCTCCCAAGTGCTGGGATTAAAGGCATACACTATCACCACCTGGTATGGGAGAATTGTTTGTATTCTGTCAATCATGTTTTAAATAAATGCTG
>LOEQ01001489.1:184333-207869 GCA_001685075.1 Bramus lutescens | reverse complement strand
TGCCTGGAGCTGTCTGCCTATAGCTGCACTGTCTGCCTGGAGCTGTCTGCCTATGGCTGCACTGCTTATGGCTGCACTGTCTTCCATATATGGCAGCGAAGGGCTTCTTGCTTCCTCTGCTAGGACTAAGCATGCATTGGCCCAGGACTAGAGAGTACTCTTACATTCTGAGAATGCAGCAGGGTCTTTGTGTAAACAAAGGTTGGTGGGAGGGGCGGGGGTTAAAAAACACAAGTTTTATAGAGTTTGACAGGATAAAGATGTTTCTTAGAACTTTTCCAGGGACCCCTGTGTTGGGAGGGTCATGATTTCAGGATTCCGTATCTACTCAGCCCTGCAGCTGGTAGAGATTCATCTGCAGCTCAATAGAGAACAAATGCTCCACAATTCTTGCTGTGTCCCAGGATGAAAGTTGTGTTCAAGTTTGGAGATGTTTTCTTTTCTTTTTTTTTAAGTTTTGAACCTCCAGTTATTCCACTGCCGCCAATCAAACTGAATTAATAAATCCAGGTTTAATGAACAGAGCAAAGCACTCCTGGGTGACCCTCAAGAGGACAAGGAGGTATCACGTGACAAATCTGGTGACAGGGTCTTATATAGCCTCTAGGTGTGGTTTTGAGCTGCCCCAAAGAGGGAATGACTTTTGGCTGGCTTTCTCGGGAGTGGAGTTTGAGGAGGGCAGTTCCAGGGAAGGGGCCTCCGCTTGGCGCACAAAAGGTGGGGTTTGGAGAGGGCAGTTTCAAGGGAGATGCTGCTGGGGGAGCTGAGGGCGGGGTCTGGAATGGGGCTCTGAGCTGGAGATTCCAAACATCCCAGACTTTTTTGGTATATATGGACACTGGTAGGGCTTCCACCTAAACATGTTGCTGTTCTAGAAGTCATTATGGAGACAGGCTGAAGCTTCAACCAACAATCTTCCCGCCTCTGCCTCCTGAGTGCTGTGATGAAGTGCTCAGCACACCCAGTGTGAGTCATATTTGAAGAGAAAGAGACTTTTTTTTTTCAATACTTAGGAAGGTATGGATTCCATCAAGGGTTTTCCTAGAAACGTTTTATAACTTCTTTCTGTCACAGGAACAACACAGCTTTCCCAAATAGTTCCTGGTGACAGTACTGCTGTGACCACTGTGTGTGTACTCAGCAGCCATGACTGTCCTGACAGATGTACTCATGATGAAGATCCCCTGGAACTGGAGTTACAGGCAGTTGTGAGCCACCATGTGGGTGCTGAGAATCAAACATGGGTCCTCCGGAAGAGCAGCCAGTGCTCTTGGCCACTGAGCCATCTCTCCAGCCCCAATATATTTTCCCCTCGTGATCTGGATGCACACTCTTCCGATCGCCCCCAGACAGCATGCCCTGACCTGTCCCTTCTGCCATCCTCCTGTCATCCCAGCTCTAGTCTCTGGGGTTTGACCTCTTCTCCATCCATGCTTGTTCCTACAGTGATCCTATGGTTCTCACAGATTTATAGGCTCCCAACTTCCCAACTCTTTAGTCACTTTAGTTTCTTTCTGCTGCTGTGAGAAACGGCTACATTATTGGCTTAAGGCAGCACTGAGCTCACATCTACAATGCTGTAGGTCAGAAGTGTTTTGGAATTGAAAATCAGTGCGTTGACGAAGCTAGTTTCTTCAGAGGGCTTTGAGGAGAATCTGTTCTTTACTTCTTCTAATTTTTATTGTTTTAAATATGTATTTATTTATTTATTATGTATACAATATTCTGTCTGCATGTATGCCTGTAGTCCAGAAGAGAGCACGAGACCTCATTACAGATGGTTGTGAGCCAACATGTGGTTGCTGAGAATTGAACTCAGGACCTTTGGAAGAGCAGGCAATGCTCTTAACCACTGAGCCATCTCTCCAGCCCTTCTTCTAACTTTTAGAGGCGGCCCGCATTCCTTGTCGTATGGCTGATCACTCCATCACCACATCCCCCTTCTCCGACTTCTACACATCTTCCATCCCTTTCTCACAAGATAACACAGGCATACCATGACCATCAAGAATAGTTCCCTCATTGCCAGGTCTTTACCTCAATTGTGTATCAAGACCCTGGTCCCTTATAACGTTCATGGGTTCTGAAGACGAGCACATGCACATATATAGGGGACATTACGGAGTCTACCGTGCAATCTAGACCTCTGGTAGAGCTTGAATGTCCCCTCAAAAGCATGTTTTGGAATCTTAGTCCCCAGGACACATATTGAGAGCTGAGGCCTCTATGCAGTGATGGGGCCCTGAGGGCTGGGTCTCAAGGAGTAGAAGATTCGTGCTGATGTTGCTGGTACGAGTTGTCAATGGCCGAACTGCTGGCCGACAACAGTTTGTTCTCCCTCCTCCATGTCGTGATGCAGCAGACAAGACCCCGTAGCTTCCTGTTCCACTAACACACACTGTGTCCTGCAGATCTTGTGGCCCTCACCTCTCACTGCTGTGTCCTTTACTTACTCTGGTAAGTCCCACCCACACTGGTTTCCAATCATGCCCCTGCCTCAGGTCTTCTGCATCTCCCTATGGCTGCTGCCGTCTATCTGCCTGTCTGCTTCATGATGTTGCTTTTTGATGTTTGCTATTTTCCCTTGACTGTGTTTATTTTCCTCTTAACTAATTCCTTGCAGGTGTGCCACTTTGTGAGCTTCTGTAACCAAGCGCTGAGCCCAGCGTACATAGGTGGCAATGAACGTTACTGAGTAAAGAACAGGAAGGGCTTTCCTTGTAGGTGCGCAGGGAGTCAGCGACACGCACATCTGTCCTTTCACACATTCTCTCAGAGAAACCTTTTTATTAAAGCTCTAGAATGATGGCATATGCACACACAATCTAATTTCAACCCAAAGCAGGTTCCCAAGTGTCACTTCTAGAGTTCAAAATGCCACAGATGAAGAGGAGGGAGAGGGCACTCTATGTTAGTGACTTTGGGTGACAGGAGGTAGCTTCTAGAGGAGTAAGCCTTTGACCAGACCTAGATGGAGTCTCGGTTATACCAAGCTATGATGCCATTGTTCTCACCCAAACCCAAGTTGGCATTTAATCCCCACTTTGAGGTACTGAGACATGAGTCCAGGAACTTCAAGAGGCTCTCATGAGCAGACTTGTTCATTCTTGGGTTGAAGATTATCTGAAAGGTCTGCTGTCTAAGCCATTGTGACTCTGTCTCTTGAATGTGTCACTAGACAGAGTCACTACCAGCAAGAGGACTGTCCCCGTATAGAGCCCTAAACCTTGGACTTCCAAGCTTCAAGAAGTCTAAGTAATAAACTCTTTCTCTGTACAAATTGTGTAGTCTCAGGCTTTCAATAAGAGTAGCAAAAAACAGTCCAAGACCTTCTGTGATCCTCAAGGTTCATGGCTCAAGGCAGTTCCAATAGCCAGCCTAGGGGACTGTGGTGATTTGAAAGAAAATGGACCCCATAAGGAGTTGCACTATTAGGAGGTGTGGCCTTGTTGGAGTAGGTATGGTCTGGTTGGAGGAAGTGTGTCACTGTGGAAGTGGACTTTGAGGTCGCCGATGCTCAAGTTATGTTCAGTGTGACACACAGTTGCTTCTGCTGCCTACAGATCAAGATGTAGAACTCTCAGCTCCTTCTCCAGCACCATGTCTGCCACCATGCTGCCTTGCTTCCCACCATGATGATGATGGACTAAACTTCTGAACTGTAAGCCAGTACCAATTAAATATTTTCCTTTATAAGAGTTGCCATGGTCACAGTGTCTCTTCACAGCAATAGAAAATCTAACTAAGACAGGAACACATCATCCCCCTCTGTCCTGAAGGCCTAAGAGAAGATAACCAAAGTATCACACCTGCTGACCAGAAGGCAGAGCTTCATTAGGTCAGAGCAGAACCAGTGCCTACACGATGTAACCCTGGAGTCTACAGGGAGCTGGGCAAGAGATCAGAGCCTTCTCAGGGAGGGGCCAGTGGAAGCCAGGCCAGCAAGGCTGCTTGGAATCTGGGCCCTAGACTCTCTTGTGAGGGCTGAAGAGGTTGTCATTCAAGAGCAAGGATAGAATAACAGGCTCATGCAGCCCTCAAAGGCAACCCTATCTCTCTCTCCAATTCCCATGTGTTCACAATAGGATGGAGACATTGTAAAAAAGACATCTGACTGGTGGCCCCAGCTATCTCAGATCTGACCTTCTGTTCCCATCTCAGACTTCAGAGTAGAGTCCTCTTGTCTCAGCTGCTGGTTCATATTTTCTTCTGCATTTGCTCCAAGTGTCTTCAGAGACCCAGGCAGAAGCCAGCCGAGTGGAGACCTGATTTTAGAACCATGTGGCTCTGCCTCTTTCTCCTCCCTCTTGCTGATCTCCTGGCATCACTCATGTCATCATGGGCATGTGATGAAACCAGAGAGCTTCTGTTTAGATGTGCTCCCAGATGACACCACCCTCAGCAACCCAGGAGCAATATCTGTGTCTGGCAGGGATCCGAGCTCTATGGGGCTGTGAACAAATTAATTTGGTGGCAGTCCAGGTGATAGATGTGCAGCATGGGCCTGGTTTCTGGACTGCTGACTGAGTTCAGACCTCTGCTTGGGGTGGCCTATGCAGTGTGGTACCCACAGCAAGTGCGGTTTGACTCCAACATGAAAGACTCTTGCTTGCTTTGTTGCTTTCTCTGGGCTAGAGTGAGCATGCTGGCCATCTTATTGAAGTCAAGAGTGGTGACAGAGCCCAGGTCACATCCTGCCTCATTCCCACATCAGGTTCTAAGCCCTATCTCCTGGGGAGAAGGTAGTGGCAGTCCCGCTGTAACCTCCAGGTGGGCCCACTTCCAGTCAGCTGTGAGGACAAAGAAAGAACATGGACCACTGCCCAGTGATTGACACCGTTGCTGTGCCTGTGGGGCAGAATAGTGTCCCGAATGTCACCTTCTTACCCACCTCAAGCACCAGCGAGTGTGATGATCATTTCCCGCTTTGCACATGGCAGGGGAAGCTTAAGTCAAAATTGTGATTCCCCTCCCGCCACTCAAGTTCCTTGGTATGCAGTAACTCATGCTCCAACTGTTGTGGGTTGGTGACAAGTGCAATATCTGAAGTAACAATGAATGACAGAGATGGGATGCAACTGAGGCAGAGGCAGGGAAGCAAGGAGCCAGCCAGACCTCAGCAGAGGCTAACATATCTCAGCCTTGGACCCCATGGCAGTCTGGGTACAAGATCAGTGGCCTTTGGTTCAGGTCCGGCACCAACTGCTATACTCTATGTCAGTAACTAATTACACACACAGAGAGAGAGAGAGAGAGAGAGAGAGAGAGAGAGTAATTTAAAGCCAGACTCAGACTTCCAGATTTTCTCTCGGGAGTGATAGTCTCTCTGTGACATGCCATCTCTATAAGGGTAGCAACAACAGAGGCTACATTTTGAGCAGCAAGTAAGAACAGTTGTGTGAGGTTCTTAGAAGGGCCTACTAGAGGAGTTTGAAGTAAAATCGTCAGGCTCCTAAAACCAGCCAGCCTCCTACCCTGTGTCCCCACCCCAGGCCTCCTACCCTGTGTCCCCACCCCAGGCCTCCTACCCCTATGTCCCCCACCCCAGGCCTTCCTCTTCCATCCAGGTGAGTTGGTGGGGTGGGTAAGGGAAGGGGGAAGCTGATCTTTTCCCTGAGCATTCCAGCTGTGTGCTTGGACCAACCTACCCCATACCTCTTGCTCCAGAGAGGACCCTCTGCTCATAGTCCCCAGGTCACATGTGTACAAGCTGGGCCTCCAGTACAGTAGTGGCTCTGGGCAGGGAATCCACAGGTCTGTGTCTACTATTCCTGGTGCCCAAAGCTTCCCTTGGGACCTCACAGTACTTGATGCATGGGAAGAACTCATTAAATGTTTGCTTGAAATGAAACACAACAAACATTCCTCCCACCTCTCCCATTTACTCCATGACTGTTGACAGGGGTTTTTATCCCACCTGGTCCTGCAGTCATTCAGCCCCCCCCAAAATACACAGACGTCCATATTAATCATAAACTGATGGGCCTATTAGCTCAGGTTGCTTATTAACTCTTTCTTACATATTATCTTAGCCCATTATTCTTGTCTGTGTTAGCCATGTGGCTTGGTGCCTTTCATCGCGAGACATTCTCATCTGCATCCTCTACAACTGCAGATTGCGTCTTTCCTCTTCCCAGAATTCTCCTGTTCTCATTGCTCCACCTATACTTCCTGCCTGGCTACTGGCCAATCAGCATTTTATTAAAAATAATACAAGTGACAGGATAAAAGACCACTGTCCCACAGCACATGGCCAGGGCACAGCAGACACAGATGGTGACTTCATCTCTGAAGGCCCAGAGAGGGTCTCCAAGTGTCAGAGCATTCATGATCAGCTGGCCAGGGCTCTGAATATAGGGCCTTCTTTGTCGGCTTCCTGGTGTCCAGCTCTCTCAGTATTGTTCTGTTACAGGGGGCCCACCAGCAATGATCAATTGAAAGCCTTTATTCTAGCTGGCTGGGACTATACTCAGGTATTAAGAGATTCACGTGTAGTCCCAAATGCCCAGAGCACAGGGTTTTTAAAGGCAAAAAACACATCCACGGATCTTTCTCAGAAGCTTCAGGGGAGCTTCACAGAAACAAGCATTCTAAAATAAGCCAAGATAAGTGGTTAGCTGGAGGGGTTTCCGAGCAAGCAAGCATTTTCACAGAAGATAATAAGCTAACAGGGAATCTTGACCTCGTGTTCCTAGAATAGAATTTGGTAGTTTTGCATGGGAAATCTCCATCAAGGAGATCGGACTCTAGTTAAACCTGAAATGGCATGAGCAAAGAATACAAGATGGAGGAAACTCTGCACCGTCTTGCCCTGTCACAGTTCCTTTTAAAGGCCCCTGTTCTGTTTCTGACCTTCTCTAGAGCCGCTAGTGTACCCTGTGAGTAGAAGACAGCAGCACAGTATCTGAACATACAGTGGGTCCGGACTAGACAAAGGGACTGACTTGACTGAGACCCAGGCCACAGCCAACTCTTAGAACAAGGCTGTGACAGAGGAGTGGCCCTTCAGACCTAGCTGCGATGGTGTCAAGGTGTCTGTCACAAATCCCCAGTAAACAGGCAGTCAGTGCAGCAGACATCCTGGCACAAAGCCACCATGCTCCCCAGCCCTCACATGGCAGGCATTCCTGTGGTAGATGTTTCTTGGTAATAAGAAACACACAGAAATAATTGTGCTCCCCTGCAGCCACCCCCCCCCATTTTGTCCACATCAAAATGTTTCTGGCTTCCAAACTATGATGTGGAGACACCCGGCCCTTGCCTGGGATGCAGACAATCTCTGTTTCTGGCACTTGAGGGGCAGCAGAGCTGAGTCAGCACCACCAATTGTCTGGAGGAAAGGCTGCCATTGAACACGTGACAGGCACCTCAGGAGGAACCACATTAACAATGACTTGAAATTGCCCGTCACCTATCACTTTACAAGCGACTTTCATCCATTATTTATTTGACCCTCACAGTTCCCTGGCTAGGGCAACATCTTACCCAGGATGAAAACAGATTTTTTTTTTAAGTCCCCAGTAAGTTTAGACATCCTGTGACGCTAAGTACATGGCCCGGGGTACAAAGTTCAGCTCAGGAATCAAGGACAGCCCCAGATGGAGATGGTAGGGTTGACCTAAAAACCAGAAAGCAACTTAGTGCAGGGCCAGCGCCTCAGCTTCTTTTCAGCCTTGCCTTCTGAGCAAACTCGGACAAAGAGTAACGCTTTGTAGGGCCTGTTTCCTTAGCTGCAAAATGAGCTTACAGGCTTCAGTGTCTTCCATCACTCTTTGGAGGAGACTAAGTCTAGATGTAATCCTCTGTGCTTATTGTATAGCCAGTATGGAATCTCTTCAGGATACATCTCCATCTCCTCCCCTTTCCACATCTTCACACTATGAAGTGAGACAAATGTCACTGTTGAAAGGAACCGACTCGAGAACTTTTTGCTGCCACAAAAAATCAGCAGAGGACGCCTCCTTGAAGCGACAGCAAAGCCTGTGGGTATGGTATCAGGAAGGAAGGTTTGTTTTGGCTCATGGTTTTGGAGGTTTCCAAGCCAAAGGTGCCATGCTGCAGAAGAATGTTCTAGATGGCATCACCTGTTGGGAGCACGTGCGAGTGGAGTGTAAGGTTGAGCCTGTGGGGTAGCCTCTGTTTACAACGATCTGTTCGCAGAGTAACTAATCCAGATGTGCCCAAGAGGCACTAATTTCTTCAAAGGGTATTGCGCCCCTGGTCCAACTACCTCCCATAAGGTCCTGCCTCTAACATACCCACATCTCTCAACTCTGATGCACTGTGATTCAGTTTCCACCAGATGAGTTATGGAAGGAAAAAGCACATCCAGGACACCTTTAAAACTTGGTTGTACAGGGCTAAGCGGTGGCTCAGTTGTTAGGAGCGCTTACTGAGATAGGCAGTGGTGGCACATGCCACCAGTCAGCACTTGGGGGTCAGAGGCAGGTGGATCTCTCAGTTTGAGGCCAGCCTGGTCTATAGAGTGAGTTCCAGGACAGCCATGGCAACATGGAGAAACCCTGTCTCAAAAAAACAAAAAAGAGAGAAAGGGGAGGGGGTGAGAAAAGAAAAGAAACAGGAAGTCTATTGATAACTCCTGGAAACTAGAACTCAAGTTATCATAGAACTTCTAGGAATGGCTAAAAAGGAGCGTATATTTCAAAAAAATGAACAGGAAGGGAAGAACACAGAAAAATAAAAGTTGAGCCTTTTCTGAGTATCACTGAGGATCATGTTTGCTTAGCAAAGTCCACCCCAGTATTAACTGGGAACACACTTGTAATCCCAGTCAATACTTGAAGGCAGGATGAGAGGTTTAAGATCATCCTCCGGTATATAGAAAGTTCCAGGTCAGCCTTGGCTACATGAGAATGTGTCTCAAAAAACAAGCAAACAAAAGACTCAATTTTAATTTAAAAGAAGAGGAAGGAGGAGGAGGAGGATGCTGATGACGGAACTCGGGCCTCCTGCACACTAGACAAGTCCAAACAACAGCAGAAATGAGGGGCACCCTTAGCCACAACCCCATTCTCCCCTGACATGGTGAAATAAGGCTATTCAAAGCCTGGAAATGCATGGTGAGCCACAACCCACACATCCTCCACCCGACGCTCTATTACAGTTAATTTCTTGCAGGTGTCGGGTATAAAGGGCGCTGTATATAAGCTCTGCACTCACCTGGAAATCTTTCATCTACCAATCGGTAAGTACTTCAACTTTTATGGAAGGACCTGTAGAGGCAAGCAAGGTTAACGACTCGCCGAAGGTCATGGGGAAAGGAAGCAGGAACATGGCAACCATGCTGTTGGCCCTGACAACCTTCCAACCCCGAGTCTGTCCTCTTTTCCTCTAGGGCTCACAAAGCAATAGATGAGATAACATTTTTCTGTTCTTAGTCTTTCTGACAGCGGGAAGGAAAAGAACTCCTGAGCCTGTGACTACTTTCTAAGACAATCAGGAATGTAAGAAAAAGGTAGCAAGAGTTGCTGCTCTCTGTGGGGGGAAGAATTTTCAATGTGTCCCCACCACAGCCCTTTAAACCACAAAGCCCCTTATGGTTTCTCATTTCTGAGGTCACCAGGGCCCTTCTTAACCCAGATGCTAGAGTCTGAGGGCACCAGAGCAGGAGACGGCTGTGGGCTGGGTCAGCCAGGCCCTCTCTGTATCCCTTAATACAGTTTGAGAGCCTGGTGGCCGCTACTGTTTGCTTTACGGCCTCTTGCTAACAAATCCTTCGGCGTTGTGTACTCAGAATAAGGTCCTCATAAACTCTTTCGGCTTGAGAGTTTCCCAAGACAGAGCAAATATTAATTTTGTTGACAAATTTCTTTGTCCCG
Organism: Bramus lutescens; assembly: GCA_001685075.1. Classification (NCBI taxonomy): domain Eukaryota; kingdom Metazoa; phylum Chordata; class Mammalia; order Rodentia; family Cricetidae; genus Bramus; species Bramus lutescens. The sequence continues at coordinate 198,030 of LOEQ01001489.1, read as the reverse complement.
AAGGCCCAGATCTTCATGTTTTGTGCAAAGCCGCAGCACCAAGTTCTCCAGCGGGCCTTGTCCCAGAATCAGTCTTGTCATGAGCTGTTCTAGTATTGTTTTAACACAGCCTCATAGCCTGGGAGCCAGAGGACCCTTTTGGAGCGAGCCATGCTGTATTTGTGTATATTTTTTAAAAAATGGTCACTGCCCTACTCACTGTGGTCGCCATCATTTTTCAGTGGAGGTGTTGCCATAGAGATGTTGTCCGATCCATCTCTATTGATCACTCCCTTGAAAAGGGGCCTTGAATAGCCTCTGAGGTAGGTAAATGTATGCAGTGACATTGAGCGGATGATTCTATTCTGAAAAATTCCGGCACCATTTGTTTTGTGCTTGTCTGAGGGCTGGGACACGGTGTTGGGTTTTGTTGCACGTGCTCCCCTCGCAGGCCCGGAGTTAATGCAAGCCTTGTTTGGAGCCACTGAAGCAGAAATTTCTCTGCTGCCAAGGACAAAAGCTTCACGGGCCACCTCAGAGGCTGCTTGGGGGGAAGGCCGCGTCTCCGGGACTCCCAAAAGAAATGGGAGATAACTGGAAACCGCGCCCTCGATGGCACCTAGCCTTCGGTGGCCGCCCGGGTGCTTCTGGCCCGTGGGATGCCCTTCGGTGAGGAGCTGGCTCTTCCTCTGTTTGCCTTTCTTCAGCCAGCTGAAAGAAATCCCCTGAAGATGTGGTGCTCTTCTGTGTGGTGAGGAGGGAGTTCACACAGCTCCGTGCACTGTCTTTGCTGAGGTGTGGAGGGAGAGAAGGTATCTCAGTAGAGCAGTCCCGGTTTCTTGGCTTGGGCCGCAGTATGAAGACAAGTAGCACTCAGTCCAGGCAGCAGGAGGGTGGGAAGGGGTTTAAGGGCCCTGGAACAGTATCCCAGCCTTGGGAAGCTGTAACACATGAATTTTATTGAGCCCACAAATGAATGAATGTTTAAAGCCAAGCAGTATGCTGGAAGTTTCCAGAAATATATTTTCCATTTATTCTCCAATAAATGACACGGGAGTTATTAGCCTCTTCTTATTTTAAAACAGAAGGATGAAGTGATTTGTCCCAGGGTGCACAGCCGATCTGTAGCAGCTTCTGGATTTGAATCTGGCTCCTGGGCTTCTTCCACAGACTGTACTGCCCCGTGGCTTTGCACTTAGCCGCTGCTCATGGCACGGTCGACTTGGCTACCTGCCGGCCCTGGAGCTGGGGTGGGGGAACCCATTTCCTCTAGCATTCTTTGCCCTCACCAGCCAGTCCCTGCCAGGTTTTGGGAGCATCTTCGAAGGAAGAGCAGCAGGACACACCACATGCTTTCCTGGGTCCAGGGCAGTTTCTGCAGGAGAGGTTCTGGGGCCGCGTGAACCAGCTTCTCTGCTAAGCTGCTGCCCCTATGCATCCTGTCCCGGAAGGCCGGGAGGTCTTGAGGATGGATTTGTCTCAGCCTCGCAGAGGTTTGGGGTGTGAGTCCTGGGTACAGAACTCACAGCGCCTACTCATCTCCACATTTGTTCTCTCAGCCTAGCTCATCTGTCCATTAGGTTGTGCCGAGAGGGGCGTGAGCCAGACACAGGCATCTCATGCAAGAGCTGCAGATGTGAGGAAGGCACAGCACCTTTCTTATGAACTCAGAAATGCAAAATAACCAGGTATAACCGCTGACATCTGCCCTTCGTAGCTTACAGAAGACTTTCCCATCTCCATCCCGGCTTCACAATAGCCACAGGGGAGGAATGACTGCTGAATCCATCTCACAGGGGAAAAAAAAAGTGACACTCTGAGTTCTTCATCCGTGTCCTTTGATCCCAAGCTTTGTGAGGAGAAATGTCCCCAGAATCCTCACCTTGCCTTTTTGTTGGCATCCTTGGCTAACAAAGTCAACGAGTTCCCTCCCTCTGACCCCTTCAAGTGGCCTGGATGTGGCAGCAGTTCCCATTTCTCTGGGAAGGGCCGTCTGTGTTCAGGAGAGATGACACACTTGTGGCCAGTCTCACCATTTCAGACTAAGTTGGTGACTTCCAATTTCGACTTGATATCGAGAGTTTACAAACACTCAGACCCGGGACCCATCCCAGACGTTGTGACGACTGGCCTGGGATGAAACTGGTCTGAGCGAGGGTATCCATCGGCTCACTCTAAGCTCAGTGTGGACCTGTTCTGCAGGTGTCTACTGGCTGCTACAGTTGGAAAGAGAGATGAGGGTCTCGGCCCTGTGTTGCGGGCTAGGGCGCCTATGGGACAGTTGGTTGGACACCAAAAGTTGCAATAACTAGCAATAAAAAATTAAAAAGTTGCATAACTAGCACTACTCAGGGAATTAGGTCTAGTGACTCAGATTAAAGGTTTCTTTAGCAGCTCAGGAGATTGCTGCAAAGTATTAAAATGCAATGTCACCACTTCTGTATGTGATACCGATACAGATAATGGCCCTGTGTCCAGGAATGAAGGCTCAAAGTCTGTTAAGACAGACCCCTCCCTCCACGGAGTTCACAGTCTGGAGGAACACACATACACTTAAGAGCAGGACATGGGGGACAGGACAGCAGCCCCTGTCCACACTGTAGAGCCCACCTGGCTGAGTTTTAAAGGATGAGTCAGCTTTCCTGGGACTCAATTATGGCTAGAGAGTCAAAAGCAAGTGCGCTAAAGACGAGCAAGACACCCAGTATGCAGCAGGGAGCCTGGTGAGAAATGAGATTAATGGCAGAAGACTGTAGAGATGTGCTGTGTTCCAGAGTTGAGGGAAGATATCAGACTTGGAGTCCCAAGGACTGTCTTGGGAAAGCATTGTAAACAGGTCTGCAAATGCATTGGGTTGTCAGGTCCACTGAGAAACAGTGCCTGCATTGATGGAGATCAATGATAGCTAATGGTTTTTTTGTACCCTGATAAGAGGTTTCTCTGCCAACATGGTAAGTCAAATCAAGCCATATTGAAAAAGTAAAAGAACAGGTTTATTTTGACCAAAGCAACTCCCGGGTGAGCTTTCCAGCCCCCAGACATTGAGGCAAGAGAAGAGTCACATAGCCGAGCTAAAGCAGGACACTTATGTACCCTGTAGGTGAGGGGTGATGACGTATCTGCCACAAGGTGGGTTTGTGCCCAATTCTAACGCTTTGAGCGGGACTTGGGTTGGTGGCAGCTTCAAGGGAGGAGCTGCTGCATCCCCAAAATTGCAGAACTGGGCTTATTGTCAGTTTATCTTTGTTGGAGATTCTCTTAAGAGGGCAAGGTTTGGAGAGAGAAGAATGGTGTTTTCACTGGAGTGACCAGGAAGTTCCAGCCAAATATCCCCACCTTTTTGGATACGCAGGCACCAGCTCAAATCTGGCTGCTCCCTGTTGGCATGGGAAGACTTGGGGAGGGGGGAGTCAGGAGTCAGTGGGCTCACACTCAGCAGGAGGTATGGGTGAAGAAGCATTGGTTAGCTGCTGTCCTGGAGACCTCGGGAATCTGTTCCTGGAGGAAGTGGAGAATGCACGTTGCTAGGAAGAAAAAAAAAGATTATTACCACCAGCCCTATGAGCGGAGCTAGCCATGGGAAGAGTGAAGACTACCAGAAAGAATGGAACAGAGATATACCCTGGTTGTATTGATGACATTCTTCAAATTCTGTATTAGTTTCCACCAGGCCAGATTCCTTGATACAGTAACAGCACTCTTTCCCCAGGAGCATGCAGGTGTCTGCAAAATACCTGGGACAGATTTACACCTTCCTTAGCCTTAGCAAAGGGTATGACTTTGGGTTAAAAGGCATGACCATGTTTTAGCCCAATGAAACACATCTTTAAGTCTATACTTAGAAGACAACAAAAGGGAACTTAAAGTCTTGAACTTGTGACTGAATAGTAAATAGTCAGTGCTCCATCAGTTTATCAGAAGTCTATTTATCAATGCTAAAACTCTGAACCTCTGAAATCCCCATGTAATAATATCATAGAAAGGAAACAGAGGTCTAAGACATCTTTACATACCTTAAATCGTTTACTTATACCTTTGCAATTTACATTTCTGTATCTTAAGTCATTTTCTGTGCTCCTGTAGTGGAAAGTTGCATCTGAAACCTGTTTATCCTTTACTATGAAGCCTGTGAACAAGGCAAACCTGTCTGTATTTTTTTTAACATGAAACTTAAATAATGAACTACCTAATGAACTCCCGAAGTGGTTACAGCCTTGGGGGATCACAGGGAGAGCTGTTAAACTGGCAACACTAGTCATCAAACACCATCAGATCTAAGAAGGATAAAATTCACCAGAGTAAGCAGAAGGGATGCAGCTTCTAAATCTATTAAAAATGGCAGGGATTTACTGGCTACCTAGACAGCTACCCCAGGTGTTAAGTTTTTCTGGCCCGGTAAGCCTCTTTGCTGATGTAATACTCTAATTTAGACCAAATCAGACCGAATTTAAAAAAAAAAAAGCTCAGGTTAATGGATGCCAGTGCTCCCGGGAAGCCCCCCCGGAAAACACAGAGAGGGGAAAGAAGAACCAGAGAGCCCAAGTGTTTGTTTTCTGGGGGGCAGTTTAAATACCCTGTGGGAGTGATCTTGACCATCCCTGGGGAGGGGTCACTGTTTGGCGGGCTTTCTCGGAGGTGGAGTTTGGACTAAGGCAACTCTTAGGCGAGGGGGCTTTGACCCCCAACTAAACATTCCAGACTCCTTGTATATATGGATACCAGGGGGCTGGAGCGATGCTTCCAACCAAACTCTAGGTTCCTCCAGGGCCATTAGAGACAAAGGTCCCAGGGCAGCATCAGTCTTCAGCTTCCAGACCGAGAAGATCTGGCAGACTTTCCTGTGGAGTGTGAACTTGAGGAAGACTGGCCTACCTTGCCTAGGCAAAGCAGGGCAACCAGTTTTCTAGTATCTGGCTTGTCCACAGTCTAGACAGGACCTTGGCAGAATTTGAGGTGAAAGGCTGGTTTTTCCACTCCATGACTGGATTTGCTACATTTAAAACAAGCTCCAGGTAGAAGTTCTTTGCATCCATCCATCTTCTTTGGAGGAGATAAGGGTGCTGGCATGTCTCTATCATAAAACCTTTTTTATTAAGCATTTTAAATGTCATATTCTCAGATCTCTGAAGTATTTGAGGATCATTATCTGTGAGGTATATCTAAACTAGACAAATGTTGTTTGTTTCTAGTTACCTGTTTTAGGCTTAACTTTGAGAACATATATATAAACTAAATCTGAACATATCAAAGAAGTTGATTCTTTATGAGGTATCTGACTATTAATGTATGTTTTCTAAGACTGGGATTTTATAGCTTTATCCCTGTTAAGTTTATCCCTAAGAAATAACAATTTCTGAATTAAAGATCTTTTATTATCAAGATAAGACTTTTAACTCATAAACACAGTCCACAAAGAGACTGGGAACTTTCCTGATCCTTTTATAGTTTACCGTGTATGTAGCACAACAGTTTTCTGGATGACTTAGTTTACCAAACTAGATATAGCTTAACAATGTTAGCAGAAGCAAGGAGGTTAGACATACATTCCTAAATTGATCTCTATAAGCCTGAATAGACCTTACTTAGGTGGAGAGATCTTTCACCAGACTGCTTAGGCCACCATCTTGCTGCATCTTAAGGTAGACATACCCCAGTCTCTGGTGTTCTGTGAAGGCCCAAAAATGTGAGCCATTTCCACCTTGCCTGATAGTCAGAGAGTTTGGAAGTTGATCAGAATGGTTGACAAGTAACATCCTGATTCAGGATGTGGTTACTTGGTTCTTTTGACATTAAGATGGCTCATAGAAGTAGATCCATTCATCCTGACAGATGGTCAGGATATGCAAATGTACTTTCTGCTCCTTCTTTTGTATATGAGGTTACCTGGGGAGGAGTTGCCTTCAGGATACTAGGTCTAGGGTAGCTTCACTGCCTAAACAACAGAATGCTAATGCTTTGATGCCTCAAAGTGTTAAAGCAATTAACTATTTGAGTTGTCCTTTGTATCATGTTAAAGAAGTCTTTTGTTGCCTTCTTCCCCATTTTTGTATTGGGGTATAAAAGTGTATGGAAAATTAATCATGGATGATTTCAATATTCACTAGAATGCACTCCTGGTACTATTCTATGGTTTCTCTTTTGTTATTTATTCATGCATCTTAGTATTCTTTACTAATATTTCTAAATCCCCATGCCCCTACCCTGGCAAGAGTTGTTTTGGTCGAGGCTGGCCCCCGAGAGTGTTCAGCTATGGTTCTAAGTTTTTATTTCAAGAATGAAGACATAGAGCACAAACATAATTTGCAGAAGGCAAAACCAGGTTTCAACAGGGTAAGCAATTTAGTGTCTCTAAAATCAGTATCAAGTGGATTGCTCTTACATTACATAATCTGGCTGCCAGCAAGATATGTCCCTGTACACGAATACATGGAGCTGCAGCTTTAATACCTCATTAAATCAGCATTGTTTTAAATCCTACCTTTCATAAACCTTGTTTTCAGGAAAGAACAGGAATTATCATACAAAAATCCATCCTAATCCAAAATACCTTGGAGACCAGTTTTCTCCTTGGTAGGCACACTCCATGTGATCTCCTTTAATCAAGATGGTGGTAAAGTCACATGACAACTCTCTTCTCCAACCTTAGTCAAATGGTGACTGCCCATGTACGGCAAACCACCTGTTGTCTCTCAGGACAGTTCCAATTTGGAGTTACAAAGTTTTAAGTTAACTTTTTGTTACAGATTTTTAATCATACCCAATTCCCTTAGCTGATTTTTTAAAATAAGGTAGAACAGCATAGAATAACTTTAATCTTATTGATACCCAGATGACATATGAATCTGTGTTATTACATCAGATTCAGTGGCCACAAACTCCAGAGGCAAATTCTGAACCCAGGCAGCTAGTTACAACACCAATAGCTGAACTACCACCAAGACACAGGGAGCATAATAAACTCACAAAACCAGTCAGAAGCAAACATGCAGTGGCCACATGCATTTATACATTTATACATTCAACTGAGCTGGATGTAATTTTGTTTGGCTCTCATGTCCACAGGAAAACATACAGGTATCAATGCATCCATACACACAAAATAGACAAAATTTTTCTGACATCAAGACAAAAAGAATTTTTCGCAGGAAACAGACTTTGTTTCAAATTTAAAGATTTTTAAACCATGCCAGATTAGCAATTTACAAATCTTGAAATTAGAGTTTATGGTATAATCTTAAGATACAGATCAGCATACAAAGAACTCACAGGAATAAAAGTTTTTGCTTTTTTTTTTTTTCCAAGGCAAGGTTTCTTTGTATAGTTTTGGAGCCTGTCCTGGAACCTGTTCTGTAGATCAAGCTGGCCTTGAACTCACAGAGATCTACCTGCCTCTGCTTCCTGAGTACTGGGATTAAAGATGTGCACCACAACAGCCCAGAAGGATAAGAGATGGTTGGAGTGAGGAAGCAGAACTTCAGAGATAAGGGGCTTTGGAAATGTAGCAGAGCAAGTCTAGGTGTAAGGTGTTTGGGGATCACTTGTTTGCAGAAGTAGCAGTTATTATTTGTGAGAATTTGGAAATCAAATTCACCAATTTTGGATGGTACTGAGGCCAAGCTGATAAAATAAAACCTGAGTTCATGGAGGAAGAGAGAGAGGGTATCAAATTAGAGCACTGTGGGTACAGTCAGGCTGGTTGCAAGACAAGAGCAAACCAGGAAGGAGAAGAAAAGGGAGGTGCCCATGTAGGTCAACAGGCCAAAAGAACCAGAGCCATGTGGAACATGGGGGCCTAGAACTTAAGCTGTGAATCTCCCAGGCTGCTGGAAAAGGGGAGAGAGCAGGAGAGGAAATGTCCACATCGGTGCAGGAGATTGCAGGAGCCAGACAAGCACACGTGTGCCCATGTGGATGGTAACACAGGGCAGAGGGAAGCAGCAGCTAAAGAATCAGACTCTAGAATTTGGAATCAAATTTATAGACAAAAGATCTGCACATACCTCACTGAGGATTAGTTTAGACATCAGGGGAAACAGGGTATGTGCTAGGCACAAAGCAGCTGGCCTCTCCGACTCTTGACTCCCATGTTGTAACAAATGTACAAACAGGGCATTTGTGCACTTTAGGGTGGGAGAGCAGACAGAAGCAAAGAGAGCAGCTCTGCTGTGGATGGAGCAGGTGGGCAGGTAGGATCCCAGCATGAGCAGGGGGAGAGCAGACAGAAACAGAAAGTGTGGGTCTGTTTATGGCGGGTAGAATCCCAGCAGACTAAATGCCAGGATAACCTAATGAGTTAAAAAGGCAAAGTGGGACCCTTTCGGTGGGCCCTGCCAAGGTGTGCCACTGAGAAAACACTCCGTGAACAACAGAGTTAGCAGGGTTAAAGAGCGGAAGGCATCTCAGAGTGAGGACAGGCAGAGAGAACAAGGAAGAGGGAGGGGCGGGAGTGCAGAGCTCAAAAGCCCAGGGTAAGGGAGTGCAAACCCTTTGTTGTAAGGTGCGAAACAACCCCAATCTGGATAGATTTTGTAATAGACACTCCAGGGATGACTGAGAATCGGGTTTAGACCCAGGGGTGCCCATTTCTAAGCCTGTGCTGAAGACTAGAGATTAGGACAAGGTGTCCCCCACTATAGCCTGGGGTGGACTGGGGTAGCCTTTGGCTAGGACATCTCCTCCACAAAGGTCCCCCCGAACAAAGACGGTCTTTGCTCCGGAAATGTGTCAGCTTGCTCTGGCACCGAGGTCAGACCCATAGCTTGGCAGGAGACTGGGAAGGTCTTGACCCAGAGGAGGTATTGACTGGGAAGAGACACCTGATGTCTCTGCAGGCAATGGCTTGGAAATGGATGAGAGGAAGATAAAGGGGGAGGAGTGCCCCCCCTAGTCTGGGGCCCTGGGCCACTGGTGGAAAGGCTCAACTCCTCCAGCACCAAGATAATAGGTTTTCTGTGCCCTGATAACAGGTTTCTCCACTGACACAGTAAGCCAGATCAAGCGGAATTGAAAAAAGAAAAGAACAAGTTTATTTTCAGCAAAGCAACTCCCAGGTGAGCTCTCCAGCCCCCAGAGATTGAGGCTGGAGAAGTCATGTGGCCAAACTAAAGCAGGGTGCTTATGTACCCTGCAGGCGATGGGTGATGATGCATCTGCCACAAACTGGGTTTGTGCGCAATTTTAACGCTTTGGGAGGGGACTTGGGCGGCTGGCAAGTTCAAGGGAGGAGCTGCGGAAACCACCAAGAAGATGGAACTGGACTTTTGCTGGTTTATCTTTGTTGGAGGTTCTCTGAGACAGTGGGGTTTGGGTAGGTGGGGGCTTCCATAGGAGCAACCAAGTTCCAGCCAAGCAATAGCTATTGCAGAGCTAGTGTAGATGCTGTAAGCTGGAGATGGGAGAGAAAGGCCTAGCCTCAAGACAGAGCAAAGAGTTCCTTTATCTTACACAAGAGCCCAGCACAGCCTGGCACCTGCTAGCTGAAAACTGACTTGTTAACTGGACAGGCAGGCTCTCTCCACAGCTCCCATCCCCAACTTCCTACAGAGAGCTCAGAGTAGACCCTCTTCCCCAGGACTCCTGTGCATCACACCTCAGGTAACAGCCCCCCGACCCCATCTGCGTTTGAACACTCTGGGCAACCAGAAACGTGTGGGGCCTTAAAGTTAGAGTTTTTGTGGTTGTCTGAAGGCCCTGACGCCCTATGCCTGAGCTATTAGGGAGACAAATGGAAGTCTCTTAAGGTAGGTTCTTCAAGTCCCAATGGGGGTAGGGAAGAAAGGTTCAAAAACTCCTGTTGTTTTGATGATTAGATACAACAGGGGAAAGGTTTAAAACATCTGGGTATGTTTATACCTCTGAAGCCACAACCTAGAGAAACACACAGGGTTCCACAGGAAGGGAAACCTTCCTCCAGATCTAGTAACTTTCATTTATCCCAGGAAGTCTAGATCTGTTCTCTGGTTCCTGGGGCACTCACTTGCCCCGTCAAAGCCCAGAGGAACTTTGAGGATATTAGAACATTACAGTGACCACTCTTTTTCATTGGTTTCCTTGCTTATTTGTTTGTTTTTAAATTTTAAATTACATTTAGTTATTAATTTATCAAGTGAGGGGCCACGGTGAGTGCCCCAGCCTAGGTATGGTGCTCAGAGGACACCCTGCAAGTCTCTTTCTACCACCTAGGTCTCAGGGGTCAAAATCAGGTCAAGTTTGGTGGCAAGTATCTTTACCTGCTAAGTAAGCCCTCTTGCTGACTCCATGATTCTTTTCTTTTTTTTTTTCGTTTTTGTTTTGAGACAATCTCTGTGTTGCTCTGGCTGTCCTGTCTGGCTCTGTAGACCGGTCTGCTCTTGAACTCAGAGATCCGCCTGCCTCTGCCTCTGGCCCGCTAGGACTAAAGGTGTGCACCATCATATCCAGCTGGCCCCACGATTCTTTTTTTTTTAAGTTTTATTTATTTTTTTATGTACATTGGTGTTTTGCCTGAATGTATGTCTGTCTGAGGGTGCCAGATCCCCTGGAACTGGAGGCAGGTGTTAACTGCCATGTGGGTGCTGGGACATGAACCCAGGTCCTTTGAAAAGGCAGCCAGTGCTCTTTCTTATTTGCTGAGCCATCCTTCCAGCGATTCCTAACCACCATTTCTCTTTATACTCAGCACTTATGGAGGGCACCAAAACCAGTGTAGAACCTGGTATGTTTAAGACTTCCAACTAAGAATTGCAACCCTCACCCAGTTTTCTATACTGTATAACTAAGAGCCCTTAAAAGGGAGGGAAAGGAAGCAGTGGGTAGTGACAGGCTGGTTCTCAGCCATCCCTGGTGGACTCAAAAGGCTGAGTCTCCTCATCCTACACAGCTCTGCTTTGCAAGATCTGACAAAAATCCAGGTGTCCCTAGAACTCCAGAGTGAATCAATGTTCTTTTCTATGAGTGAGGTCCTGTTTGGCACTCAGGCTGTTTGGGAGGTGAGGGAAATAAACACAGAAAGGGGAACAAGGTTTCCTTTTGATCAAATGCCCAGGGCTGATCTTCTAGAACATTTACACCCACACAAGAGACCTGGAGGACAGGAGCTTTTCTTGGCTAATGCCACCCCCCACCCCAAGAAAGACTGCTTTGCAAAAAGCATTTGGAACAAATTGTGCCATTTGAGAGAGACAGAGAGAACAGAAACCATCAAGCTGTAATTGCCCCGCTAATTAATGGTTGATCATCTCTCCTTTTATGATTCTTGACCCCAGAAGAAAAATTTATTAGTACTTTTAGGTTTTGCACAGTCGTGCTAAATGGGGCGTGTAATACCCTAATTTAGTGCCTTGTTAGCATAAGCATGGCCTCCCCAGCCCACTCAGTCCCCACCAGGGAGCTCTCTCCAGAGCCTTGGGGAACTTACCTTGGCCAGGCACACGTTATTTGGTTCCATTGCTGGAGAACCACAGCCAAGATAGGGAGCTAGCCCCCTTCAGCTGGGGGTGGGGAACAGGCCATAGAGTTTGGATCTGCCCTTTGTTTTCAAGAGACCCTTGAAGTTCCGAGCCTGCAAACCACTTCAGTCCAGTTTCCCCCAAGCCCCCCAGTATTTAGTAGGTTTAGTGTGTGCTGCTTTTTCTCGGTTGTCTGGATTCCACCCCCTTAAAGCCAAGATTTGAACCCTGAGAGGGCATTTCTGTCTGTGAAGAAAATGGACAGGCGATGCCCTGGTTGAGTTGGGTTGTGTTAAATAGAGACTTTTCATCTGGTGCAGATGCCAGCTCAGTCCACTCATGTTGGCTGTATAGAAGTGTGACAACCCGCCAAGCGTGCCTCCGGACAATGTAATTCAGGGTCCTGGATTGAAGGGAGGCAATGGACTGTGGAGAAGCTTGCTGAGCAGGTAGCCACCCACGCTTCAGGTCACATTTTTCTGCCAGCTCACCTTGGAATTGCAGAAAAACCCTTGTCCTTTGAGGACTTCAGTCTCCCATCTGTTAGGGTTCGTAAATCTTTTTGTGTAGGGCCCCTTCAGGTTTTGGCATCCTATCATTCAGCTGATGTGTCAGGAGTGAGAGGCAAGCTGGAAGGCTTGGTCGCAGCAAGGGCCAACACCAGCGATCTCTAGAGGGTGCACAACCTTGTGCAATCCCAATTATGGAAATGCCACCCAGAGCCACTCTGAGGAGTGCATGGAAAAAAGGTAGTTCTGAAACCACAGGGGCTAGCAAAATGAAATAGAGTGTAACTGTGTGTTAGGATTATAAGAACAGCTTAACAATGCAGAGTAGAGTATTGCAGGCCTGGAGGAGGCTTCACAGTATTCTCTGTGCAAAATTCCAGGATCTCTAAGCAAGAATTGTCACATGGTAGTTTTGTAAAAAAAATAAATAAATAAAAATAAGCCAAAGACAATGGGTTTACATAAAGATATTGGGGACCTACAGATATTTTTGGATAGTGGAAGTATAGAAGATTATTTTCCTTCATTAAAGCTTTCATTTTCTTTCCTTTTTTATTTCTGTTTTCTGTCTGTTTGTTTTTGTTTTTATTTTTTGTTTTGTTTTTCAAGACAAGGTTTCTCTGTGTAGCTTTGAAGCCTGTCCTGGAACTTGTTCTGTAGACCAGGCTGGCCTTAAACTCACAGAGTGATGGGATTAATGGGATTACAGGTATGTGCCACCACCACCTGGCCTTTTCTTTGTTCTAATATTTGCTTACAATGAATTGTAGAGATATTTCATTTGTATTTTAATAAATAAAGCTTGCCTGAAGATCAGAGAGTAAAACAGCTGCCCTGGTCAGCCTTACAGGTCAGGTAACACACACCTTTAATCCCAGGAGCCACACTAGTTTGCCATGGAAACCAGGCGGTAGTGGTACACGCCTTTAATCCCAGCACTAGAAAGGAATATAAAACAGGAGGAGACAGCTCTCAGTCAGTCTCATTCTGAGGATTCCTGGAGGCAGGAACACCATTTTGGACTGAGGTAGAGGTAAGAGCCAATGGCTGGCTGTTTTGCCTTTCTAACCTTCAGGTTGAACCCCAATATCTGTCTCTGGGTTTTTATTAATCATGCTGCGATGACCGTCTGTCACTCAGATTATCAGAAAAAAAACATTAAAAATTCAGGGAAATAAAATATTGGTTCAAATAAATGTATTTTTTTTCTTCATGTCTCACTTCTCACATTTGTGACATAACAACTATTAATAAGCTCTAAAGGTCAATGAACTGACTAATATGAGTATTTATTGGTTATTGGTACTTAGCAAAAAAAAAATCCACTGGATGACTGGGACCGTCTGGCGTCCACACAACTGTGAAGGACTTAACTATGTTATGAATGAAGGTACACATGTGGGAAGGGCGTCAGGAAACATTCTGTTTACTGGCTGTGGTCCTACTGATCCTAGAATCTCAGTCTCACACAGGCCGTAAGGATGTGTGGTATAGATGGGAAAGGAACTCGCTATGGTCTGAGAGCTGATCATATCAGAGGCTGGACCAGAACTCTGTATCCTGCAGTCACCCATGTTACCAAAGCTGCAAGGACTCCTGCCTCCCAGCAATGGGGGGACAGCAGGTGTTCTTTGTTTCCTGGGGCTCTCCAGGTGTGACCTTCTCAGGGGCCTTCCCTCTCAGCATCAGCCCCTGGCTCTGGAGTGAGTTCTTTCTGCAAACTGACGAGCACCAGCTTTGCATCCCCCACAATGGGCATCATCAGGAGCTGGAGTGGCCACAG
>LOEQ01001489.1:163323-184321 GCA_001685075.1 Bramus lutescens | reverse complement strand
GCACCAGGGTTTTGTGCCTAAGCACAGTGACAGTGGCCAGTTTGTCTCTCTATGGTATATTGATCTTGGTTAACTGGCCTTTGGGAAGGGCAGTTTAGACTGAAAAAGCCAAAATATTGGATTATGCAGCATAACTTATAAGTCACTTGGAAATTCACTCACTGATGTTCCCTGAGGAATTCTCTCCCCTGGAAACCATGCTGGGTCTCTGGGTCCCTGGATGGGGGTGGTAAAGGGAGGCAGGATTCTGTGGGTGCTGTATTTGCTCTCTAGGGCTCAGAACCCCAGACAGGGGGGAATCATCTGTGGACACAGAAAGGTACAAACGCAGTAGCCCTCAAAGCCCAGAGAAGACAGAAATCAAATAAACCCCAGGAGACCCAAAGGAGATTCTGCTGTTTAGAGCAAGATTATTTCTAGAGACTTCCAGGAAAAAGGTGGCATTTGAGGTAGGCCTCGGCATAAAAAGAAAATATTATAGCTCTTGAAGGTAGAGGAACCAACTTTTGAGGTTAGGAAGCAGGAAGTGACTGGCATCCACTCAGACATGGAAGAGGTGCGGTTAGGGACAAGGACAGAACATAGATTCGAGCATGTGAGAAAACAAGAAGGCCAGCATGTCGGGGTGAACAGTCATAGCACACGGGGCTTAAAATCCCAGAAAGATGTTTTGATGTATCCTCCAGGCAACAAGGAGACATTCCCTGTGCCTTCGGAGATGAGCTGTGCATAAGGAAGGCTTCCTTCACGTGGAAGAGGAGACTAGAACAAGTCGAGGCTTCAGAGAGAAGAAATGGATGGAGGCGGCAGGGAGATTCAGGTCCCTGACTTGCTTCCCAGGTCAGGGGGGTGGGGGTGATGAGGAGAGGGAGCTGTATGCTTCCGTCCCTGCTCCTCTTTGTGAGGAGAAACAGAGAAGAGCCAAGTGTTCCTGCATTGTGAGCAGGACACTGGGGAAAGTTTGTGCTGTCCTCAGAAACAGATGGGGGGCTAGGCTAGCGTCCTCCCCACCACTTTCTAGGAGAGACTCTGCTCCCACGGTAGAGCCCTGACCCCAGGGAGGTTCTGAGTCTGGGCTGTGAAGCCACATCATCTGACTAAGGGATGCCTCAGGAAACAATAAATCTCTCAAGATTTATGGGTCAGGAAATGCTTTCAGGAGAGAAAAGAGGAGAGGTGAGGCAAAGATGGGGCAGGGCAAGGCAGGGCAAATGCCCCAGGAGCCTCTTGGTGCAGATGCTAGGTTTCGCGGGTGGAGGACAGGCACCGGAACTCATGATGGAGACTACCACCAATCTAGAAGTCTCTCTCTCTCTCTCTCTCTCTCTCTCCCTCTCTCTCTCTCTTCCTTTTTTGGTCACAGTTTCCTTTATTAAGCTCTTGGTTCCTTCTGTACAGAAAAGATGAATTCAGGAACTCACAGGGTCTTTATCCCCAGGCTCCCCAAACTGTGCATTGAACCTGTTGTTACCATGATGGGCTCTGAGTACACCGCATGCCTCCTTTCCCCGAATGGAACGTCTGCTTTCTGATCCATCTATCTATCACTCATGTCTGGGCCCAGTACTGATTATGAGTGGACATCTGGAAACTTCCCTTGGAGGGATACAGCTGAGCCAGCTTTTCTTCTTGACAGTCTTCGCTCTGGGACAGAAACGTACCATCCCAACACACGTCCCAACACTCACAGCCCAGGATGAAATCAGTCATTGTGTACAAATCTACAGATCCCCTCCCACACACACACACATACATGCTCTTGCTCTCTCTCCATTCTCTTTCTGAGAGATCTGAACCCTATTTTTGGTGAACTCCTGCTTGGCATCTTTGACCTCCCTTTCTGCTGGTCTCTGCCAGCAGGTGGCGCTCCCAGCTCTCAGACGACACAAGGGCTGCCTCTGAACTTCTGGCCTTCCCTCCACTCCCACCTTCGGAATGGCAGTATTTGGAAGTCATCTATGGGACGACAGCCAAGGCCTTAAATTTTCTGCATGGGGTTTGGGTAATTTTCCCCAGACAACTTGGAGCANGTTAGGACAGCTTCGGCTCTGACAGTCTGAATCCTTCTGAAAGCCCCACCCTGTTGGGTGTCTGAAGCGAGGGTGGGTCACACCCTGTGAGGGGAAACGCTTTCATAGGAATGAAGACCCAAGAGGATCCACAGACACAAACAAAGCCGAGAGCTTCCAAATCCTGCCCATCCCTCTGACACGAAGTTTAACCTGCGACAACCTCAGCTGCTGAGCAACACCATCCTGGATTTTATGCTTATGAATTAACCACCAGTTTCCTTTTTTTCTCAACTTTTTATCGAATAATTGTAAGCAGATACAAAAGCACAAAGAAGGATATAACAACCCACTTAGGCCCATCACCAGCATCAGTAATTATGGTAATCAGTCAATTCCTCGGCTTTCTCTGGAATATTTTATGGCTAATTCCCAACATCCTGTCGTCTCACACCAAACCACCCAAGACTGCCCCCACCCCATCCCGGGTGTTTTAGTAAAGCGACCTTGACACCAGGCAGCAAGCACCTCCGCCTAACGATGACTGCTTTTTCTTTACCTTACCTACCTGCCTTGTAAAAGCCACAGACATTCCTTAGTGTCATCCAGGCCCTCCCTTGCACGCCCAGCCCTTCTGACATCTATCACTGTCCCAGTGCAAAAGTGTGTGCCACCCCCACTTGGCTGCAGCTGCCTCCTGAGCAGGAGCTGAATACCGTTTAACCTGGAGCCCCTCCCCACAGACCCAGAAGAGTACCATAAAAACATTCGTGATCAAAGACACCTTCCTGACCATCACCCATGGGCGCTGTGAATTAAAAGACTCTGTCCTTTCTCTGAGGTAAATAAGAATCTGACACAGAGGGACTGTGTGCCTCCTGGCTCAGGAGCGGCATCAAGGAATGCAAACAATGTGACCATGCCAGCCCCAGAGAGGTCTGGAGATGCCTGCCTAATTGAAGGTCTCTGGGCAGCTGCAGGCTGCCTGGAAGGGGGCACAGGGACAGAGCAGTGAGGTCTGTTCATTCATGAACTTTGAGACCTCCAAAGCCAGCAGCTAAGGTAGTCAGAGGAGAGAGGGAGTGGGGATCTGTGCCCTGTCCCTAAGGAGACCAGTAGTCCCTGAGAAGTCTCACTTCACTGGAGCTCATCTTGGTTGTTTCCTTGCAGCTTTCATCCGTGGGGCCACTTTGAACCGACGGACTTGCTGCGACAGGAAATGTGTGTAGGGATAAGCTTGGGAATTTCTGCAGAGAGCTTGCCGAGTGCTAAACACCCCCCCCACACACACACACACACAATCATGGTGGCCAAAGGGAATCTTTAACACACTAGAATACACACCCTTTCCACTTGGCTCTCCAACCCTGCCTCCTGTTTTCCATCAGAGAGGCAGGGTCACCTCCAGGGTCTCCACAGATGCCTTCAGTGACTCCTGACAGCCCGTCATGACAGATTCTGGGGTGCCCTCTGGTTGGCCCAAGACTGGAATCTAGGAGCATAGTGCCGCAGCTTTGCTGGAGGAACATTTTGTGCCAGCAAGTACCTGTGCACTTCAGTTTTGCTTGAAGTAGCAGGTGGTTGTGACCTCTAGACCCCCACTAGCCTTGGCTCCTGGGAGGGCTGTGAGTAGCAGGGGATGCCCAGGACTGAAATCAAAGCATCAGCCACCAGCTGTGTTGCTGAAACTGGTTTAAGGACCATCTGCCGTGTATCACAGCTCACCTACTCAGAGGCCTTGGAACCACTGACCCAGACATCAAATTATATTATTCTAATTTATTCCACTTTAATTAAATTGTACTTATTCTTTTGAAGGCAAATAAAAGGTATAAAGTAGGAACATGCCTTCCAATCCCTTACCACCACCTTGTTCTAATAATTTATTACTTCGGGTGTGCTACACAAGTGTGCTTTTCAGGGTGTGAAAGAATGTTTGCGTGTCATCAGTCTCTTTCTTCTCTTTGCAAATATCAAAATACTATACCTTCTCTTCACACCACCCTTTCCTTTTCTCACCACACACACACACACACACGCACCTTCAAGTTCATGCAGGTTTAGATTTACCCCCTTTTACACCATAACGCCAATAGCATAGCCTGAGCCTTGGCCCCTTCCTGTACAGGAGGCATAGAAATACTCAGTAAAACCATCATATAGCTGTTAGATGGCTGCAAACCCATTCTTAATTGCTCATGTACACATTTCAGGAAGTCAGAAGACTGTCCGCTGGGGTGGTATACAACCCTCCTTTTGTAAAGAAAATAGTGATCCAGAGGTAGAAATGATTCATGCCAATTAAACTTCTGCCCTGATTCAGCTACTTTGATTTTGTGCCTTGGAGACTTTAAAGTTGAGTTCAGAGAAAGCAGGGACCTGATTGAGTTTCAATATCCACAGCCATGCTGGAAAGGGGTCACTCTGTGAAAATGACATAGTCCTGGGACTCCAGTGCCTCCCTCCACCATGAAATGAAGATGGAACCACATCAGATCTTTTTTTTTCTTTTCTTTCTTTTTTTTCTTTTCTTTCAACCCTGCTGGCTGTAAAGCAGTGATAACACTTAGGTTCTTAAGTGCTCTAAGGTATTAAATACCTCCTATTAACGGCATAGAAATATATAGAAAAATTATCAACTTACAAAGTGCTAAAAATGATACTTTGTCTTTGTAAAAGTATATTATGAGAAATGAAAAAAATCCCTGGGCCTCTGGGGAGCTGTCGGTGGAGCCCAGGAGTCCAGAGTCTTCCATGATATATGTGTAATCACCAAATTATACTAAAGAAAAGACCTCAAATGTACATGGCTTCAGGGCCTTCATGATAAATGGTTTTTAACCAATTGGAGCTGATTATTTCTGTCTTTTCAAAGAAGAGGTCTCTACTTTGAAATGTATTTTATTCCTGGAAACTCTATCCTAGGAGATGTCCTATCTGATTATTCTAGTCTCCCGGAAGGGCAGCCAGAACGGAAGTCACAGAAAGGGTAGAAGAGGTATGTCGGGGTGACATCAAACAAAATGGCAACAATTGGGACATAATTAAAACGATGCTCTGTAGAGACGCACAGCTTAGTTAGATGTCCAGCATGGCTGTTGAGGAATGAGGTGGTTGTTGTCGGGGAGGCGACTTACGGAGCCTCATAAGAAAGTGTTGAAGTCTTCCCCAGTTTAACGAATGGTCTCTCACGCACAGCTCACTTTGCTGGCCAAAGCTTCCTCCTTCCTTCACCTGGGTCCTTCTTTCCCCAGCACACCTTGTTCTAGAGTTATGGATAACTATTACAGACAACCTTTCTGTTCCTCAGTTTCCCTCTCGGAAAAGCAACCATGCTTCAGTCTAAGGAGCACGGTGCCAAAACAACGGCAAACCCACTGATGCCGACTGCCTCAGAACCGGGGGACCAAGTTAGGGATGAGCCTCCTCTCTAAGTCTGAGGGGCCAGGAACACCAGAGACCAGAAAACCAGAGGCCAGTCCTTGGGGGACAAAGTGAGCCATGCCAACAGGACAGTATTCCACACGTACAGTTTTAAAGATCACATTTAGACATTTAAAGGTTTGTTGCTTGAGCCAGGCTGGCCCAGGCTCCCAGCAGAACAAATGAAGAGAAAGCAACAGACTATGCCTGGAGTGGGGAAAGAGGTGGTATTCAGATTTAGGGTGAGGCTCTTTCCTCCATGTCCTCTAGGGCCTGGGACTAGAATAAAGCCACCAGAGTCTTTGAAAAGGAGATGCTTTGTGGTCCCAGACCAGGTGGTAAACACTAGCGGGATGCATTGAGAGCTGAGTTTAAGGCCTCGTGAATGAGCTGGCATGGTTTTCCTTAGGGAAAGGCCCAGAGGCTTGCTTGGCTAGGAGTCACCTGCCCGGCTTTAGCTTTGAGAGAGACGATCCTGCCGATACCATCTCTCCCCCATCAACTTGGCAGTCTGGCCCTGTGTGAGAAGCTGAGGATCAAATAAGCAGCACACAGCCACTCTCTGTCTTTCCACAGTGGGAAGCCACCATCCACAAGAGACCAGGATAGCGGTGTACCCACTGCTCCCCAGACACACCGCAGCAGGCACCACAGTCTACTGCCTGTGGCCCCTGTGCTCGCTCCTGTTGCATAGGAGAGGAACTTGTTTCATTAGGAGAGGTGACAGAGACTACAT
The DNA here is from genome assembly GCA_001685075.1 of Bramus lutescens. Lineage (NCBI taxonomy): Eukaryota > Metazoa > Chordata > Mammalia > Rodentia > Cricetidae > Bramus > Bramus lutescens. The sequence goes on along the minus strand of LOEQ01001489.1, from coordinate 178,153 downwards.
TCCCAGTGACCCTTGCAGCTGAGATCTGAACAAAAGCCACCAGGTGGTCTTACAGGAGACTGACTCATTGAATGGGGCACCGTGGTGACACTTATATCTTGGTACCTCCTTTCTGGGAGGCTGTGAGAAGGCAGGGGCTCTCATGGTCAGCTTGGCCCACGCAGCAATAGAGCCAAGAGAAAGGCATGCTCTAAGATGTTTGATGATCCTGCAAACTGTGGCCTGCCTACAGATGCCTCCTTAGATAAGGAAGTTTGCCCCGATTTGGCAAAAGTCACTGTGACTAGGATCTGGATAGTTCCAGGCCAAGCAGGCTTCCTTACACATATAAGCTGACTCAAAAGAAGGGAGCTTCTGGTCTCTGGCAATGCACATGTGTTAGCTGTGGGTCAGAGGTCAAGCTGGGGCTGGGCCTAGCAAGGGCAGGATGATGAACAGCAAGTGTCTGTATTTGATAAACCACGTCACTCCACACATACCGTCAGCCCCCTGGGAAGCGCTCCATCTATAGCCTGTAGGGGGAGATTGAATAAATTAACTTAGTCTGTTCTTTAAAACAACAAGCTTAAAAGAAAGCGAAATTCACCTTAAATTAGGGCTCAGTTTGAGCCCTCAGGCTCTGAGGTAGGAGCCAGAGATGCTCGGAGGTTTGGGGAGAAAGGGCTTTCTCTGAGAGTCGCTTTGCATTGTCTCCATCGTTTGGACCCATAGGGGGCACTAAGGAACTGTGAATCTTGTCTCCTTCCTGGCAGAGATTTGTGTTAAGACCTCAAGACCTTCCAGTCAGTCCTAGAGGTGCAGTAGAAGAGGGACTAGGGCTAACTAGTAGATGGAATGAAGTCCCTTCTCACCTCCCATGATCCTTAAAGCTCTAACAAGCAAAGATCTGGCTGAAAAGTCCAAAGACAATATTCCCGACCCCCAGCTTCTGCCCCTCCATCTTAGACTTGGAAGAGGCCTGGGAGACCACTCATTTGGCAGACGGGGGAAACAGGAGGCCGGCAAGGAGAAACGGTGGGTAGAAGAGAAGCCAGCCTCCGTTCACAGCTCCGGGACAGGAATCTTTACGTTCCAACTCAGGTTCCAGCTTCCACCCCAGCGTCCTACCCCACCCACTGCCTGGGCCACATTTGTTTTCTTTTCCGAGCCCTGGGGGACTCCGGCAGGGCTGGGGGTCTGATGTGAACTGGAATCTGTTCAATTTCACCTCTCATTGCGCCTGCCAGCTTGCCAGCTCCGCTGACGAAGGCAATTAGAACCAGACATCCCACAAGGGCATTCCAGGAAGCTCTCTTAAAATTCCACAGCGGCTGGGGACTTGCCTTTTCCTGCAGGGATCATCTGGTGTGTAAATAACTAGTTGTGTAAGACACAAGATGGGCGGGGGGATAATGTGCTTGCACATTATAACAAATACACACACACACACACACACACACACACACACGCCCCTTTCCCAATACACATTCACCCACAGACAGAAAAACAGAAATATCCCCAGCAATCCCATTTCTTCCACCTCCTGAAGAGAGAAGTTAGGAATTTACAGGGCCCCCTGGGAGCATCTAATCGCTAGCTTCCTGGGCTGACTGCTGTGTTTGTCTTGGATAGTGGGTGGCACGGGCTTGGGGAGCTAGGACAGGACATTCCAGGTTTCCTTCTACCCTCTGCAAATGACCTGCTGTCCCTCCTAGTCCCCTGGGTTCACAGGAAAGGCCAGTAGGGGTTGGAGGTTTGTTTAGCTATTCTACAATCACATAGAGACTCAGTTTACCCATGGGCATGCTGAAGATACAGAGGAAACAGCAGAGTGAGGACTCCAAGTCTGGACTCATGGAGGTCCACTAACCTACGTTACACCCCAGCACTGGGAACAAGGTCAGACCTAGGGCTGTGAGCCAACGGGAGCTCTGTTTTCCCAGCTCCCATTTCACGGCTACTGTCACTTGAAAGCTTTAGCCAACAAGGTGCTACTGTGTAGGTAGACCAATGGAACCTTTAGCGGAAGGTACTGGGAAAGTAGTTAAAGGTATTGGGAAATCAGATGGGAAGGAATGTCTACCTTCCCTGACCAGAGGGAGGGAGTAGCTTCTCCTGGGGACTTAGAGGAGGCTAGAAAGGACATCCTTCGGTCCTGACTATGTATTCCAAGCTGTAGGGCCCATATCTTTTTGTTCCTCAGCCTGGGGCGCTTTCAACAACATCATACTGCCCCTCCCAGCTCCTCCTTGGTCACTGGATGTTGGCCTGAATATCATATATGAGCATGAGCAAAACAATTCCAAAGAACTAAATTAGTGTATGATTGTCATGATTTTTATTAGACATGCCAAATAACTCTGACAGCCTTAAAAAAAATGTTCTGGGCTTTTTAAGTTAATTGGTGATTAATCACTAACCCCATGGGGTTTAGAGGTATTCTGCTTTGTTTGTTTTTGAAGTAGGGTGTTCACCATGTACCCGAGTCTGGATCTTCCCGTCTCACACACCCAGTGCTGGGGTCGCAGACATGCCACCAATCTTGGCTCCCAATCCTGCATTCTGTGACATGGTGTTACTGATGGAGTTTTCCTTTGCACGTCCCATTTTCCAGCGATCTCTTCCTGCTGACATCTCTTAGGTCTCTGTCTGTGTTCCAGATGTAGTCTGTGTCACCAGACCAGACCTCCACGGGGAGAAGGAATTCACCGTACCAATTGGCTGGTGACATCTGTGGTTGGAAGGGAAAAACTGATTTATTTGTTCATTCAGTTCCAAACACTTACTGGTGCTGAGAATTGGGTGGGGTAGTGAGGAGAGAGTGCGGGAGGAGAGGAGCATGGGACTTCACCTTGAGAAATTCAAACTAAGGGGTAGCGTGTGTTCCCAGTCATCTCTAAGACAGAGACTGTGCCCTGCCAGGGAAGGAAAGATGAAGAGAGGTCAGGGCAGAGGCAATCAGTCCTGCTGACAGCGGGTGGGGAAGGGCCGCCCAAGGCAATAGTGTTGAAAGTGTGCCTAGAAGAACCAATAGGGCCTCTGACACACCGCAGGGTGAGATGACAGTGTGGGGCGGCAGCAGGAAAGACAGGAATGGTTTGTTAGGTCACCACAGGAGTGTCACACTGGTTGGAGTCAGAAAGAGGCGGTTGAGCATCAGACTTGAGGGATCTGTCCCGGCTTTCTGAGTCCACAGTCACGTGGGTACGGCTACCCTTGGGAAAGGATAGCGGCAGCAGTACGTACGTGCAGGGTGGGCATACATGCCACCCTAAAGCATGTGACAGGTTCATGTACCCGCCTTTCTGCTGCATCACACAGAGCTCTGCTGTAGTGTGTCTTTCCTGCTCCTTCATGACGAATCAGTGCGCTCTCAGAGAGAACTGCCGTGTCCTGTGGGGAAGAGAGTCCAAACCAACAGTGGTCTCCTTGGCAGAAATGGAACCACGTGCCCTTCTGAAGCCAGCTGGCTTTTTTGTTCGTTCGTTTGCTTGTTTTTGTTTGCTTTTCTTTAACATTGTTTTTATTTTTTAATCTGTGTGTGCCTGTATGTGTGTGGACACGGACACGGACACACACACGTATGCAGGTGTCTATGGAGACCAGAAGAGGGTGTCAAGTCCTCTGAAGCTACTGCAGTTACCAGAGCTTGTGAGCCACCTGATGTGGGTGCTCAGAATCAAACTCAGAATCTCTGGAAGAACAGTCGGTGCTCATAAACACTGAGCCGCCTCTCTGGCTCAACGTTATTCTCTTATGTGTTTAGCAGCTTATAGATACACATGTAACAACAATTAATGGAAAAACAAGGCTGTAAGTTCTAAAGAGAGCAAGGAGGGACATAAGGGAGGATTTGAAGGGAGGAAAAGGGAAGCGGGATGGTGTAATTAAAATCTCAAAAAATAAAAGAAGTCATTTTAAAAATATTTAGAAGGTAAACTTTATCTTAAAAATATTTAGAAGGTAAACTTGAAAAGAAGTTGTTGCAGACAAAGGGAAAACAAAGAGGGTCATAGGAACTGCCACCAATCCAGCATCTAGGTGGTATTTCCGTGATCGCCACTGCTCATCTATTATGTGGTTATTTACTAAATGCCTCCAGGGATGGAGTGCTCACTTCCTCGTGGCATGGTGCATGTACAGGACAGGCCTCACTGAAAGAGTGCTATAGAACCCCCCCTCGCTAATACAACCTGCACCCCCACCACCACTCATTCTCATTAACATTGCAAAAGACACTTCACATTAGTGTCCCCTTCCTAGAGCATGTGAGTTTCCCAGATTCCTGGAGTTAAGATCTAGTGCAAGGGGCTTTTAAGAGCGCTTACTGCCCATGCAGAAGACCAAGATTTCATTTCCAGCACTCACAACCGCCTATAACTCCAGTTCTAGGATATCCACACCCTCCCCTGGCCTCCACAGGCTCCTGCACACACATAGTGCACATTAATTTATACAGACACATGCATGCACAAATGCACACAAATAATAAATAAAAAAGCCTTTATAAATAATGCAGTATAATGGCTTCTTCGAGCAGCATTTTTCAGCTTCCAATGCACTTTCACAGGCTTTATTCCTCTCATGTGCTGGGGAACAATGTTTTTAAACACTGTGACTATGTATTACTCTCATTGGTGAATAAAGAGCTGACTGGCCAATAGCTGGGCTGGTAGAGGATAGGTGGGACTTGTGGATAAAAAGAAAGTATGGGGAAGAAGGAGGATAGCATCACCGGGAGATGTTGAGAGAAGCAAGACAAACATGCCATGCTGAAAAAAGGTACTGCCACGTGGTAGAACATAGATAAGAAATACGGGTTAATTTAAGTTATAAGAGCTAGTTAATAATAAGCCTAAGCTATCAGTCAAGCATTTATAATTAATGTTAAGCCTCTGTGCGTTTACTGCAGAGCTAGTGGTCCCAACAAATAACTCTGCCTACACTAGTGTTCACAAACCTGGTGTGAACAACTTTCATCTTGTGTATTAGGAAGCACAATCCTTGCTAAGGCTTGCCTCGAATTAAGCACCCATTTAAGGTCAAAGTCAGTTTCCTTGTCCCATTTCTTCTGACATCAAATCCTGGACTTCTAAGCCATCCAGGTAAAGAGGATGTCATAGTTAGGGTTTCTACCGCTGTGATAAAATGTCATGACCAAATCCAATTTGGGGAGGAAAGGCTTTATTTCAGCTTATGCTTCCACATCATTGTCTGTCATCAAAGCATAAGGCCAGGAGTCCTGAGGCAGGAACGAATGCAGAGGCCACGGAGAATCGCTGCTTACTGGCTTCCTTTCTCCTGGCCTACTTAGCTTGCTTTATTTTGGCATCCAGGACCACCAGCCCAGGGGTGGCATCATCTACAGCAGACTGGGCCCTTACACATCAATCACTAAAAAGAAAATGCCCTACAGACTTGCCTATAGGCAAATTATATGAAGGCATTTTCTTGAGAGTTCTCTTCCCAAATGACTCTGGGTGGTACCAAGTTGATGTAAAACTAGCCAAGATGGAGGGACAGGGGCTGTCCCTAGGTATCAGCCTTGGGGTATTGTTTATCTTTGTTTTGAAAAGTGCATTGTGGGTAAACAAATAGCTTAATCAAAAGGCTATGAGCGTGTGTGTGTGTGTGTGTGTATGTGTGTGTGTGTGTATACACATGTGTAAACATGAGCCCAGGGGTATATTTCAGATTAAGCAGAAACACATGGTCAGCAGCTTTTTTTTCTTCCTGTTTCTTTTTCAGAAGTGTAGCTATGGCCCTAGACCTCAAAGAAGTTGATGCAAAATGGGAGAACTGGAGTGTTCTCAAGAGCTAGTTTGTCAAGAAATACTGTGTGCCAGTAGGGCCAAGAAAGTTAAGACCTTGCCCTTGATAAGAAAACTTACTACTTTGCTGGCCTAGCCTATGAGAGAAGGAGTAACACTCCCAAGCACCTCCACCCAGTCTCTGAGAGAAGTACTTGCTGTTTACAGTTCTTTGAATTCACGTTGTCCCTTTACCCACAGTTTTGGGGTTCTGAGAGTCTTCATTTGTAAGTTGGACATGAAGTTCTGGAGGCAGCTGAGGAGAGCATCAAATCATTTGTTTCTGGTTTCATAAAGGAAGCAATGTGATTTCATGCGGTCGCTCAAACTGGCAGGAGCAACTAGGGTGTAGCAATAAGGAGCAGATTCACCTGCATGCATCCAACAAGGCTGGAGAGCCCCATGGTCCAGACCAGGGCAGCAGGCTTTGTTACCCTGATACTGTACGCCTCTCTTGGAACTTGTGATCTCAAGAGAACGTGTTTTTAAGCTCTACAGAGGCATTAGGCTATAAATGGCCTCCTTGGGCCTCAGTTCAGAAAGACTTTGAGAAGATGAGGTTCCAAAGCTGACTTAGCAATGAGGATAAATGCTGTGGTCCCCAGGGATGGTGCAGCCAAGGATCAGCACAATCTTGAAGATGGGAGGAGCTAGAAGAAAGGGTGTTCATGAGAGTAACAAATGCCAAAGCTGTCATAACCATTACCCAAAAGGCTGGGAAGTGAAGTGATAAATTCTTTAACTAACTAACTAATTGGAACCTGTCTTGGGGATGTGACTCTGATTTAGGAGTGGGCTCTGCATGATAAAAATGTGTTTAAATTAGCAGTAAGGCTAGGACCAGAGGGAACTGAAGACAGTCCCCAGGAGAAGTTTCTCACTGTACACCAAGGAAGAGGGGAACAAGCGTGGTAGCTCAGAGCCTTGCTTGCCTGCTCAGCCAGGGCATGGACCCAGAGACTCAGTGCTCCCTCTACACTTCTGTGTTCTGTGGTCCCAACCAGATTGTTGTGCAGGACTTGCTGCAGACTGTGGGCGTTCAGACTATACCAGCCTGGGAGTCCTGGGAAAGCAAGTATCCCAGTCACATAGGAAGCTTCGAGATAACACAGGGCAGCAGCAAGAGAGGTCAGAAAAGAATAATGGCATGAGACCTAGGCTAGAGCAGGCCAGAGGCAGCAAACTCTACAGGAGCAGGACTGAGCAGCAACCTGGGCCAGAGCAGGCCTGAGGCAACAAATTCCACAGGAGTAGGACTGAGCCAGCAACCTAGGCCAGAGCAGACCTGAGGCAGCAAACTCCATGGACCAGAGCAACCCCCGGGAATGCTGAACAACCTCCAGAAACACATAGTGAACAATGAGGTAACTAGAACTGTGGCACTGATTGTACCACAAGGAACAACCACCTGAGCCTTGGATATACTGGTACCCAGAAGATTAATCACCAGAGTGACAGACAGCCTCAACTACACCAATTAGAGGAAAAGATGGGTAGCCAAGGTAAGAACACACACAACACTACAAAGAGCAACAAGACACCAGTAAAATCTAGAGACCCTACAACAGCAAGACTTGAACAACCAAATATAGATGAAGCAGAAGAAAATAACCTAAAAAACTAATATTTGAGACTCTTAAATAGGAAATGAGAAATTCCCTCAAAGAATTGGAGGAAAAGACAAACCAAGAAAAAGCAATCAAACATGAAAGAAACTATTCAAGACTTAAAAACTGAAATAGAGACAATAAAGAAAATGCAAGTCGAGGGAATTATAGAAACAGAAATCATGAGAAAATGATCAGGAGCCACAAATGCAAACATAAACAGCAGAATACAAGAGATGGAAGAGAGAATCTCATGTGTTAAAGATACAATAGAAAAAATAGACTCATCAGTCAAAGAAAACATTAAATCTAACAAAAGCTTAACACAAAATGTCCAGGAAATATGGGACACCATGAAAAGACCAAACTTAAGAATAATAGATATAGAAGAAGGAGAAATTGTTCAACTTGAAAGCACAGAAAATATATTTAACAAAATAATAAAAGAAAACTTTCCCAACCTAAAGAAAAATTTGTCTATGAAGATACAAGAAACATACAGAACACCAAATAGACTGGATCAAAAAAGAAAAAGTTCCTTCATCACATAATGATCAAAACACTAAACATGCAGAATAAAGAAAGAATATTAAGAATTGCAAAGGAAAAAGGCCAAGTAACATATAAAGGCAGACCTATCAGAGTTACACCTGACTTCTCATTGGAAATAATGAAAGCCAGAAGATCCTGGTCAAGCATTATGCAGACATTAAGAGACCATGGATGCCAGCAAAACTTGCAAACACCATAGAAGGACAAAACAAGGTATTCTATGACAAAACCATATTTAACCAATACCTAGCCACACATCCAGACCTATTCAAAGTACTAGAAGGAAAACTCCTCAAGACCCAGCAATACCACTTTTGGGTATATATCCAAAGGATGCTCAGCCGTGCCACAAGGACAGGTGCTCAGCTATGTTCATAGCAGCATTGTTTGTCATAGCCAGAACCTGGAAACAACCTAAATGCCTCTCCACTGAAGAATAAATAAGGAAAATGTGGTACATTTTCGCAATGGAGTACTACACAGCAGAAAAAAATAACGACAGCTTGAAATTTGTAGGCAAATGGATGGAGCTAGAAAACATCCTTTTGAGTGAGGTAACCCAGACCCAGAAAGACAGTTACCACTCATAAGTGGTTTTTAAACATAAAGCAAAGAAAACCAGCCTACAAATCACAATCCCAGAGAACCTAGACAAAAATGAGAACTCTAAGAGAGACTCACATAGATCTAATCTACATGGGAAGTAGAAAAAGGAGACAAGATCTCCTGAGTAAATTGGGAGGGAGCATGGGGACCTTGGAAGAGAGTTGAAGGGGAGGGGAGAGGCAGGGAGGGGAGCAGAGGAAAATGTAGAGCTCAATGAAATTAGTTTAAAAAGCTTAATGACAGGAAAGAGAAAAAGACAACTAGGATGAGACAATGAAGTGGGTGGGGCTGGGGATGAGAGGGAGGAGAGAGTGTCAGCTGCTCCAGAACGCTGGAGGAAAGGTAGCAAGCTATGCGGGGATGTGTAGACATAAGTCCTTGGTTTATGTCCCACCACTTACTAGACGGGTGACCTTGAACAAGTGCAGTGCCTTGTGGAGACTCATTTCCCCCGTGGTAAAGTGAGAAAACTTCTTTGCCTCGCTATGTAGTTGAGTTAAATAACTTGGAATATGTGAAATGTTTAATATCCTTACATGTGTTAATTACTTTATTTATGCATGTAGCATTTGTGCATGTGCTGTGTAACTGCTGTGTACATGAAAAAAGAAGGAAACGTATTGGTGTATTTAATAACAACATTGCAGGGCATGGAGGCACATACCTTTAATCTCAGCATTCAAGAGTCAGAGGCAGGTGGATCTCTGTGAATTGGAATCTAGCCCTATCTACCTAATGACGTCTAGGTCGACCAAGGCTGGCGCATAATGAGACTTGATCTATAATTAGGAGAGAGGGCTGGAAAGTGAATTCTCATTTTTAAAGTCTAAAATAATCTGTAAGTATTGGTGATGTTGGTAAATGAAGCTGTCTTCAAGATAAATGCGGGAGTTGCTATTCATCGTCTTGGCTTGTGGTTGATGGGAAGCTCTGGAGAGCACACACTACTGCAAAATTAAGTTCAGGGGGAGCATGAGCAGACACTAACCCGAGAGCCCTAGTGACTCTTCTTCAACAGAGAAGGCGGCCAGAGGCCTGAGACATTACAGCCTGAGCTGGAGGCTGTGTAAGTAGCTCTGTACACATCCTTGCCAACGAGAACAGGAGAATTCTGGGAAGAAGAAACGGTCGGTCTGCAGTCGTCAACCAGATGCAGAGGAAGCATAATGAGAATGCCTCACTGAGAGAGGTACCAAGCCACGTGGCTAACATAAACAAGAATAATGGGCTAATATAAGATTTAAGAATTTCTTAATAAGAAGGCTGAGCTAATAGGACAAAGAGTTTATAATTAGTGTAAGCCTGTGTGTGTTTCTTTGGTGTTGAATGGCTGGGGGATCGGGCAGGACAGAAACCTCGGTCAACACCTTGCCTCATACAGGGCTATGGGGGTCCTGTTGCTTTAACCAGAATGCTACACACAGAAGGCTTCTCAAATGCTGCATTAGCCAATTTCCTCCTCTACTGGGGAGCCTAAAGGTTTTTAGGGATTGGTGAACATGGCAGGAAGGAGTGTGAATCGTTTAAAAAATCCCAAACATTCCCTAAGACTGATGCGTCCTTACAATGAGTCTTTGTCTGGAATTGTACCGAGCGAGCGCTCGTGGCAGCCGGCGGTCCTTCTGTGTGCTTTGACGAGTAAGGAATAGAAGTGAGGGGAAGGGTGCTGCTCAAGTTCAATGTGTCTAGAAGCCAAATTCTTCCAGATAGAGAGCACGGGGCACAAAGGGATGTCCAGAGGATCAGAGAACCTGCCACTGAGTCTGAAGATCTGAATATGTGCCTCCACCCCATATAAATAACTGTTATAAGATGTTTTAAGGGGGAAAAAAAACCAGTCTAGGACAGTAGAGGTGACTCGGCAGTTAAGAGCATGTGGTGATTTTCCAGAGGACCCGAGTTCAGTTCCTAGAACCCACATCAGGTGGTTCACAACCATCTATAGCTCTAGCTCCCAGGGGTCTGAAGACCCTAGCATCCTAGGGCACCTGCATTCACATGCACACACACCCAAATTCAGATGCATATGCCTACACAAAATTAAAATAATACAATAAACCCCTAAATAAAAGAAAAGCCCACAGAGCATATATGGGACAATTACATGTACAATTAAAAAAAAGAAAATGTAAGTGCAAGTGTTGCTAAATCTCTACTTGCATCTAACATATTTTCCAGTTGAAGAACTGCTAAGTGAGTAAAGAAACCTGATTAAGGTCACAGAGTCAGGATGGCCAGTCCAGACCTAGAACTTGGGGCACCAGGCCTATGGGCAGGCAGTTCACTGTGCTCTGTGTCTCTGATAGTCTTGAGTCTGCCATCTTGGCCTGAGGAACAGGAAACCCACATCATGGTGACAGACAGAGACCTGCTACTCAGACTTTTCCTTGAGTCTTTCTTCCTCCTTTGCTCTAAGGCACCCAGCTCGTGATCAGCCCCTGTTTGGGGGGAATTTCCCCAGGCAGGAGAAGATTGACAGTAGGAACCCTCTGGAAGTTTCTGGGTGGAGGGGATGAACATCCTCCCTTTATCTTCAAATCAAACGTTCAGGAAGGGAGACGGCAATGCTTCCCAGAACTGAGGCTGAAACCAAACAGATGACCTATCATCCTGGCATTCCAGCCTGACACAGGGAGGCACAGTCGCCAGTGGAGGCTGAGGAAATGGCTTGTCAGTAACACTACGAATCAGCAGCAATCGGCCAGCGGGACTCAGCATAAATCAGTGTCTTCAAACACAGGCACTAATTCAGCACGGAGGCTCAAAGTCGTGAGATACAGAAGAAACACTTGGTTAGAGCATTCCCAATGTTATCAGGAAACACCAGGCACACACGCTAACGTTTTGTTAGGTGCATGAACTCTCCAGAGGGTGAGCAAGGTGAATTTGGGTTCACGGGGCTCCAGGGCTCTGTGTTTTCACTTGCAAAGGCTAGAGGCACCTAAGGGTAATAGCTCATGAGTCCACTGGGAATATGCAACTACTTTCTATGCTTGGGGGCTTTTCATAACTTAAGAATATACAGTATGGACCGTGCAGGTTCCTCTTGGATCTCTAGTTTCCTCAGATCTTAGAGTCCACGCTAGCTCTGCTCCCTTCCAACCAAGGCAATGTTTTCTGGTTCCAGCTGTGTACAGTAAATAAGTGCATGCCCTTTTGCTTGCTTTACTTTTGTTGTATGTTCGTTTGTTTGGAGACAAAAATCCCACTAAATCACCCAGACCAGCTTAGAATTCACCAAGTGTCTTAGGCTACATTTGAACTCGTGAAAATCATTGTCTCCCTGCCTCAGCCTAACAAGATCTGGGATTTAGGTCTGCATTGCCAAGCCTGGCTCTACATGCAGCTTTGGTCAGAAACACATGGAAATCATCAACACAATCACACGCTTGGAGGACGCAAACTCATCAGAATCCCCCAGGTCTGTTTGAACCCGACACCATTTCTGAAGATAGGAATGACCTCTAAGGATCTCGGGTGGAGAGATGTTGCTTCATTCCTGAAACACTTAATCATCTCTGACTTGACGGTAAGCCAGGGGAGGCACGGTAGGCGTGGGGCAAAGAGGGCTGATGCGCTGTCCTTCCTTAGACTAAGTGGGAAATGGACTTTCCTCTTCAGTGGCTAAGAGGACAGCTGCAGAGCAAGAGGTATTTCCTGCCGTGACCAACGTTCTGAAAGTCACCCAGCAAACTTCCTTTAATGACAGAAAATGCCCTACAAGCGTGTAGTAGGGTAATCTTCCATAGACACACGTGCCAGCAACCCAGGGGTCAGCCGAGTGCTCTGCCTATAAACTACCCCACTGCAAACCTGTGTGGGTTGTGATGTCGCTATTGCCTCCAGCTTCTTTCAATCTACCACTTCCGTCTAAGGCGGGGTCATGGTCTCCTGTGAATGTAAGTCACCCACGGCTCCTCACCTCTTCCACCTGGCAGCCACACGGATGCTTCAGAAAAGCAAAACTGATTGTGCTTCCTTTTCCTGCTTTGACCCGATGGGAGCCTTCTGCTGTCCCTTCCTTGCCCTGCTCAGCCTTGCATGGCCTGACATCTCTCTTCCTCCTAGACTCTGACTCTTCCTGGTCCAGCCATGTTGCTTTCCTTTCAGCCTCTACCACAGGGCCCTTGTTCCACCAACAAACACCTTTCTTTCGGCTCTTAACCCGTTTAATACTTGTCTGTGTCACCCCCTGGGAGAGACATCCTCCACACCCAGTCTACATTAAACTTTCTATTTGCGTGTATTGAGTGCTCTGCTTCTGCCTCCTTTATAGCCCTGGAATAGGCCCGCTTTAATTATGTGCGCTGATGCTTGGTTAACTTATAACTTTTCTGTAAGACCACAAAACATGAGGACAAATGACTGTGTCATGTAAAAGGGACTTTAAAATACATTTGACAGAATAGAGGGAGAGTCTCACGCCTGGCCCCTGGTGGGTGCCTATTAGAGGAGCCGAATGAAGTGGAAAGAAGCAGCTGGCACAGGCCAGCAACCACTGCTGTTTCCTGATTCTCCTGTGGCTCCACATTTCCTCTATGACAAGGCCTTGTCCATGTAGACGTGAGTTCTCCTGGCCAAGGAGAGTGGAACCAGCTTATGCTACCTGTGGATGCTGACTTTGCCTCTTTGTGACCGTCTGACTTTGAGGCTGCTCTTCACTACTCTGAAATATGCATGCTTATTTACTGTCTCTCTCAGTCTTCAAAGTTTTGATGTCTGAGAGGACTGGAGCATAGTGAGTGGCAGTGACAATGGAGGAAAGGTGGAGAAAAAGACATTCAGGCAAAATAATCACCGCCTTTCTCCGGCTGTGACTCCCGTACCACCAGTGCCATCATTTGGAATGTGCTAGACGTACCCATTTCCAGTCTACCCTGCAGTGTCCAGATAAAGCCAGCAAGAGGGCCTAGGACACTGGTTCGGACTCCCTCCAGGAGATTCTGTTACAAGTTCCAGTTGGATTAGAGGCCAAGGGTGAGAGAGAAGGTGTACTGAGGCAGAGAAGGTGCTAGAAGAAACACTGAATACCTAGGACTGTTAGAAAACTTAACCTCCCTGTCTCAGATGGCATCAGGCCCTGACTTAGAGAAGGGCCTGCAGGATATGAGAGGAACTCCATGTAGACATCTATAGGAGGGACACTTTTATGAGGGCATTTAGAAGTTACAATCACAAACACTCCGTCGTGATTTCATGAGGTGTCCCAACACAGTTTGAAACAGGACGAGGCACAGGAAATGGGACCACCCTGTGCACCTGTGTCCCGGAACATCTGGCTATCCTGATTACAGTATGTGTGACGGGGCAGCAAACAACACCAAGGAGACCTCCTGGTTTCCTTTCTCCGGAAACATCCTGGGCCTGGGAGATCCATTTGCACCTGTGAGATCCTTTTCCAAGAGAGAACGCCTCACAGTCACTGTGAGGCTCCCAGTAATACTTTCTATTCTTGCCAAATAATCCAAACATGTAGTGTGTAGGGCCTGGAGGGGCTGAGTAACTCAACCCCATTGACATTACCTCAAAGGTTCGCAGAATTGACCTAACATCTGGTTCTTTGACAGTATCCTTACCAATGAATGGGATGCTCCTGAGAGTGGGGAGGCGCAGGTCATCCACACTGCTTGGAATCCAATTAACCCTTTGTCACACTTATTGCTGTCTTTTGTACAGACTTTGGCCATATTCATTTCCTGTTTGCTTGCTCTGTGTGCTGTGTTATACATATATCGGTGGATAACTACAAGCTCTGTGTCTGAGTATTTTTGTACATACTAAGTGCAAAGTCAAAGTTTTCCAAGTATTTATCATCATTGTCACCATCGTTATCATTATACTTGTTTAAAGGTATAATGTTCAGAGATGGAGGGACTCTGGAGGAAGAGGCTAGAGAATCACATCCATATGGTTGCACAATGTATTTAAGGAATACCTGTTATACATCAGACACTGTCCTAGACACTGTGATGCAGGGGTAAGCAAATCAAAGTGTCAGCTCTCATGGAGCTAATATTATCGTCTATAAGTAAATTAGTAAATAAAAAGTACAACATGAGATTGTCATGTGTGCTAGAAAATGAAGCAAGAAAATAAGAGTAGGGTAAGGGGCTGGAGAATGACTCAACTCTTAAGAGCACTTGCTCTTCCAGAGGATCCAAGTTTGGTTCCCAGTACTCACATCAGAAGGCTCAGTAACTCCAGCTCCAGGGTGGCCAATGTTCTCTTCTGGTCAACTCAAGCATCTCTCTCTCTCTCTCTCTCTCTCTCTCTCTC
>LOEQ01001489.1:151957-163300 GCA_001685075.1 Bramus lutescens | reverse complement strand
CTCTCTCTCTCTCTCTCTCTCTCTCACACACACACACACACACACACTCCTAAAAGGAGAAGGAGGGAGTCTTAGGCTTTCTATTGCTGTAGAAAGACACCATGACCATGGCAACTCTTATAAAGGAAAACATTTAACTGGGCCTGACTTATAGGTCAGACATTTAGTCCATTGTCATCATAGTAGGAAGCATGGCAGTACACAAGCAGTCATGGTGCTGGAGAGGCTGCTGAGAGTGACACCAGGCCTGGCTTGAGCTTCTGAAACCTCAAAGTCCACCCCCTGTTGGTGCGGGATAATTTTCTGTATTCTGTCGATCATGTTTTAAATAAACGCTGATTGGCCAGGCAGGAAGTATAGGCGGGTCAACCAGATAGGAAGTAGAGGCAGGGTGAGGAGAACAGGAGTATTCTGGGAAGAAGGAAGCTCTTCCACTAGTCCTGTCTCAAGGGCCAAAGAAGGAAGATGTGAGCTGCCCCGCTGAAAAAGATACTGAGCCACATGGCTAACATAGATCAGAATAATGGGTTAATATAAGTGATAAGAGCTAATAAGGAGCCTGAGCTAATGGGCCAATCAATTTATAATCTTATGGAGATCTCTGTGTGATTTNGGCCAGGCAGGAAGTATAGGCGGGTCAACCAGATAGGAAGTAGAGGCAGGGTGAGGAGAACAGGAGTATTCTGGGAAGAAGGAAGCTCTTCCACTAGTCCTGTCTCAAGGGCCAAAGAAGGAAGATGTGAGCTGCCCCGCTGAAAAAGATACTGAGCCACATGGCTAACATAGATCAGAATAATGGGTTAATATAAGTGATAAGAGCTAATAAGGAGCCTGAGCTAATGGGCCAATCAATTTATAATCTTATGGAGATCTCTGTGTGATTTTCTTTGGAGCTAAACAGCTGTGGGACCTGGTGGGAGGACAGAAACCCCAACAGAGCAGGCCCACATGTTACACCCTGTGACATACTTCCTCCAACAAGGCCACACCTACTCCGACAAGGCCACACCTACTCCAACAAGGCCATACCTCCAATAATGCTTCTCTATGAGTCTGTGGAGCCCATTTTCATTCAAACCTCCACAAAGTTCCCCCACCCCCAGCAGAAGGTATCATTTTACACTAGGTAGGAAGAGAAGTCCCTGCTTTCAAAGAAGCAAGGGTGCGTGTGTACTGGCTGCATTTACGTTATTCTGATCACAGTGCTCAACAGAAACAACTCAGGGAGAAAAAAATTATTTGTGCTTCTGATTTCAGAGCTTTCAGGTATAGGCTCTACTTTTCCACTTCCTGACACCTTCCAGAGCTTCCCAAAACAGCGCTACCCACTGGAGAGCAAGGATTCAAAACCTGAATGCATGGGGGACATTCTAGATATAAACAGTATCATGGTGGCCCTGTAAACGTTCAGGAGAACAGCTTTCAGGAAAGACTCTGAGGCAGGGCATTGTCTACAGCATGGCAGAACCCTGGGAGGCTGGAATAGAGAAAGAGATCTATAAAGTGGGTTGCCAGCAGCAGAGATGCTTGTAAGGGGGCACTTGTCACCAACCACATGAGGAGTTGTGTTTTTATGCTGAGCAGAGTGTCCAGGATGGACAGGGATGTCATAGTCTGGCCCCAGCATTAACAGGAGCTATTGAAGAATAGCGGTGTGTGACAGGAGCAGCAGTGCCAGCCATGAGGAGTCTCTTGCTGTCATTCAAGTGGGAGATGAAAGGCTGGGCTCAGGATGAGGGCACAAGAGGTGATGGGCAGTCAGGGCTCTCTGACTAGTCTTCCTTGGAAATGAAAAGCAAAGGGACTTTCTAGCTTGGTTGGTCCTAGGACAGACTTCATATTTTTGCACTGTGTACTGGGATAGATGGAACCTCCTGTAGTCAAGGAGGAAAGACTGGAGGAGGAGTTAGGGAGGGAGCATCAGAGCTCGGTCTGCAGAGTTAACATTGCAAAGTCAGTGGTGAGCAAAGGTCAGAGCTTGTGGTCATACCAGTACGTGTAGTTTAACTCAATGGCAGGGCATAAACTTGGATGATGCCCTGGAAAGGATACTGAAGGAGAGGAGAACGTGGCTCAGATGTGCAAGGGGGCCGTGGTTCATGCGGTTGAGGGGGCCCTAACTATGACAAAGCGAATGGGAAGAAATGTTTAGGAGGTAGCGACCACCAGGCAAGAGGATACAATGAGTTGTCAAGGTTAGCTCAAGCTACCTTTCCAACAGTTCATAAAGAGACAATGCATCACCACAGGCTGTGACACAATCTCCCACGTTCCAGTCAATGGTCCACATCTCAAATCATGACAAAGACAGGCAGACTGAAGAGCCACAGAAGGAAGAGCTGGTGATTTCAAATCCTGACAAAGGGTAAAAGCAGAGTCACATTGTAGGTTTGAATGTTAATTAGTAACGTAAGCTTTTATGCACATACTTGGTTTTCTATATAGGTAAGACCTGAGCGGAGCATTGCTCTCCCTATGGTCAACCACTGTCTGCATCTGGTAGGGACTTGCTTTCCTCTTAAAAGCTCCAGGCAGTCCTTCTGTGCCATATCTATTACACAGAGCAACACATAATGAGCTAGACAGGATTATTGGCCCAAATGGCAATACCAGATATGAGATGAAGAGGGGTTTCTAGAACCACACATAGTATTTCTAGCCTCAAACAACTGTTCATTATAAACAGGAAGATTCACACGGGGGCCTTCCACTTCCAGAGATGTTGGGGGTACAGAACTGAGTATGTGCATCCCACTGAGGGCAGCAAACTGGAAGGAAGGAGTTCAAGGGTTTCAGCTTCTGGCCCTGGCCTCTCTAGCTATGGCTTCAGGGCTGTGATTTCTAAGCTGTAGGGCCACTTTCAAGAAAACAGCACAAGGGAGAAAGACTCCTGTTATGTGGGTCTGTCTGCCTGGGTACATGGGTCTACACTGCTAGGTGCTTGAGTCTGATGTGGGATTACCCCATTTATGCGTGAATACCATTGGTTAATAAAGGACTGTCTTGGGCTTGCACAGGGAATAGAGGTAAGTGGAGAAAACTAAACGGAATTCTGGGAGAAAGGAGGCAGAGGCAGAGAGAAGCCATGTAGCCGCGCCAGAGACAGGAGATGGAACTTTGCCGGTAGGCCACGAACCTCATGGTAAAATATAAAATGCTGGAAATGGGTTAATACTAGATGTAATAGCTAGCTAGCAATACACTTAAGTGATTGGCCAAGCAGTGGTTTAAATAATATAGTTTCTGTGTGATTATTTCAGGAGTCTGTGCAGCTGGGAAAACAAACAAGTGGTCTCCTACCACAACAAATTGGCACACCAACGTGGGTACCAACATCCACATTAAAACCTGAGAGAGATTAAAAAGGAATTCTAGACACAAAAGAACAGAGTTAAGCATGACTTTTGGTAGGCATGATTTTTTTTTTCCTAGGTAGGCTCAGGCCTAGGAGAGGTGCAATAAAAACTACAGATTCCGGAAGCAAGAGAGCAAGCACAGGCTTTACATCTGCATTTATAGTATGAGAGACCATGCCCAAGTGGGCTGGTATTTTCAAGGCTATTGGCTGAAGGAGTGGAAGGAGCTCCTACAGCATGAGTCTACTCTCCTGTGTCACTGTCTCCAAATCTTGGGGACTGCTCCACAGTATGTGAGTTTTCTGAGCTTCCTTATCCTCATCAATGCAGTAGAGACAGTATAGGCCTGTTCTTAAAATGTCTATGCCATATTTTCTCCTACAATTTATGTTGGTCTCAGAGAATGAATTGAGAAATGTTCCATTTTCTAAAAGAGTTTTGTGAAACGTGCCTTATAGATTCCATTACTGTACGACCAAACTCACCAGTGAAACCATCTGACCTTGGGGTCATCTTGGTGGAAGTGATGTGAATGACTGTGAACTGATTTTTTTTTTTTACCACTTGGATTTCCCATTCCGTCTCTAGTCAACTGTCTTAAGTTATTTGGTGACTGCTTGGTCCAAGAAGCAGAAAGCCAAGAGAAGCAGAACCACAGATACAATCCTATTCTGAAGCTAAAAACTTGGACAGCCCCTGGAAAGTTGCTGGTGTGATCCATATTGAAAGGCTGAAAAAGCTGGCATTTGATCCACACAAGCAATAGTAACAGTGGTAGGCTCATGCACCCAGGGGGTGGACCCAGGCACACAGGAGGGTAGACTTACGCACCCAGCAGGGTAGATTCATGCTCTTAGGATGACAGATCCATACACCCAGGAGAATAGACCATGCACTCAGGAGGGTAGAAACATGCACCCAGGAGGCTAGATTCATGCACCTAGGAGGTTAGACCCCATGCACCTACGAGAGTAGATCCATTTGTCCAGGAGGGGTAGACCAATGCACCCAGGAGGGGAATGTTGACGCATGCACTTTGCTTTTATCTTTATTTTCAGTTTGAGGCATGCTTTTTTTCCTCTCATGTTTATTGTTTCAACTTTGATATGCTCCTTTTCTAACTTTTTAAATTATAATTATTAACTCGCATTGACTGTATAAACCAACAGACTTCACTGTGGCCTGCCCACAATTCATAATCTTGCTTTGATTTCCTAGCCTTTGAAGATAGAAACTTTTCCCACAAATTTTCCCCAAAGCATTACTTTAGTTGTGTAGTAAGTATTTCTATGTATTGGTTATTCATTATTGGTTAGTTAAAAATATTTTCTCACTTCCTTTGTCATTTCCTCTTTGACCTGTGTCGAAATATGATGCATCATGTTAGTGTTCTGTTGCCGTGACAACATACCTGTGAGAAACAAAGTAAGAGGAAGAAAAGCTTATCTGTCATTCATGGCTTCCAAGGTTCCAGTCCGTCGTGGGCTGGCTGATGGTCTTTATGCCTGCGGCAAAGCAGGAACATCACTGCGGGAGAGCTGGCCAAGCCATGAGGATGTGTCAGGACCAGGGTGTGACCTTCAAAGACGCATCTCCAGGAACCTGCTCCCACCTCCCAGGGTCCCACCTCCCAGTAGTCCCTTCAGCTATGAATTGATGAACTTATGACTCTCCAGATCTGAGCACCC
Source organism: Bramus lutescens (assembly GCA_001685075.1). NCBI lineage: Eukaryota > Metazoa > Chordata > Mammalia > Rodentia > Cricetidae > Bramus > Bramus lutescens. The sequence continues at coordinate 158,256 of LOEQ01001489.1, read as the reverse complement.
CAACACTACTGTGTTGAGGAGCATGTTTTCAATACACAAATCTTTCAAAGAACACTTCTTCAAGTGTGCTCCTTAATTTCTAAATTCCTGAGGCTTCCTCTGCTCTTTGTATCTAGTTTCATTGGGACTCAGAACTCACTCATTCAGATTTCGACTGTTGAAAATGCATTGTGATTTATGTTACGGCTCAACAAATGTGTGACTTTGGTAAATGTCTGTTTCTAGCTGATGGGAGATGCCGACTCTTGAATATAGGGTGGTCTGTAATTGTCCATTAAGTTATGAGTTTGGATTTATATCTTTATTGTTCGCAATTTTGCATACTGTTAAGAAATTCATGTAATTCAGCTAAAAGCAGGGTCCATAAAAACACTTTTGAAAGCATGTCAGAAAATAACCTTCCCAGTGAACAGTCCTCAGGTGTACTTAATGAATCTTTTTTCCAAGTGTTATTTTTTTTAAGATTTTATTCTTATTTATATGTGTGTCGGTCTGAGAATGGGCACATGTGCGCCGATGCCCACAGAAACCAGAAGAAGGCATTGGTTCCCCAGGTGCTAGAGTTCCAGGTGGTTGTGAGCCACTGACGTGAGTGCTGGGAATCAAACTCCAGTCCTTTGGAAAGGCAGCAAGTGCTTTTAACCACAGAGCCATCATCTCTCCAGCTCCCACTTAGTAAAGATTTTATAAGGTTTTTCATGACCTTGTCTGAGCCCTCTGCGGGTCCCAGGTCCTTCCCACTAACTGTCCAGCAGTCATCCTGCTGTTTTCTAAAGGATTCTCACCTCAGCACCTTGGCACTTGGGAGTCCCTGTGCCTTACGGCTTCTAGCTCCACCCAGTTAATCCTGTGACTGCCTCCTTCACACTGCATGCTCTCCTTGACCTTGCTTTGGAGAGGTCTTCCCAAATCTATTTTTTTTTCACAGATCCCTATTCACCTGGAATTGTCCCCCTTGCAGAATGCCCCACTACCAGAATTAACTACACTTACGAGTTCCTCAATTGTGGTTTGTGCGCTGACTCTGTTCAACATAATAATTACATCCTCTAGGTGAACGAATGCTGATGGAAAGACAGGTGGGTGGACTACCAGAATTTGTCACTCCACATTATCTGTCCCGTTTCACGAATATTTTGGAGTGTGACATCTTTAAGATAAGAACTCTTTCTACTTTATTACTGTGTCCCTGGCACAGCACAGTGACAGCTCAGTCAATAACAGCTGCACACACCACAGGTGACCCCTCAAGCTTTCAAAATGCCCTGTTCATGTCCTGTCAGCAGTCGCCTGGGTCCATCTCTCCATCAGTTAGCATCTGGCACAGGGCCTGGTGCTCAGGGTAAGCTCAGTGTGTGTTCATGGGAAGAAAGAGGAAAGCAGGATAGGAAAGACCTTCGTCACATCCCAATGAAAGCACTGTCTGCAAATACAATCGCCCCAAAGGCAAAGTGTGGGAAAGTGCCCTTTGTCACCTGGAGAAGTCAGAAGGACTTCATTTCACCTCCCACACTCCCATGGGAAGCATGGACATGGGTTGAGAACTTCATGCCTGAAGAGATGGCTCATCAGCTCAGAGCGCTTGAGGCTTTTACAGAGGACCCAAGTCAGGTTCCCGGCAGGTACATTGGGCATCTCATAACTGCCTGTAACTCCAGTTTCAGGGAATAGGTGTCCTCCTCAGGCTTCTGTAAGTAGTAACCCTCAGCCCCTCAGTCAGACATATATTAAAAAAAATCTTAAAAAATTAAGGGAGGCCATGGTGCCTTTTTCCATGGCCCTGCATGGAATAAGAAGAGATGTCACAGCCTGATCAGGTGTGTTCATATGTATCTCTGACTAGCCAGGTGGCTGAGCTGATTCCTCAATGTTTCTTGGAAATGGGGATGTAGTAAAGAAGAAGAATGCATCACACAGACCATGAAACCTTTTCCCACTCACACTGTGTGAAAGACCAAGTATTTCCTTGGAACAGCACAACTAAGCTGGCCTTTTAAACACTGGTCAACCACCAAGTGCAGCAGTGAGTTCGTCAGAATCCCTGGTGCCTCTTCCCCACTGGGCTGCGTGCTCTTTGATGGCTAGCTCCTTCACTGTCTCCTCCAAGCCTCGCCATGCACTTGGCCCAGTCGACAAGAAAGAGGTCTGGGTAGGAAAGATGCAGACTTAGGAGTAGCACAGTTCTTACCTGGGGTGGATAAACACAAAGGCAGCGATTTTCCCCACCCAGGCCACCTGTGCTCATTACAGCTGAGCCGATATATGGCATCAGTTGCCTGATGTTCCTGAAGGTACTTGATTTACTTTACCCAGAAGGGGGGGGGGGACAGCAGGGCATAGGCCACCTTTGACATATGATGTTTCTTATTCCATATAGCAAGTAAGCAACCAAACCATCACAGGACACCTACTGCAATTTGCCTTCCTTTTAATGAAAGCTACAATTCTGGAGAGGTGTGAACATTAGGACGTTCTAATTTGAACTATAAACTTCTGCTATGGTGGTAATAAAACCTGGTATATTCCATATGTAAAAATAAAGGCTGGCCAACGCTTAGCAACAGAGTAGACATGAACAACAATTTCAAATTAAAATCAGGACTCAGGTGTCTATCATTCACCCATTAGATCCTAATGGCAAATGGCAAGCCACTGCAGGATGGATTCATTACATAAAATCTGCTATTATGTTGTACAAAATGAGGCTGAGATGAATAGGTTTGGAGATTAAGAAATGGCCCATATTTTCTGTTCTCTATGACTTCCTAAAAGGAATATTTTAGTATCTTGCATGTATATTCTTGATGTATATTACATTTCAATTTAGCAGCTTCTTTTAAGATTAAAGCAAAGGCAAAATCTGTTAGCAAAGTCAGAGCTGGAAGGACCTTCACAGACACGTGGCCCCACACTGTAGCAGGTCGGGCTGCAGAGGGACTTCTGGTGCCAGATTTTGTATCAGAGCCAGGTCCTAGAAGGTACTACATTACCTTGTGGAGCTTCCAAGCAAGCCAACCAGATATGGGAACCATCGGATGTGCAGGACTCTCCTAGACATGGCAGTTAAGGAGTTTGTGATTCCAGCCTTGTCCTCCCCTTTCGTCATTGAAGATGGTCCGAGTGGGACTAAAAATGCCATCAATTTCCATCTGCTGTGATGGGACTCCTGGGACATAAAGCATTTGGTCCTATTGTGGGATAACGCTGAGATGCCTTCTTAATGGTTTAATAAAGAGCTGAATATCCAACAGCTAGGCGGGAGAGGTTAAGTGGAACTTCCAAGAGGGGATAGGAACTCAGGGACTAATCTGAGGCACACAGATTTCACCAGCCAGGCATGGAGGAAGTCGAGCATAGAGTACTGAGTAGAGGTAACAAGCCACATGGCAGAATGGGAACTGGTGATCCAATGAAAGTTTGACTACAGGACTCCAGCAGTGATGCAAACACTTTCAGTTTGTAAGTAAGGTGACATTGTTCTGGTGTCAGCAACAAATTGTAGCTCCAGACATAAGGATTCCATCCATCCATCCGTCCATCCCATAAACAATCAATGAATGCCAATAGTCAGCTCTACTGAGGAGACCAGTGGAGATGGCAAAGTACACAGAGAGTGGAGAAAGAGTAGCTATTTGGGGGCCATCTAGAAGGAGCATCTTATCTAGATTTGGGGGAGTTAGCTGATGCAGATGGATGAGAAAGCTGGTTACCATGACAAGGAGAGACCTATCTTCATCCATCCTCTAAGATGAATACATTTCACTCATAATTAAAAGAAAGGCAAAACTATCTGGGGAGGCAAGTTGGCAACCCAGAAGCCCATCACAGAAGCCACAGAAATCAGCTAGTGCATAACGATAGTGTCTTAGTGTCAATGATTGACTTGTAGGAGGATAACACTGGGGAAGTTGAGAGAAGGGTTATAGGAACTCTGTGCATTTCTTTGATTGTCTTCTGCACATTCAAAATTATTTAAAACAATCATTTGGAGAGGCAAATATCCAAGGTTGTTATGGAGAATTTATTTTTCTGAATCAGAAAAAAGAAACAATATAATTCAGCACTTATATACAAAATCTGAGTAAATAGTCTGAGTATCAGTTTGGATATCTGAATACAGATGATTCTAAGCCCTTCTGCTAGCTCTATAAGAAACACCCATGAGAACCAGGGTCCCAGGCAAGCTAGTAACACTTCAGGCTAGCTCATATGCTTACAATATGAGTCCCCAGAGCTACTGTGGCAAGTTTCTACAAGCTGAGTCAAAGACATTACTTCTCAGTTCTGCTCACAGTATGAGCGTGGTTGGTTCCCCCTTGGGACTAAGAGGGATCATCCATGTTTTGCCTCCCCCTGACTTCTGGAGACTGTTGGCCATTCTCTTTGTTCCTTGCTTTTAGCTGCATTGCTCAAATCTCTACTTCCCGCTTCCCATGGTGTCCTGTCCACTGAGTCCATAGCCAAATTCTCCTCACCAGTCAGTAAATTTATACTCTTTGTGCAGCTGATGTGACCTCCTTTATTACACCCACAAAGACCTTATCTCCAAATAAGGTCACATGCAGAGGCTGGAGAGATGGCTCAGCAATTAAGATCATCGACTGCTCTTCTAGAGAACCCGGGGTTCAATTCCTAGCACCCACATGGCAGCTCACACTTGTCTGTAACTCCTGATCCAGAGATGATATCCTCACAAGACATACATGCAGGCAGAACACCAAAGAACATTAAATTAAAAAAAATAATAAGGTCACATGCACAATTACTAGAGGTTGTGACTTTAACTTCTCTTTGGGAGAGACGCAGCTCAACTTACAAAGCTCCTAATACATCTTGCTATCCTCCCACACTTACACACTATTCCCCAGTCTCTGAGAGAGCTAGCACAGGTTTCCCAGCTCTCCATATTCCTATACTTCTGAGCCTGCCCAGCACTGGGCCTTCACACAATGTTCCCTCCTTGCCTCTTTTACCTTGGGAAATCTTCAATATCCTTTAAAGCTCAGGGAAATTTCTTCCCTGTGAGTCTTTTCTCCTTCTTATCTTGGAATTGTTTTGTAGAGCTGTGACCTGACCTTACGAAGTATAGAGGTTTGAATAGGAATAGCCCCCATAGAAACACGTGTTTGAATGTTTGGCCCTTAGGGAGTGGCACTATTAGGAGGTGTGGCCTTGTTGGGGGATGTGTGTCACTGTGAAGGCTGATTTGAGGCTTTGTATGCTCAAGCCAGGCCTAGGGGGCAGTCTCCTTCTGCTGTCTGCAGATCAAGATGGAGAACTCTCAGCTCCTTCTCTTGCACCCTGTCTGCCTGCATGCTGCCCTGTGCCTCGCCATGACAATAGTTAAACCTCTGAAATTGTAAGCAAGCCCCAATTAAATGTTTAAAAGGGTTGCTGTTGTCACGGTGTCTCTTCAGAGGAATAGAAGCCCTAACCAAGACAGGAAGGAACTCTTATTTTGCTCGCTCATTTGGAGGTCCATCAGGGCAAGGACAGCATAGAAAAGCAGAACAGCTCACATCAAGGCATCCAGGAAGCAATAGGAAAATATCAAGTAAAATATAGCTCCAAGACCGTACCCTTGGGGACCACATACCTCCAACCACCTCTGCCTTTTACCACCCCCAAGTGCCATCACGCCATAAATGGGTCAAGAGATGAACCCACTCACTAGAGCCCCCAAACCTCCAATCTGTGGTCATGAAACATCATCGGAGAGACATACAGAAGTGCCTTACCATTGCGTATAATAGGGGTCATTGGACCTGGGCAAGTTGGTCACCACAGTTAAGCTGTACCATCTCTCAGAATCAATTTCTGGGTTTTCTGTGCCCCTCAAGCCCGTCTGTCTGCATCAAGAACGGCACTTGACAAAATAGATCATGGCCACCGCTGTTGTTTATGCCCTTCACACTGGACTATAGGCTCTCTGAGGACCAGGACCAGACATTCTAACTTTTATGTCCTCCAGGGCAGGTATACAATGGTGCCCTGCATTCAGAGCAGCATGGGATAGGAGGTAACCCCACTATGTTGTGTTTGAACAGCACAGCCAGGCCACAGTACATTGTGACATTCCCTTTAGCTCAAGTCAGCACTTTCCATGGGGTCAAATGTAGGCTACCAGTGAATTTCCAACTTGATTTCCTCTGCTCTGGTCTCCCTGGGAGGTCCCTGTGTTGGACACAGTCTGGCTAGGCCTGGCAAAAGCTGACAGCTCTGGCTTCTCACTCCCTCAGACGATCTAGTGGATGCTGCAAATAGTAACTTCTGCCTGGAGGGATCCAGCACCACAATGT
>LOEQ01001489.1:130139-141065 GCA_001685075.1 Bramus lutescens | reverse complement strand
GCAGGTTGAAGAAGCCTCCTCCTCTTTCTGATACATGACAGCCTAGTCTCTCTCTCACCTGCCATCATCTGTGTTTGGGGTACCCCAGCATGTGCTGCCATTCAGACACACACACACCATTGAGGGGTTGTCCCCTCTGATGCCACGTGGTTTAAGTCTTTCCCAGGTGGCCTCCCTGTTTGGGCCTGAGGGCTGAGTTTGACCTCCAAGAGAGGATGTGAACTTCAGAGAAAGGAATGTGGGTTAGGAAGAGGTCCTGCTTAGGGAGAACCAAAGTCTTTTATGAACCTATCACAGTGAATCTGATTTCCTTATCAATCATGGTGGACTATAGATGGAGGTTGCTTGTTTGTTTCCCAGCTTCCCAGACCTGAAATAATCACACTGAAACTATATTATTTGCAACACTGCTTGGTCAATGACTCTAGCGTACTCCTAGCTATCTCTTACATCTTAAATTAACACATTTCTATTGTTTTTTATTTTATCATGAGGTTCATGGTTTACCAGCAAATTTCCAGCACGTCTGTCTCCTGTGGCAGCTACATGGCATCTCCCTGACTCCACTGACTCTTTCTCTCTCTATATATAATATATCTTCTAGTCTGGCTATCTTCTGTTAAGTCATTGGCCAAAAGCAGCTTCTTTATTAACCAGTGGCAATAAAACATATTCATAGCATACAGAGGGGAATGCCACATCAGTGGGCCATAGAAAATTATCCCGTTTGATTTCTAAACCCACTGGCATTATCACAAGGTTTGACCTAACATTCAGTACACACAGAGGCCAACATCATTGTACTCACGGGCACCTACAGGTGTGTGGTTGTGTGAATGGGAATGGCTCCCATGGGCTCAGATATTTGAATGCTTGATCACAAAGGCCTGCAGATCAAGACATAACTCTAAACTACTGCTCTGGTGCTATGTGTGGGGGTCGCCATTCCTGTGCTGGTGTCTTGGTTCTATAAGAAAGTGGACTGAACAAGCTGTGGTGGTTTGAATAGGAATGGCTCCAAATTTGAATGCTTGGCTGTTAGGGAGTGGTGCTACTTGAGAGAGTTTAGGAAGTGTGGCCTTGTTGGAGTGGGTGTGGTCTAGTTGGAGGAAGTGTGTCACTGGGTGTGGGCTTTGGGGTTTCAAATGTTCAAGCTGGGTCCAGGGTCTCTTGCTGTCTCTTCTTGCTGCCTGCAGATCCAGATGTAGAACTCTCAGCTCCATGTCTGCCTGCATGCCACCATGCTTTCTGCTGTGATAATAATGAACTAACCCTCTGAATGTAAGGCAGCCCCAGTTAAGTGCTTTCTTTTAAAAGAGTGGCAGTGGTCATGGTGTCTCTTCACAGCTATAGAACACTGACTGAAACACAAGCCATGGGAAGCTAGCCAGTAAGCAGCACCCCTCCATGGCCTCTGCGTCAGCTTCTGGCTCCAGGTTCCTCCTCTGATTGAGCTTCTGTCCTGACTCCTTTTGATGAAGAACTGTGATGTGGAACCGTAAGCTGAATAGACCCTTTCCTTCCCAACTTGCTTTGGTCATGGTGTTTATCACAGCGATAGGAACCCTAACTGAGACAAGTGAAAATTTAGTTTGATCACAGTGTCTCAAATGTGACCTCTAGGAAATAATTAGACTAGATTAAGTTCTTAGGTAGGGCATCCATGGTTGAATCCTAGTAGCTTCATATGAAGAGGGATATGATATGACAGCGATAGATACAGATGTGCGCTTCAGACTCCCACTGTGTGACACACTGTGTACCTCAGGGCTCTGCCAGCATGAATGCCGAGGACCATAGGCAAAAGCAATAGGGGCCAACTGATATTAATGTAGCCTGGGGTTCCTTTCCTGCACTGTGCCAAGCCGTTTCGACTTCCAGCCTCCAAACATATATGCTAAAGAAACCTTTTCTCATAAGGTGACTTGCCACAGGCGCTTTGTTACAGTAATAAAACCTGACTAAAAACACATCTTTCATCTGTCCTGGTATAATCAGGATCCATGTAAACATTCAAGTTAGAATATGTGAATCACATATAAATCAGCTACCAGGTCTTGTTTGTCTTTTTACATAAAGTTTACATAAAACAATGCTGAGATTTTTGTCACTCAGCTTGACAGATTTTAAGAACTTCAGACTTGTATTATCATCACCGAAAATGAAGTATGGACATATCTATCTTTAGAGAAACTTCCCCCAACTTCTTAGCAGTCAAAACACCCTCTGCCCCTCTCATGCACTTGTACCCACTGTCTCAGATCAAATAGTATGCACTAGTTTTTCCTGAATATGGGTTTAGTTAATGGAACCTGACCGTTTTTACGATTTTGAGCCTATTTCCATGTGCATAGGGTGTTCCCTTTACTTTATAGTAGTGTTCTATTGTGCGGTTATTTATCCAGGCCTTTGCCTGCGGAGAATCACACTATTTCCAGTTAGCTCTTTGAATAAGGCTGCTATAAACATTCTGTATACTTTTATTGGGAACATGCTTTTCTCATATAAATCTTTAGTATCCTATTTTCTTCTGTAAATACATAAAGGTGGGCCCACTTAATCCCAGGGTAGGTGCATACTTAACTCCACCAGAAACTGTCCAAGAGTTCTCCCAAAATGCTTCTAGCACGATGGTTCTCAAGAAGAGAGATGAAACATGACAGAGATGGATACAGATACAGATGTGTGCTCAGACTTCTGCTGTGGGACACACTGTGTGCCTCGGGACTCTGCCAGCATGAACGCCAAGGACCAGAGGCAAAAGCAATAGGGCCCACTTTATATTAATGTAGCCTGGGGTTTCCTTCCCCACCCCTTCCTAATGCTTCACCCCTTTAATACAGTTCCTTGTGGCCCCCAACCATAAAGCTATTTTCGTTGCTGCTTCATAACTGCAATTTTGCTACTGTTATGAATCACAATATAAATATCTGTGTTTTCTAGTGACTTCAGGTGACCCCTGTGATTTGATCACCAAAGGGGTCTCGAACCACAGGTTGAGAACCATCATTTTCCAAAACCTCTCTGGCAGGCAGTGATTGGACTGTGGTTTCTCTGGTCCCCACCACCGCTTTGGCATGGTCAGCCACTGTGATGCTGACCATCCTTGGAATGTGGGGTAATTGCTGCAGTTTTACTTGGCATTTCAGTGACAATGAATGTTGTTGTTTTATTTCCTCCTGGGCTTGTCTATAAAGTGCCTATTCCAGTCTTTCGTCCATGTTCTCCTGAATCATTTACTCTGAGTTTCCGTTTGTTGGACAGTATTGTCAGTTCTAAAGCCTGAAGAAAGTGTTTCCCCCTTAGTCTGCTGGTTTGCATCCTATTACACCTATGCTAGCTCAGGTGTCCTGTGTCTCAACAAAGCTGCACCCGGAGGATTCTTACTACCCTCTTTGACACTATCACCTTTGTATATTATGTCTTTGAGACAGGCAAAACCACCTCTATGTGCCAACCCATGTCACTCCTCTGTTCCCCATGACCTCGAGGAACCCATCAGCATCTCAGATGATGGTAGGTCCTGGCATCCAGAGTGATGCTTCAGCTCCTTTCTCCACATTCCAGGTATCCTCATCTGCAGAGCACTAGAGTCGAGCCCTTGCCATCAACATTGCCTGTCCTTTCTCACTTCCCGTGCTCAGCTGAACTCTCACACCACCTACAGTGACAGCCCCATTCTCTCCCTCTGGCCTGTCTTTTTCTTCTTTATAAGTCAGGAAGTGGTGCATACCTGTAATCCCAGCATTGGGGAGGCTCAGGTAAGAGGGTTGCAAGTCCAATGATGCTGGGATCTATAGTTAAGACCAGGTTTAAAACAAAACGAACAACAAAACAATGTGATCAAACTTTCTTCTAATAGGACTTCTGGGGAGTCTTCTGTAACTGCCCCCCCCAACTGAGACAGCCCTGCTTCCTGTTGTCCCTTAACACTGGGGCATCTGTCTCCCCGCAAGCCCTTACAGACATCCTCAGCTGCCTTTCTCTCAGTCCCCAACGCCAAGTTCTTCATCTCAGAATTGAAATTTCTACCCCTGGCAGGAGCTGGAGCCTGCCCACTGAATGAGCCACTTATTTCTGAAACTGCCATTCCCAATTCTACCATTAAAGAGTATGTGGTAGAGGGGCAAGCAAGAGGGAGTGAGAGGAATTGGCAGGATCCCGATTCCAACCCCAGAGACCATTGTGCTGGAATCCAACCCCAGAGACCATTGTGCTTGCTGGAGCAACCCTGAAGAGATGCACTTGAGACCTTAACTGCTCCGAGGAGGCCCCAGCAATCCATGAAGGGATGGCAGGAGGGGCCAAGGGAGTGGAGCGCGCTCTGCTCTACCTTTACCTTGCTCTTTAGCTGAGCAGGGTGGGGGGGCACTTCCTGCTTGGGAGGGGTTGGTGCCCCTGGGGTCAGAGGAGGCACCTGTTACCTCAGTCAGCTTTCAGGCTCACAAAAGGATCTGTTTCTGTAACTAGCCTCTCATTCCAGAGACCCCAGGAGGGTCTGGTAGTAATCTGCCCACTGTGGTGCAGGCCCTGCTCCTTCACAACTAGACCTGTTTGACTGGGCCGCCAGGTGTAGGTGTCTGCAGTTCATTAAAGGGCAGCAGCCGGAGAGAATCCAGGACTCTGGGCAGAGTGCAGCCTGGAGGCTCAACCCCCTAGCTCGCATGCTGGCTCCTCTCCACAGCCAATTTGTCTGGTGGCTTCCTGTGCCCATCTTAATTTCCTCCAGGGGCAGGAACTCACCATCTCAGCGTGCTCATCCAGACCCACCTTTAGGACACCCTGACAAGAGGACTCAGTGTGTTTTGTTTTGGTTTGGTTTTAAAAACCATTTTTTTTTGTAATTTAAAAAAATTTGTATTAGTGTCTACTAATTGTACAAAATAACAGGAGAAGTGTGAACTTTCCATGGCCACCTGCCCCAGGACTCCCCTGCCGCACCCAGTCCATGGTCTTGCCTCTGAGTCACAGAGAACAAATACAGACCCTCGCCATGACACTCCTCAGGTATGTGACATCAACTCTCCTGCGCCCCACGTCTTTTTTTCCCAGGCCAAAGGTCCTAGGCTCCTACTCATCTTGCCCATGTCGTGATTGTGGGTTCCCTTAGCAACCGCCTCATGGTTGCCATGTCTGTCCTCTGTAAACTGTTCCCGGCCCCAGGGATTCAGACGCTGGGTGAGACGAGGCCTTGCACTGAATCCACTTTGTAGGGTTTTGTTTCCATTTGGTCGGCCATGCTATTGACAAATAGACCCTGGCTACCAGCTTGCTCAGCTGTGGTCTCAGCAGGAAGGACCAGGGGTTTTTTGTTTTTTTGTTTTCCAAGCACACTCTGAAGTCCTTTGGGATGGGCCGTGTGAGCGAAGGGGAACTGGAATGAAGAGGGTGGGTTATGCCCTCAGAGAACATCCTTTAAGGGCCCCCCCATCAGTGCCCCAGGGACCATACTGCAGGTGGTAGACGCGCAGTGGGAGGGGCCTGCCAGTAAAGGCATCTACAGAGTTGGGCTATCTTCTGCCCTAGAAACCAACTTCTGCTGTCTCGCCAGCAAAGGAACCAGCTTGTCCTCATCTGTCTTCATACATGTCTCAGATAAAGGGTTGAAATCAGTTTGGAGGCCCCATGCTTAGATTTTGGGTTCCCCTGTGTGTTAATGACTATGTTCAAGGTATCCCCTTCCTGAAAATGGAGTTTTCCCCTGGAGATCTGTGGCCCACATGAGGCAGCTGCCTACGCCACCGCCCTGGACCCACCTTGGTTCTCTTTAAGATGAGCTACCAGTCCAAGCAGGAGCAATCTGAGCAGGCCTCACAAACCCTGAGAACAGGGGTATGTGACAGACTGTCCCTGTCCATGAGCCAAGCTTCCCGGACTGTCATCGGCCTGATTTGGCTGTGTCATGCTGTGATAAAAACACCCTGACCAAAAGCCACTTGTGGGGCATAGGGGAGGGTTTATTTCAGCTTTTAGCTTTAGCCCATCATGAAGGGAAGTCAGGGCAGGGTATCAAGGCAGGAACCTGGAGACAGGAACTGACGCAAAGGCCATGGAGGGGTGCTCTTTTTGACTTGCTCAGCCTGCTTTCTTACACAACCCTGAACCAGCCGCTCCGGGGTAGCACCACCCACCACAGGCTAGGCGCTCCCACTTCAATCATCAATTTAGAAAATGCCCTTCAAACTCTCCTACAAGCCAGTCTGATGGAGATGGTTTCCCAATAGAGATTCCTTTTCCCAGATAAACTCTAGTTTGTGTCAAGGTGAGAAAAAACAAACCAAGACTCTATCCCTTACCTTGGTGACCTTTGACCTGTCTCTCTGGAACCCAGGTCCCAGGTTTGCAATTATCCCTTATGCTTTTGAAGCGATGCCCAGAAAGTTGACTTGGGTCCTTAGGTTCCCAGAAGCACAGCATTCTGTAGAAGGAAGGGAAACTCATTGCCAAGGTTTCAGAGTCAAAAGTACTCTTCTGTGTACTTTCTTTTTGGCCTTAACCTTTGTGGCCAGGTAATGACTGATTCACTGCAGCCCGGGGAACAAAACATCACGCGCTGGAGCGTTTGTCTCTGACAACTTGCTTTTTCTTCCTTCCTCCATCCTTCCCTTCTCTCCTCTGCCCATTCCCCCTCTTCTTCCTTCCTTCATTTTGTCCATGTCACTGGGGAAAGTTGTTTGAGCTCAGGAAAACATCTCCAGGAGCCTAATTCAAGCATGAGACAAAAGGCCCTATTAGGTCACACAGCCTTCCATGCTAAGATGAAACTATAGTCTATTCTCCCAGTAGAAAGTGAGTTGCCTTGTTTCTCACATCAGTTCAGGCAGGGGATGGAGAAGCCTGGGCCCACTAGGGTCATTCATCAGAGAAGGATGGACTTTGTGTCATTCAGGTTGCATTTGTCTGGGGTTCCCACACATAGCTACGGAATCCAGGAGATTAACTGTGAAAAATGACCTATTTTAACAGGTGCACACTTGTGTGTAAGTGGGAATTAGCCGAGCGTGGAATTATTTTACCATGGAAATAAGTGTGGGCACTGAAAAACATCACTCTTCTGACCACACAGGAATCAGACAGAGGGTCAACACTGGGGAGTTCCCTGGGACTTGGAGCGGATGTGCTGGTTGGATTTTTCCAGAGGAAGCTGCGGTACCACAAGGAAATAAACCATAATGCCTACAAAACCTGACTGTTCGCGTTCCAACTCCCTCTTCAAAGCAGGTTCCCGCTCTCCAAGGAGCAGGGACTGAAACTTCCCTACCTCTATTTAGAAAAGATACTTGCAAGCACACCAGATCCCAGCGGGGAAAGCAAACCCACATCTCACAGTGTCTCTATGAGGTGCCCTAGCCCAGAGGAAATGGGACTGACTATTTCACCTTAACAACCGCAGGAAACATGAAGCAGAACAAGAAACCAAAGGCCTTGGGCCATGTACCTGCCTGTCCCCTGCCTTGAACAAACCTACATGGTCCCTGGGTCTGATCCTGCTGTCAAAGTGGCCTGCTTGCATCTCACAGGAGCTGAGTAGGGCAGTAAGGAAGAGTTCCCGGTAGGCCTTAGGACAAAATAAGTTTTAAAGGGTGGTGGCTGGTCTTTTCTGTGACTTAACTTTCATAGGAATCTGCTCAATGGGGATTTGAATTTGGCAATCAGTAGAGTACTCCCAGAGAAATGCATTTCCTTAATGGGAGAATTCAACCCTTCCTCCTTGAGAGGGCTCACTGATACCTTTTAGGAGAATACTCCTCAATAGTTCTGAAGGTACGAGTTCCTGGCCTGTTCATCAGGATTGTCTTGCTGGAGATGCCTTAAGGAGATGCTGGCTCCAAAGTGCATTAGCTGTGTGATGCCATGCAGATAGATCACCAGGCTTGTTTAAGGTTTTTAAAAGGAAGAGAATGTGACTGGGCAGTGGTGGCGCACAGCTTTCATCCCAGCACTTGGAAGGTAGAGGCAGGCAGAACTCAGATCTCTGTGAGTTCAAGGCCAGCCTGGTCTAGAGCAAGTTCTGGGATAGTCAAGGCTGCACAGAGGAACCCTGTCTTGGAAAACAAAACCAAATAAAACAGCAAAGAAAAAAAAGAAGGAAAAGAATGTAACCTGTCTCTTGTGTCCCTTGGGGCTAGCTCTTTCTGTTTGGGTGTTTGCATACATCTCTTGTACTAGCATGCATAATTGTCTGACAGGGAGCATACGCTTGCTATGCCAAACCAGCTTCTTTTCTCCATGCATGCACACACTGGTCCCCACCCCTTCCTGGCTATAGGTAAGGTGAAAGCTGAGTGTGTACATGGACATCTGTTTGCTGAAAGTAAACTTTAAGAGGGTACAGCTGAGCAGTGTTTCATGAGGGCTAGTAATCGTGACAGTTCCTCTGCCACTGGTGTAAGATACAGAGTCATGGTTTAACTTTAACAACACCCCTGGAGAAAAGAGATAGTTTCACTGGGTAAATGAAGAAGCTGAGGCTCTGAGATACTCTCTAATTTGCCCTAGGACACCCAGCTAGTCTGCAGCAGGGATGACTTTGCCCTCTGCCCATCTCCCTTCTCCCCAGCCCCTGGGCCATAGAGAAGAACACGGACATAGAACATGGAGTACAAAGAACAGCGTCAGGGGCAGGAGGTCCGGTGTTCAGTCTTTCAGAAAGAAAGGAGAAAACAAAGGGGGGCAGGGGAGGGAGGGAGGAAGGAAAGAAGGAAGGAAGATCTCTGAGTCCAGGGCTTTCCACAGCTGTCTGGAGTCTGTAGCGTTTGTTTCCTAAATAATCTATTTTATAACTCGCAGACCCACGGCTCTATCAATCCTCTTCTAGGCTGCTACACCACAAAAGCTCCTAACCCCTCCTCCTGCCCCTCTTCCAGGCAGGCTATCCCATTCCCCAGGGTGTTTGCTGGACCTAAACCAGCAGGAGTAGAAGAGAGGCCTCCATAGTGGCAAAACTCTCAGACTTCCCCAGTGAGGCAATCGATACTGAGTCCTGACTCTTCTGGCCACCCAGAGGGAGGGCCTGCCTGGGCAGAGCAGTGGGTTCCCATAGTCCCCCAAGAACCTTATTTATTATTGCCCGGACTCCCAGCCTGGCCTGTCAGCTCAGGCCTGCCTGCAGCCTTGGGAGGTACTGGGGAGGGGAGAGTTTCAGGTCTGATGAAAGCCACCGAAACCAGCTCAGGGAGCTCATGAAAAGAGCCAAGAAGAGAGTCTGTTTGACTGCTGGGTGGCAGGCATGACTGGACTTGTCTTCCTCCTGGGGTGATGGAGACAAAGACCGCATCATCCCCAGGGGAGCACCGTGTCTCCACTATGGGGGGGGGCCCACACAGTCTCCTTGCCTGGAAGATGTGACAGAGTCCCCACCAAAGTACCCTGGAAGCACAGGCCACTTCTAACACCATGCAGGAGTCCCCAGTGTGGAGAAACAGAGAAAAGGGTAAGTGGAAAGGTGGCAGCATCAATTCCTGTCTAGACTGGAGTTTTGGAATCCAGCCGTCCAGATGAAAGGGTACATTATGGAGACAGGCTATAAATCCCCCAGGTCAGCAAGACCACATTCTCCTAGGATTATTTACACTTCTTTCCACCCTCTGGCCACTGCCCATCCTACCCCCATCTGCTTTCAACTTTCAACAGAGTCACTGATTGCATCATAACCTGTAAGTAGCCAATCACATCTGATTTCATTTTGAGAGACCTCACACTAGGAGGACACGCTCCCTCCTGAGCCCCTGCAAAGCTTCAGGTCTTTACTCTGGACTCTAGAGACACCAAGAGTGTTAAGAAAGAGATGGAGAGCCGGGCTGTGGTGGTGCAGGCCTTTAATCCCAGCACTTGGGAGGCAGAGGCAGACGGATCTCAGTGAGCTTGAGGACAGTCTGGTCTACAGAGTGAGTTTCAGACAGGCTCCAAAGCTACACAGAGAAACCCTGTCTCAAAAAACAAACAAACAAACAAACAAACAAAAAGATGGTAAAGCCACTTCATACATTGACACCTGGCAAGGCAGGGTCGCTAAGAGTGTGCTATTAACTCCGTCTTCACGGCACCCTTGGGCCCTGCCCATCACCTATGTGCAGTCAGTCAGTCAAGGATGTGGGAAGCTGCTGGAGCCAAGTGACAAGGCCCCTTTCTGAACTGCCAGCCTGGGATCCTTGGTAACTGGAGCCCTCTGCCTAGCCACCAAGGAAGGGCATAGATATCTTTTGGACCCCCTCTGCACATTGGGCTAGCTCCTCCCAATCCTCCCCTGTCTCCTCCCATGCCAGATCCCACCATAACACTGCCCTTCTTTGCCCTCTCCAGGAATTGGCTGGAGCCTATGGCATTCTTAAAGTCCATGCTCCCTTTCTCTTCCAGATCTCTCTCAGATAGAAAAGCAGCTGGGTTCCTTTTCTGCTAATCCTTCTGTTTATATTAAAGAGTTTCGCTATCTGTCCCAGGCCTATGATCTAACCTGGCATGATTTCTATGTCATCCAAGCTTCTACTCTAACTCCTGAGAGAGTGAAGTAAAATTCAGGCAGCAGCCAGACAATATGCAGACCAGACCCATTTGGTAGACAGTATGGTCCCTATGGGGGAAGTGGCTTTGCCCGCCACAGAACCACACTGGGACTACCAACCTGGCCAAAGCAGCTGACAGAGGCGGGACATCCTGGTTCGGTGCCTCCTTCATGGTGTGGAAATGGTCTCAAAAACATAGGTAATTTTGACAAACTTTGAGAGATTACACAGCCAGCAGACGAAAATCCAGCTATATTTAAATATTGGTTACAAGAGACCATGGTCCAATATACCAGGCTAGATCTAGCCTCCCCAGRGGGAGCCACAGTCTTGGCTACCCATTTTATTTCTCAGTCAGCCCCAGATATTGGAAAAAAGTTAAGAAAGGCTGAGGAGGGTCCCCAAACCCCTATACAGGAATTGG
>LOEQ01001489.1:67675-79295 GCA_001685075.1 Bramus lutescens | reverse complement strand
ATGTGGCTGCAGGACTGAGGAAGCAGCTCTCCTAACCTGCTATTAAAGCAGCTGTGGTCGGGGCCCATGGTGACAGCTCAGCGCTGGCATGGAATGCAAGATGCTGGCTGGCCCCTGTTGTTAGGGTTAGTGAGAATAGACAGTTCTCCAAAGTCTTGAACCACAAGACACCCTGCAAGCTCACTCTAGCATCCTAACTGTTCTAAATTCTTGCTGCTCCATGGCTGACGCTGTACTTTCTTTTCTATGGCTAAAATGTTGCTTAAAAGTCCTCACTTCCCTATAGGCTTACATGAAGTGAAACACGCAGATCTTCACATGCTTATTCAAGTTTAGCAGATGAATACACCTGTATGACCCATCACCTAGCCAGAAACAGAACATTTCTACCACTCTAGAAGTTTTTTTCATGGCCATTCCTAGTGTCCCTCTGTCTGCTTGTAGCATGAAGCAGCTGCTAGCCCCATTTCCAAACCCCAGATTGGATTTGTTTCTCTACAGTGTCATACACATGGAATGATGACATGGGTCCTCTTTTAAGCCTGGTTTCCTTTGCTTGGTTTGTTCCTGTGAGCTGTGTTATTGCATTATTGAATGCTCCAATAGTTTGTTCTTCTTTTCTTTGTTTTGAATATTATTTCATCGCATGTATACGTCACAATTTGCTGTTGATTCACACACCGTTGCTGGACATCTGGGATGCATCCAGTTTAAACTTTTGTGAATAAAACTTTCATAAAAATTCTTGGGGCGGCCAATGCAAATTCGCCTGATTTTATTCTTCTGGGGCAAACACCTGTTAGTGGGATTGCTGGGTGGTAAGGCAGAGCTATGTTAAAATTCCGTACAGATTTCCAATGTGGTGGTTCAGAATTTCACATTTTAAGTAGGAATCTAAATATGGCTCCGTTGTTTCAGGCACATAAACACCTATACTATCAGGAGGGCAGAGGCTGAGACAGTGTCCTATAGCGCAGAGGCACTGTAGGAGCTGTGACAGCTGAAATAACTGTCATTTCCTCCTCTGTTGAGTAAACCACTTGAACAGATGCTGTCTAGGATGCTCCTAGCTCTGCCATAACACAGAATCTTCCTCCTATTTTAAGTTAAGAAAACATTAGTGATTATCCTCATTAATAATTGTTACTTTGTAACTTATGAATGTGGTTATTTGTTGAGTCATCTAACAGTTTCAGGCCCTGACTCTCATATAACACTTCGTGCTGGTTAGTTTTGTCAACTTGACATAGATAGGGTCTTGATTTGAGAAGACCCTCAAGTGAGAAATTGTTCCCCAGCAGATTAGCTTGTGGGCAAACCTTAATTTTTCTTGATTAATGAGTGATGCAGGAAGGCTCAGCTCACTGTGGACAGTTCCACCCCTGTGCTAGTGGTCCTGGATTTTATAAGAAAGCCATGGGAAGTAAGCCAATAAGCAGCTGGTATGAAATAATCTTTTTGCACAATGTGAAGATGTATCTTTGCTAAGGTGCCTTCTGACTGGTTTCATAAAAGAGCTGAATGGCCAACAGCTAGACAGGTAGAAGTTAGGCAGGACTTGCAGACAAAAAGAGGTCATGGGAAGAGGACGGAGCCACTAGCCAGATGCAGGGGAAGCAGGAGATGAATATGCCATGCTGACAAAAGGCACCCCATGTGGTAGAGCATAGATAGGAAATATGGGTTAATTTAAGTTGTAAGAGCTAGTCAGTAATAAATCTAAGCTATTGGCCATGCATTTATAATGAATAAGTCTCTGTATGGTTATTTGCAGAGCCAGAAGTCCGGCAAAAATTTTACCTACAAGCAGCATTCCTTCATGGTCTCTGCTTTAGTTCCTGACTCCAGGCTCCTGCTTTGAGTTCCTTCTCCAACTTCTCTCACCAATAGAGTGCAAGCTGAGAGTTGTAATCTGAAATAGACCTTTTCTTCCCCAAGTTGCACTTGGTGATAGTGTTTTATCACATCACAGAGACCCTCACTAAGTTTAACCAACAAGGACGCATTGTTGGCTCACAAGTCCAGAGGCCAAGAAGAGGAACCACCATTCCAGTGGGACTTCCTTACAAACAAGGAATCTTCTGTCTCAGAAGATTCTGGAAAATTCCCTTTCATGTCTCACCAGTCTATATTAAACTGTCTATATCATTCTATATAGCACCCTTTTCCAAACAACCTCCATGGGCAGGATAGTGCCCTGAGATTACTGGCATAGGGCTGGAGTCCTAGGTGGTCAATAACTGGAGTCCTGGGTAGCCAGTAGCTGGAGTCCTAGGAAATCATTGAGTGGAGTCCGGGAATGGGGAGACCAGGGGTAGGGGGTTAATGATCTATTACATTCACTACTTTTACAAATAAGAACAAGATGAAGCCATTTTCCCCCAAAGCACTGCATGGAAATTGACCAAACAGATCTTTCAAAGTGGAGAGGGACAGATATTTGACAGACAACTAGACCCTAAAGTCTTCTTCACAGGTAGAGAAATTCATCACAGGCTCTTTACGGAGATCCACAGAATCTTAAGAGAACACCCAGAGGCCAGGGCCGAAGGCAATTTGGGAGGCGAGGCAGGTTGAATGGGATCTTAAATACCTTTCAGCTTTTCCCTATCACGGCAATATTTTCCACCTCCTTTGTACTGAGGCTGGTCTGGCTCTGACCCACAGAATGTGGCAAAAGCAACCTGCAGATGCTGTCCAATGTAGGCTCTAAGAGGTCCTGAGCACCTTCCTGGCTCTCTTGCATCATCCCACACCGTATCGGGAGACTTACCTGAATGATAAGCGATCACACAGAGCTGACTGCCAGCACCAACATACTAACTGTGCCTATGAGCAGTCCTTGCTCCTCCATGGCCGGTGAAGTTGACATATGACTGTGGCCCCATGAGTGACTCAACAGCACTCAGCTGAGCACAGCCAATCAACAGAGCTGTGAAGGTAGAAGAAGTCATTGTTATAAGCACGACCTTTGGGAAATTAGTTTTAGAATAATAGGTGGATGAGCCAGGAGAACCTTTGAAAATTCTTCCAGTCTCTCCAGATTGTATATCCTAAAATAGCTTTTTGTCAACCCGACACAAACTAGGGTCATCCAGAACCTCATTGGAGAAAATGCTTCCATCGGATTGGCCTGTAGGCAAGTCTGGGGGGATTTCTCGATTGATGATTAATAAAGGTGAGCCCAGCCCACTGTAGGCAGTGTCACCCCTGGTTGGGTGGTCCCGTGAGCTATAATCAAGATGGCCGAAAGTGAGCTCCAGGCACATTCACTGTCACCTGCAATTTGAATCAGCCTGTTCCATTCTTTTTGAAACTTGGACTAGAATGTCGTCCAGCAATAAACAAAGAATCTGCCTCTCGGATGCTTCCATCCCTTGTCCCTGGCTCATCTGGAGTCCATCCTCCTAACGTACAACCCCACAGCCCCAGGAAAGTACTTCAGCCGTCTGAAGTCACTCTCAGCTATCCTAACTCAACAATCCGGATTCCCAACCTTTTTAATTGATGATGGAATACAGGAAGGAAGACTTAGAGCAGTTCAGGGGCTATCTCGATGACCAGATGAGTGACCTGAAGCAGCCAGCGAGGCAGGGTCTTTCCCTAGCAAGACTGAACCAATCCTGTGGGAAAACTGGCTAGTCTGTTCAGTGAAGACTAGCTTTGGGGAAAAAAAACAATTTGATGGGCTGAAAGGGGCCTGCAAAAGGAGGAACATAATATTCAGGTGGTACAGGCCCAGGAGAGTGCTCTCCCCTTCCTCCCTCCCCAGTTGTGGTGTGTGTGTGTGTGTGTGTGTGTGTGTGTGTTTGGTCAGGGAGGGAAGAACAGGATGTAGTGGGCAATCCTCAACTGGAGAGGGTTGTGCAGGGAAGAAGTGGGCAGGGAAAGGAAGCGAACGTGGTCCTGGCTTCAGGGAGTAAAGCTTCTGTATGCTAGTTGCTTCTGCTTCACGGAAGGAAAGTCTCAGGGGAGTGAAGGGGTCTGTGATTGACAGGTGATACAACCCAAGAATTCTGCGCCCTGTGTGATTGACAGTGGGAGACAGACTCAGCCTGGCGGGGGTCAGCCCCTGTTTCCCTCCTGTAGAGAGTTCTGGGCTGCTGAGAAGCAAGCTGCCTCCTTCCAGAAGAGCAGAAAACTCTTGTCAGTGACCTGGGGGCCGCACACACACACACACACACACACTGTGTGTGTGTGTGTGAAGCTGCCTTAAATGTCCGGGGCCTGGACCACCCATCTCTTTGTTCGCCTCATGCTGTGAAGAACACTTATGCACAGGGCTTCTACGAGGCCTTGATAAATATTTGTCTCAAGGGTTTTGCTTCAGTCAAACAGAAACTGCACATTGACACTCTGGGCTGAGAGATTACTTCAGGCTTCTTCTCAAGCCCTTCTCACTGACACCTGGCACCTGGTCTCTCACCTCCACCTCTGTGAGTGCCAGCCGAGAAGGTGGGTTCTGGGGGGCCCTTGAAGAGCGACATATGGGCAACATAGTGTATTGTGGGGGAGGGCTTGGAAGGCGACTGCAGGGCCAGACACTAAGAAGTCCCTATCCCATCCCCACACCCAGTTCTCTGAGCCCTACTTTACAACAAACAGTGCTAACAAGCCCAGGGTATGTGTGGCAGGGAGGGGGGGACACTCCACAGGAGGAAAACAGTTCTTGAGGAAACAATAGAGCCGGAGTAGTCTACTGCGGGCAGGCCGACCACCCGGAGCCTGGCATCTGACTCCCACCTACCTTCTCTCCAGACCTTACTCTACTTTGCTTCCTTGGCAGATCCTTCTAGCACTCGCTGCTCCCATAAGACCCCCCGCCCCGTTCTTGCCCAGGGAGCGCTGTGTTTCCCTGAGGGTTTTTGCAGTCCTCACCGCAAATTCGTCTTGACATCCCTAGAAGTTGGACAAGGGATCTAGCCAACAGGTCAGCCTAAATGTGGCCCCCAAGGACGCACTGTGGATCTTGCGACACAGCCCAGGCCTACACTCAGGGTAAAACTTAACGAGCTAGCTAGGACTGGATCCCATGGTGCTGAGCTATGTGTGGAGGCGTGTGTGAGCACAGGGGTGAAAGCCCATGATGAGGTCACACACACAAAAAAACAATTTTTTAAAAAAATAATTTGTTTAAGAGTTAGATTATCCTATAATTTGGTGAGGAAGGATGCAGTAAAAATTATGGCATTGGATTTCAAAACCAAGTATAAAACCGAGGTACCTTCCTGCAGGGAAACATAATGTTTAAGGTGGAGAAAGAGTCGTGGGATGTGCTAGTGACTTATAGAAAACCCGTAGACACATGTTTTTTTTTTTTGTTTTCCACCCTCAGAGTCACAAGGGTTCTGAACAGAACTCTGAAATCCAACTCACAAGTCTCTGGCAAAGAAACAGTGGCGTGCTCTCTCAGTGCCAGGAAGTTATCCCCAGGGTCACAGCAGCATCTAACTGCCCCCTGCTTCCTGCTGCCCCCACCCACCAAACAGCACAGGACCACAAGGGCAAAACAACCAACTCTCAAGGGGCGCATGCAGAGGTGCATATGAGCGCCAGGGAGAAAGGCTCTCGGTGGTGTTCCTTCTCTTATCTTGATGTGGGGGTGTTCAGTGCCCTTTGTGTAACCCCCAATGGCTTGCGTTGGAGGCAAAGTTTGCAAAAATTGTCTCCAGGCTGTGGCCTTTGCAAAGGCTTTTGCAAAGATTAGGGCTGTTTGATAATCAGATAAACTTGGAGCTGAAAGGCACTTTAGAGTTTGCCTACTTGGCCCTCTGCCCTCTCCACCCAGCTTCCTCTGTGTCCTATTCTCATCAAGGCCAGGCTTCTGAAAGCATTCTGAAGTAACCTAAGCANTCTCTCTCTCTCTCTCTCTCTCTCTCTCTCTCTCTCTCTCTGTCTGTCTGTCTGCAGGAAGGAGTTGCAGCTCTCAGCAGAACTACGACTCACCCAAGGTCACACAGTGAGTGACAGGAGCCATTGGAGGACTGGGAGAAGAAAGTGAGCTCAGGCCATCATTACTTTGCACCGCCTTACCCTAGGAGGCTGTCGAGCTTCTGGAAGGTCCCCCTGCATCCCAGGCCACATTTTTTCTCCATTCAAGCACTCTGAGTTCAAGTTGCTTTGTCCTGGCTCAGTACAGGAAGAGACCTGGGGAACACTAGACATATAGTGGTTTTGCCAATGGTAGACAATGCCCACTCTAGTACCAAAGATGCAAATAAGTAAGTAAAGAAAGAAATAGATAGATAAATAAATATAAAATATAAATAACTAAATAGAAACAAATAAAGGAAATAAGTAGCACCAACAAAAAGGAAAAAAAGGAAAACCTGAGGTTTTTACTAAAATGCAGGCCCCTGGGGTCCATGCCGCTGTAGGGACTGGAGAACATCCTTTTCAACAAGCCCTCTAGGGACATTCACAACCAGGGCAGTCTAGGGACTTCTTGCTTCCTACACACCAGCCTCGCTGATGCTTTCATTTGCTTTTTTTTTCAGTGTGTTTGTGCAACACACATGCAAAGCGGCAACCAGCTCCTTCCTTCCACTCTGTGGGATCCTGTGATGAAGCTCAGGTCATCAGGTTTGGTAGAAAGCACAGTTACCTGCTGGCCATCCTGTTAGTACCTGCTTTTTATCTTTTGACAAGGTTTCCCCTATGTACCACAGGCTAGCCTAAAACTCACTGTATAGCCAGGCTGGTCTGATCCTGCCTCAGGCTGCCACGCACTGGGATTTCAGGCTTGTTTCGCCACACCAGCATTTTCGGCATTTATTTTTTTTTAATTGCATTCGAGTGGCAAGAGCTAGCCTACACTACACGACTCTGAACTCATCCACACGCACCCTCCTGTCAAGCCCTCTACCAGACACCATCCCTGCCTGACATTTCAGAATAAGTGACTTTTCAGAGAGCCGCCCAGCCATTCGGGCTGACTGTTCCCTGATCTTCCTCNAGAGGGGGGGGGCGCTGTTTTCTCTGACTGCCTTTTCTGCTCTCAATGTCCAGCTCACTTTTTCCAGTTAGCACCATTGCAGGGCCTTGGAGGAGGTCCTGCATGTCATGTCTAATACTGCAAAGGATTGTGGGTACCTTGTCCTCTGACCTCGGCTCTAGGACACCCCATGTTCTCAGCACTCATTCCACACAACAGCATATAGGACAGTTTTAAAATGCCAAGCAGGTCATGTGACTCAAACATTCCTAAGTGTGGAGTAAACTCCCTTAGGAAGGTCTCCCTCACTCTCTGACTTGTAACTCAGCCTGTTCCCCCAAAATGCCGTGAACGCTCTTGCTGTGAGATGCTCTCCCGGATTCATAGAAAGCCCCAGATGTTCATATGGTTCCTTCCTTATTTCCTTCAGATCCAATTTCTTCCATGTACAGACTGCCCAATCAGGCAGAAAGCTACAAAGCCCTCACTTCCTTAACCATGCTGAGGAGAGGAAGGAGGAAGGCAAGGTCCCCTTGAACCAAACAAACTCTGAGGAAGAGTTAGACTCCAGCTTGATGCCACCTACTTTTACCCCTACCCCAGAGGCTGATCTAAATAGCGGGGAGGCGGGGGGGGGGACGACTTGTAAAACAATTACAAAATGAGGTGCAGGCAGATCTCTGTGAGTTTGAGGTCAGCCTGGTCTACAAAGTGAGTTCCAGGACAGCCAGGGCTGTTACATAGGGAAACCCTGTCTGGGGTAGGGGTAGGGGTGTCGGGGTGGAGTACACGGGACAGGACAGACACAACAGAAGAAGAAAGGAAGGAGGAGGGAGGGGGAGAGAAAGAGAGAGAATGAGAGAAAGAAAGAAAGAAAGAAAGAAAGAAAGAAAGAAAGAAAGAAAGAAAGAAAGAAANNNAAGAAAGAAAGAAAGAAAGAAAGAAAGAAAGAAAGAAAAGAAGGAAGGAAGGAAACGAGGTACAAAGATAAATAAGTTTTTACACAATGGTCAAGGGCTACAAACATTTAAAAGTTTTAGAAACATCATTTTCACAATTATTTTGGAAGGAAAATATTTTAAAATTCTTATGCTTAGTTTTTTAAAATCTTTTTGTTCTTTGACAGTTTCATACCTGTATGCAATTAATGTTAACCCCTCCCACCCTACTACCCTCCCACCAGATACACTTCTGTTTTGTACCTTTCTTTCTGCACAACCCACTGAGCTAAGAAGGTCTCCTGCACAAGCCTGGGTGGGGAGGGGGTCATTTACAGAGCATAGGCAGCTTTATCAGTGGTTAGACCAAAGAAGAAAACAACACCCCACACCACCACCCCTACCACCATTCCCTGTCAATAGTCTCTCAGGGAGGGGTGGGGCTTCGCAGGCCTTTCTCTCCTCCATGATGCAATGCTGGCAGGCCTCATCTTGAGCAGGTCTGGTGAGGGCAGTGCCAGCTAGAGTGAGTTCATGGGTATATTGCTATGGCCTGTCACCTTGTTACACAGAAGACATTGTTTGGAAGTCTTTCCTCGCCTCTGACATCTTCCCATCCCTGTGACACTTTGTTAACCTACATTTTTACTGCCTTTTGATTGCTTCTTAATGTACCAAGGATTTTGTTATACTATCTTTTTTAACTGAAGTAACTCAGAGATAATTTATTCCTTTTTCAAGTTTGGTCAGAATTCATTTACTGTTAGAAGCTGGGATGCATCCAATTAATAATTAATTAATATTAATTTTTGTAACACCCCAAGTCTGTTTATAAACATAAGAATTTCACAGAGTTTGATTTGAAAATCAAAATGCACATGGTAGGGCTGAGCATGGTGGAGCATGCCTTTAATCCCGGTGCTTGGGAGGCAGAGGCAGGTGGGTCTCTGTGAGTTGGAGAGGACAGTATAGTCTGTAAAGTGAGTTACAGGGCGTGTAGGGCTGCAAAGTAAGACCCTGTCTCAAGAAATCAGAACAAATAAACACACACACACACACCAACAAACAAAAAGTCTCACAGTAGATTTATAATTTAAGAAACATTTAGTAGATACAGCTGTACAGAACGTTCCTTGGCCCTGCATTCAAAGGACCTTTCCATTTGCCAGGATAAGGAAATGATGGAGCAATTTACACACATTTCCACAGGCTGGTTTTTAGCTCCAAACCTTCAGGAACCAGCATACTCTCCCTCACCCAGATCTCCAGGCTTCAATTCTTTGGAGGAAAATGACTCTGGAGTTGAGCCAAGTGTTCTACCACTGAACTATATCCGCAACACTTGGTTTTGTTTTGTTTTGTTTTGTTTTGTTTGAGTCAGAGTCTCACTGTGTAGGTCAATCTGGTCTTGAACTCACCAAGCAGCTCAGGATGGCTCTGAAGTCACAATCTCCCAGCTTCTGAGTGCTTAAATTCCCCCTTGCCTCGGTATGACCCTTGGTCTGAGGCTCAGTGCTCCAATAGCAAGTAAGGTGACATGGTGACAGACATTTGGCAAGGGGCAATCGAAGGACCACATAGCGGTGCCCCCAACTTACAGTCTGGTCTTCCTAAGTAGTGAGCACAGTAGTTTAGGGTCATTTTTACCCTACTTGGCCCTGGGTAGGTTGGAAGGAAAAATGGAGGTAATATAAATAACATTCTTAACCAAAAGTGGTCAAAATATCTGAGTTTTGCAAAATTCATGAAGACAAACAGCAGTGTAGACACTCAGAGGCCGACGATTTACCACCCCCACCCCCACCAGACCCCAAGAAGCTTCCTGTACTTGAAGCAAAGGCCGACTCATTCCACCTACCTATGTGTGACATTTATCCAGTTTGGTCAGTGAGTTAAATCAAGGGAAAGAACAGCACCATCACTGCCACCCCTGACCCCACAAGAGTTTATTTTCCTTCCACGGACTAACCTCAGTAAACCGCAAACAAGAGCACGTCTATAGAACAAAGCCATGATGAGTCCAATTACAGAGGATTACGCAGAGTCCTGCTTAAAAACATTTTTGGCCTTGTGTTTCATTCCCGGGGCTTCAATTACCCCAGCATCATTTATAATCCTGACATTCTTGTAGAATAGGTAGGTGGCAAGGATTATTCTTTATAGTCTTAAAGCTCTGGTTTGAACAAGGCCAAAATCTGGCAAATGAAATATAATTAACAAATTTCATTTTAAAAAAAAAAAAAGGAAGTCGAACACAGAAAATCCCATTTTTGCAAACTGCTTACCCTAAATGCCATCTGATGTTTTTTTATGACAGGGGTGTGCAACTTCTCAGGCACATTTTCACCAGGCAGACAACATCTGCTTTTTGGAAAGACAAACTTTGAAAAAAGCTAAATATTGCTGCTATGTTATTCCTTCTCAAAGGGATTACAGAGGGAAACAGCTCAAAGATGAAAGACGGGGTCTCTCATTTAAGGAGCTGTCCACCACTCCTGTTGGCCAAGAGGTCCTTGATATCCATCTGAAGATAAATAGTTAATAAAGGTGTTTGGATTGAAACATCTGTTGCCATCCTTGGAAGCTGCCCTTAATTGCAGAGTGGAGCATCCAATCTTCAGAGGGTTTGTGAGACAGAGATTGATTGGGGTCACCAGGTTACCCAGAAGTAAAATCCCATCCTTATCTTTAAAACGCAGTGTCCAATTGATTGTCTCTGGATCATTACACACAGTACATAGAGGTAAAGGCACGGAGGAGAGTGCTCAAACATTATCCTTTTCAAGGTACTTTCAAAACAAACCATCGTGGTGCTTTGATTTCTGTGGAGGGTTCCCAACACGGAGTGCCAGCCTCAGCTCAGAGATGGAAGCAGCTCCAATATGTGAATCCATCTGGCAGATTTAGCATCCAAAGGAGGGAAGTCTTGCTGGGACCTCATTTGCTTTGTCCACCATCCAGCCTTGACACAAACACCAAATCTCTCTAAGGAGGCGCAACCTGATGAAGCTGCCACATGTAAGTTAGATGCCGCCCCCCCCCACCATGCTAAAGAGTTGGAAGAATAAATGGTATGCTCTTAGCAGTAAGATGTACTAGGCATCGGGCACCAAAGATCATCTTCCCTTGAGTCAGAAGAATGAAATCCATCCATGCTATACCATCCGGTCAACAGGTGACCTTGAACTAATCCACTTCCTTTCTGGACTGCCATGGCTCCATCATTAAACCAAAGAAAGAACCCATGTCATTTTCAACATTCTCTTCAGAATCTGAACTGGAAAATCTACTTTCTCTATTTCAGTCGGCAGCGATACTCTAAGTCTTGCTCTTTGGGGCCTACGGCTCCTGAATTGGAGAACTCACATCCCCCCGAAAATAGAAATTTCTCAACAGAGGAGGTCGAAGCCTTGATCTTTGGTGCCGTGGCTTCAAAGGATGAGACCGTGTGGTGTTCCAGCTCTGGAGCAATCGTATTTAGTAGCTTTGGAAGGAAACTGATGAACAAACCTGTAGATTCTCTAACACGATGTCAGAAAATCTTGGAGAGCTGATAGCATCAAAAAAGGACAAGATGAGGCTGGGAGTGGTAGTCTACATCTTTAATCTCAGCACTCAAGAAGCAGAGCTAGTTCGAGGCCAGCCTGGTCAACATTGTGAGACCCTGTCTCAAAACAAACAAACAAAAAACACCAAAAAGAAAGAAAGAAAGGAAGGAAGGAAGGAAGGAAGAAAGAAAGAAAGAAAG
>LOEQ01001488.1:336223-365256 GCA_001685075.1 Bramus lutescens | reverse complement strand
TTCTTTATTAACCAATGAAAGTAACACAGAGACAGATGACCCTCCTACATCACTATTGTGTACGTTGCCATGTTATTTTGTCCACCGCCTGTGATGGACAACGAGGCAATGCAGGTGCCCCTTGGGCTTCTCCTTCTGTCCTCTGGATATGTAACCTAAAGGTAGTGTGGTAAATGAAATAAGCCAAACGCAGGGAGATAAATACTGAATGTTCCCAGCCATTTGGGGAGGCGGAAGAAGTGACTTCCTCTAAAGAGGAGGCAGAACAGCCTCTGCCAGAATCTGGGGAGGATCAACGGATGGAGGGCAGAGAGAGGTTGAGGCTTCAGGTACGAAACCAGAGAAGCCAGATCTGGTTCTATGGCCTGGCTGGTGACGAAAGTTAAGATAACCTAGTGTGGACCGAAGCAGGTAGAAAACAGGCTTTGGGCTCTTCTCACACAAGGAAATGATGTTTGAAATGATGTGCTATTTACCCTAGCTTGACCGTCACACATTGTATACACCTATTAAAACATCACTCGGTACCCCATAAACGTGCAAAAGTATGTGTCAGTTAAAAATATTTAAAAGGAAAGAAAAATGAAACCTTTTTATACTAAAACGGCCTGGGGGAGTGGGGGAGATGAGGATAGAGCAGGCTGTGCTACCAGGTGGCTCTGGAGACGGGATCTGGGACAGTGCTGGAGAGGACCAAGTCTTCAGAACAAAGAACAACACCAAGGCACCAATGAGGAGACCCACCTGAGCTGCCTTTTGTCAAGGACAGAGTCCAGCCAAGCTGAGGTCACCAGACAGACATGGGAAGTAGGCAAACAAAAGGTCCCTGGACCATCTCTGCTCCAGCAGGAAACAGCCAGAGGCCACAGCTGATGCCGAAGAGGGTATGTTTTGTGGGGTTCACAGAGAGCATGCCAGTGGACCTTTGGTCTAGGTCCTTGACAAAGGATAGGCCAATCCTAAGGTTCATAAGTATGTCTCCTTCCTTCTTCATCCATTCAAACTTTGCTTGAAGTTTTTGAAGATAATCGTCTTGAATTTGGGAGAACTGGTCACAAGGAATTCCAGCCCCTGTCCCCCCAGACAAAAGAGTATTGATGGAGGAAACAGCCAGGGGAGGACTCTTGTCAGACACATTTGGGTCCTGATTGGGCAGGGACAATTACTGTGCTCCAAATCCTACGGAACAAAGGGGCACACAGGAGCAGCACAGGAGAGGGGGCTCAGGTGTACATGTGAGCACACATGTATTCACTGTGTGATTGTGGGCATGAGTACACATACATACTCATAGACATATACACACCCACACGTGAAAGCATTACATGTACATGTGTGCATGCATGTGGAAGAAAGCAAGCATGCATGGGGCTCACATATAGGCATGCACAATGTGTGTCCTAGTACACAAAACTATGAAAGCATCATATGCACACATGTATATGAGATCATACACATATCCACAGATATGATTGTGGGGGGGTGCGCATGTATATATGTGTCACATGTTTCGAGGATCATGGGATAGTGAAAAAGGAATGGTAGGAGTGGTAAGAATTCAGGAGAAATCCAAAGGGATACACTCGGGAATGAGACCCTAAATCAGAGGTCCTCAACCTTCCTGATGGCTGCAACCCTTCAAAGTATATCAGAATAACTTCTCAGCAGGAGACCTGAAAAACCAAAGGAGTAACATGGAAACTCAGTATATAAGGAACTAAAGAAGCCAAAATCTCCAAAAATGGAGATCAAAACTAAACTATGAGACAGGAGGAGAGACCCAGGAGTCAGCCACTTGACTGAGTTACAACAGACCTTGTTTTCAGCCTTCCTGACATGAGACGCTTTAACACAGTTCCTCATGTTGTGTGACCCCCAACCGGAAAGTTATTTTACTGCTACTTCATCACTGTAATTTTGCTGTTGTTATGAATCATGATGTAAATATTTCTTGGAGATAAAGGCTTGTGAGGGAGTTGTGACCCACAGGTTGAGAAGCACTGGAAATGAACATGACAATGAGCTGAGGCAGCCAGGATTTGCAGAGAGGTGAGAGGAACCTGAGATGCTAGAACAGGGACTCCCACAGCTGGGGGTTGAGCAGACAGTAGACAAACACGATGGCCCTGAGTGTGAGGAGGCAGCGTGGGCTCTACATTGTCTCTGTGAGGGGGCAGCGTGGGCTCCATGTTCTCTCTCTGTGAGGAGGCAGCGTGGGCTCCACGGTCTCTCTCGTTGACCACCGACTTGCCCCAAGCAAGTCATTCAAACTCCTTGAGCTTTTTATTTTTCCTTTAAAAGAAGACAAAATGAACAAATAGCATGCTACAGGGCTGGCAGATGGCTCAGAGGTTCAGGGTACATACTACTGCTGCAGAGCTCTCTAGACTGGCTCCCAGCACCCATGTGAAGAGGCTTGCAACCACCTGCGATTCCAGCTCCAGAGGATCTGATACCTTTTAGATTCCATGAGCACCTGGACATGCGCGCACACACACACGCACACACATGCGCGTGCACACACACAGAAAGATGAAAGAAGGACAACTACAGAAAAGACTTACGAAGGATAAAGGATTGTTCATTGAACAATCAGTATTAAGGCCACAACCCTCCCAAGAAAGTCAGAGGGATGGAATCCTGGGAGAGCTAGACCACACTCAGACAGGATAAAGCTTGGGGGAGAAGACTTTTCTCGGGGGGCAGCCACAGATGGACTTTATAGTATTAAGCCCAGAATAAGAGTGGGTGGGGCAAAGCTTCCAGCTCCTCAAGGCAACAGGCACTTTGTGGCGAGCTGGTGTCTTCCCTTCAGAAGCACTGATTTATAAATCTGACTGTTTACAAGATGGCTTGGTGGTATAAAAGACACATACCACCTGTTAAGCCAGATATACTTATTTAAAATGAAATTTTCATTTCCTATTATGTTCCACAAGCAAATTGCTAATCAGTGAAAAAATAGTAACAACAAATAAGTAAATAAACTCACACTAAGTGAACCAAGAAACTCGCCCTGAAAGCATGGGGAGACCATGGAATATTCCAAAAAGAACCTGGGACTGATCCCAGAAAAGCACCATCTAGTACCAAGACTGACACTTGCTGAATTCATTCTGTTTTCCTTCCAGGAGCCCTGGGCTGAGTTCAGATCTAAGCCAGAAATTGGGCAGAAGGCAGAGACCAGGCAAAATGCACCCAGGATCAAGAGTGTGGGAAATAAATGACAGGTGCTTGGTGTGTGTGGACATGACCAGGGTGCCTGGCTGGAAGGGTTTCCCAGAGGAGGCAAGCTCGAAATGGAACCAGAGAAAGATGGTGACAGGGGCGTGGGCAGAAGACAGTGGTGGCCATGAGCATCCAGAGCTCGTCACAAACAGGGACTCTGACACTCCCTACAAACTCAACCCTACAGAGAAGCTCGCTCAGAACAGTTGACCCTGGTTGACCCGTCACCACACACAGTGGATGATCCAAAGTCCTTGTAAAACAGATTGCCAAAGACAAGGGAAGCCTGAATTATCTGCCCACTGTAGCCTGTAAGCAGCAGAGACAGTCTAGAGAGCAGCGGCCTGAGTCCTGGTTGCTGACCGTACACGCCTGTCCACAAAGAGCTTGTACTAAATCTACCATTCACGACCCTGTTTTTCAAACCCAACCACACACACAACCTTCGCTGTATCCAATATCCACAGGCAGATGTCTGCTCCCCACAGAAGGCCCTGGAATCCCCAGCAGTTCCTGGAAGTGAGAGACAGGATCCCTCCACCCCACCTGCCTTCTCCTCCCCTTGCTAAGGAACAAATCCTAAAAGTTAAAAGGATTTATACAACCTGCCCAGACTGTGCCTGCTTCATGTCAGTCTGAGAGAACAAAGGGCACCCCTCTTTCCCACTGTTGTCCCCCTTCAGGGAGGATAACACCTTCCCAATGTTGATGAATATGAGGGTCAAGGCCCTGGGCAGGGAGGTGCTAACACTACACTTGTCTAAGCATGGGCTCCAGTACCCCTTTGATCATGGAGCCCTTTCTTCTGGCCCCGCAGGCCTGTGGCTTGTCTCTTCCTGCTTAGGGACAGGCAGTATCATATTGCTCCAGAATGCTGCTGTGTCTCTAGCCATCTTTGGTTGGAATCTGCTACTTTGAATGACCAGATGAGTCTCAGATTAGTTTCCCATCATGCGGTTCTTGCGGGTTCAATGGTCAAGCTCTACACACAGCAGGTGAATGAATTGTCTGAAGGTGACATCCTGCTGCGAGAGCATTTTGGGGGGAGGTAAATAAAACAAACTGGGGCAGAGGGGCCTGGGCAACAGCTCAGTGGGGGGAAGCGCTTAATGCACAGGTTTGAGGCCCAAGTTAGAATCCTCAGAACTTTGAGAGCTTAGAGCATCCTCCAACAAAAGAACCCAGAGCCTTTTAAGGCTCAGTATCCAGGCAGCCAGTGACATCCCTTTCATCCCTTCCGATCCTTCGCATGCTTCCTTCTCTTCACTCACAAGGCTTCCTCCCACCAGAGACCACGGCTTCTGAAATGCTAACTCCTCCAACCTTAGAATAATTTATGAGCTTTGCTCCTCCACTACCACATGAAAAAGAAAATTCTCCACCACTGGGGCAGAATGGGGACCAAAGGACTGGCAGTCAAAAATATGCTGATGGCCCCTAAATCAAAAATGTCAAATCAAAAAATAAATAATTAATTAGTTAGTTAAAAGTCAGTCATGTGAGATTTTTGAAAGTCAAGACATTTGGAAGAAAGCCACCTGTGAATGGAGGATACCATCACCTACTAGACTTCAGGGGGCTGGGGAGACAGCATAGGCACTAATGTGCTTGCTATACAGGCACAAGAATCTGAGTTCAGGTCCCCAACACCCTCATAAAAGCTAGGTGCAGAGGGCCATGCCTGTAGACACAGCACCGAGGAGGAAGAAACAGGGCCCTGCCACTGAAATCAAATCAGCAAGCTCAAGGCTGCATGAGAGGCTGTTTCGAAAAATAAGGTGGAAAAGCAACTGACAGAGACCCAATGTCAACCTCTGGCCTGCACGTGCACATGTACCTGCATAGGTGCACACACACACAGGCTCATGCTCACACACACATACATACGCTCACACACACAGGTACATGCTCACACACACATACATACACTCACACACATGCAGACACACATTACACATACATACATATACTCGCGCACACACACATACATACGCTCACATACTCATACATACGCTCTCACACACACATACATACACTCACACACACACATACATACGCTCACACACACATACATACGCTCTCACACACACATACATACGCTCACACACACACACCATGACTTCCAGAGGGAAAAGCAAGCTATACTTGCCTGTCTTCCTGCTCCCTCTCTTCTAACTCTAAAAGGCCAGAGCTCTAGCCAATGTTGGATTATAACGCTATTTCCAAGGAGAGAGGGGAAGACAGAAAACGCTGGAGTTGAGAGCTTTTTAAAAGTGTCCTGTCTCTGCTATCAAAACATTATTAAATTCCTTCCTTTGACATTCTGACAGTAATTGCACTGCGGGACTGGAGTTTGTTAAAAATTGCTTTAGAGGGACTGTTGAAAATTTCCTGCAGGGGAGACCCACAGGCACCCCCACAGGATTCACTTCAGCTTCCTGTGTTGTCCTCCGCCCCTGAGAAGCCCAGCACTCATTTTACTTAGCACAGAACCATGGGAAGAAAACATCGAGTTCAGGGGAACACTCCGTGGCTTGCGGTCCCGCTTCTATTTTCTGCTGTGACCCACGGAGTCAGTAGTCCAAGCTGACTCAGTCCTGAGGTTTCCTTTTGTCATCTGAGCAAACAGAGACAGCCAGGCAACCTTTTTGCATCCTTCCCCTATGAAAGGCCTGAGGTGACAGCGCAGGACACTCAAGTCAAAAGCAGTGACACACGCTGCAAATTTAATGTTCCCTTCCGTGCTGACCTGAAGTAAGGAGTTCTTACAGGGAAACCGCCTGAGGGGGTGTGACTAAGGCTGCCTGTATGGAGAGGGTCCTCACCTCAGCAGGGACTAAACGACGACAGGAGCAGACGGTGACCAGCCAAAGCTGGTCCAGAAAAGCAGCAAGCCACAGGGTGTCTTTGAAGCTGTCCCTAGATTCAGACACAGGGCAGAGCACTCCATGTGCCAATCTCACTGGGGAGAACTCAGCCCTGTAGAACTGGGAAGTGCTGGGATTTATTAAGTGGAGTCCTTCATTGATCAGAAGCGAGTGGCTTTTCAGAAAGCTAAGAGGCAGCATTCAAAGTTGAATGTAAAGAAAATACGTGTTTCTGCACAGGTAACCTTAGACCCAGTAATTCCCCATGCAGGAAAGAATTCCCCAGGAGCAGCAGAAGTGAAAACACACAGCCACAGGAAAAGTCCACTATGAACACTTGCCAAAGCATTGCTCACAATGGCCCCAAGGAGGAGGCCTCCCAAGTATCCATTCGCATACGGAGAGAGCAATAAACCATGGGGTATCCACACGCGGAAATATCACTTAACTGTGAAGAAGAAGAAAGCACTAGTAAATTATGGAGGTATTTGAGCAGTATTATGCTGCCAAAGACACCGGCAACAAGACCATGGTTCCATTTCTATGAAATATCTAGAACAGGCAAGTCCACAGAGACAGGCAGTAGACGAAGAGTTAGCCAAAGGCGCTGGGACGGAAGAATGGTGAATGGCTGCCAGTAGGGACAGGGCTCTCAGTGAGGGGTAAGAACTATTTCTAAGTTGGATGTAGTGATGGTTGCACAACTCTGAATATTCTGAAAACCATTAAACGGGTTGTGCAATTTATATTGTGAATTTTATCATTACATCCCAATTTCACATTTCAACATGTATTCAAATGCACATGTATACATGTAAAAATGCATACATGTGCATTTTATGCCTTGATTTTGCTCTTTAAAATGAGCTAAATGACTTTCAATTTTTCTCAAGAATATGGCAATTACTTAAAATTCTATAAAAATAAAAGAACATTATTAGAGAGCCGCATACTGTTTTCTCTCTCTCCCCTTTTTGTTTCTGTTTGTTTCTGGTTTTGTTTGTTTGGTTTTGGTTGGTTGGTTGCTTTGGGTTTGAGCTTTTTTGTTTTTTCTTTTGAGACAAGTTCTTACTACATAGCCCAGGCTGACGTGGAACTCGATATGTAAATCAGGCTGGCCTCAAATTCATGATTCACCTGCTTCTGTCTTCCACGTGCCTCTGCACCCAGCACTTTCCCAAGATTTTATTCTTATTTTTAATGACATGCACATGTGTACATGTGAGAAGCCATGTGGCAGATGTACATGGGGGTTGTGTCCAGAGTCCTCAGAGGGCATCAGATTCCCTGGAGCTGAAGCTGCAGACAATGTGAGCCCCGCCCCCTGCCCCACCCCAACATGGGTGCTGGGGCCCAATTTCAGTACTATACAAAAGCAGCAAGCACTCAGTATTTTCCTGAGGAGAAGAGGGGCACTGGAACCCATTTTAAACTTACTTTCACACAAAGACGTGCACCATCAGCAACAATAACACTGTAATAAAAACAATCTCCATTCACCTTCCTTCCTCCTCCCCACCCCCAAGAGAACAAGCTGGCATCATCAAGCTTGATTTTCTTAATCATCCTCCAGGTTTGTCGGCTTCTGGAGAGGGCCCCTCATTATAAGGGCAAGCTCACAATCTGAATAGGGATTTCACTCAGGGCAATAAAGCATTGACAGAGCAGCTGCCATCAACAGCACACATAACGAAATCACTGAGCTAAAAAAGCATCCATGCCAAGTTCTCGCCAAGTGTTCTGTGAGGCATTCGGGCAACTGGTCCCTCACTATGACCTTTTGTGGTTTTGTTTTGTTCTGTTCTGTATATTTTCTATTTTTTTAATAACACTATGGTTTATTCTTTGAAATTTTCATACATTTATACAATGTATTTTGGTTTAAATTGTCAACTCAACACAATCCAGAACCATGTGGGTAGAATCTCAATGAGGGATCTAGATCAGGTTGGCTTGTGGGCATGTCTGTCGGGGATTGTCTTAATTAGCGGGAAGACCTAGTCCACTGTGGGCATCACCATTCCCTGGGTTGTGTACTTGTGGGGAAGGTGAGCTAATGACCAGGATGCAAGCACTCACTGCTCTCTGCTCTCTATGGCGAATGCAATATTTAGCTGCTCCTGACACTGTAGATGTCACCACGGTGACTGACTATAACCTAGAATTTTGAGCCTTTTCCCCTTAAGTTGACTTCACTGGGGTATTTTATCACAGCAGCGGAAGGTAAACCAAGATGGCCGCCTTTGGAAGTAAGAAGAGCCTTGCCTGGTGCTTCCGTGTATCAAACACTGCTAGGGACCTGGCCCAACACTGGTTCAATGGAGAGAGGCATGTCAGCGCTCCCATTTCACAGATGAAGAGGCTGTTCAGAGGGGTCAAGTAAAGTACCCAGGAACAAACAACCACTAAAGGGCAGAGCCAAGGCCCAGAGAGCTGCAACTGTGAAGCCTTGCTAGGAGGGTCCCCTCAGTACAGACTCGGGGATCAGCGCATGCCCGGCTCTCACCTGTGAACCACTCCAGCCCGGTGCAGGTGCTCCACCGCAGAGATGAGCTGCCGGATGTATCTACGGGCTTCGGCCTCATCCAGGCGCTTCTTCTCGTAGATCTTGTGCATGAGGTTTCCGCCGGGGCACAGCTCCATGACCAGGTAGTAGCTGTTCTCCGTCTCTAAAATGTCCAGCAGCTGCGTGATGTTGGGGTGCCGGATCATTTGCTGGATCTGGCCCTCTCGCCTCAGGTTTTTGGTGACGTAGGTGTCCTTTTTGGCTCTCTTCTTATCGATGACCTTGATGGCTACCTGCAGTGAACCAGAAAGCAGAGCTGTTACCAGACACTGCAGGCAAAGGTCATTCGGTCCTCCAGAGGTTTCCAGAACTCTGGGGAAGATGGGGCCTGGGAGAAACCTGGGTCTGACGCAGAGTGGTGGAGGCTGGGAATGACACAGCTGCACAGCTCCTGCCTAGCACACGCAAGGCCATATGTCCCATCCTAGCACCATGAATAAAACAGTGAGCTAGCCCATCAAATAGCATCAGATGAAAAAACTAGAACATCAAAAAAATTCCTTATAAAGGAAGCAAAACAGCATTCACTTAAGTAAACCTGAATCTTGACAACTCAGCAAAGAGACCAACCACGTCAAACTTGCTCCCCACGGGGAGGGTCCTGAGATGGGACACTAAGGACTCTGCCACTTGCTTCCTTTGGGTCTGGTGATTCCCAAGGCCCCACTTCGCAAACAGCTACACCTAGAACTCCATCTTCAGTTCTCGGGCACAGTTAGGGGGCTTGTGGAGACCGTCAGGGATGCAGCTCTCTCAGGCTCAGCTTTGCCCACCCTGTGACCTGCACAGGTCGCTGTCTCACTGCCTCTGGTGTCCAGTGGTGGCTCCCTGTCAAATCACCTTTCAGGTAAACTCTCACCCTGCTGTCAAGATCCAACCTCACATAGCAACCACACAGAGATGCTCCTTCTGGGCCATTTCCACATAACGACCTAATCCTAAACATGGAAGGAGAGCAGACAAAAGGTGAAGACTCTATTATCCACCCAAATCAACAGGACCCCAAGCTTCCTCTTTTCCTTTGGGGGGGGTCACCTCTTCACTTTCCATGTCCTAAGACACACCTCCACTTCCCCCTCGGTCCCCCTCCCAGTGTGGCCAGCTGTGAACAGGACTCCAGTTCACCCTGCCAGGGGTTCATCTCCCCATCTGCCCTTCCTCTCAGTTCATTGGCATGCTGACTCCCTCGAGCTGCCTCTGGAGGATGCTCCAGAACAGATGCTGATGCTCCTAGGTGCAGCGGAAGCACACGTGCCTCACACTCCTCTCTATTTTCTTTTGAACGACGGGATTTGGTACCCAGTGCACAGCATACTCAGTGCGACCAAACACCGGTGTAGTTCTACACATAAATGAAAGGTAGGTCTGTACATAAATAGACACGCTTGCAGTGAGAGGCTCGGATAGTACTCTCTGGACATTGTTCATGGTCACTAAAACCCAAGGTCTCACGAAGACCAAGGTGACTATGGATAACAATAGTGCACTGTGGGCTTCAACACACTCAGCACATACCCAGGAAATGCTCAATGGGTGACAGGGATGCTAATGAGCCTGAGGGTGGAAATCATTTCACAACATCCACACATACCAAAACAGCACACTGCACACAATAAACACGTGTACACTGTAGCTGTCAAGCCTCAATGGAGTTATAAAAATACTATTGATAAACAGAAAATGAGAAAAAGAACAAGTCAAAGACAAATTTAAATTAGCAAAACACTGGCCAGTAGCAGTCAGCCTGGACTATGGCATCAGTATCCTAACAATTCCACGACCCTTGCCCAGTGTCTGGTCCCCTCAATCCTCCGAGACATGTCTACGCTATCCTAAATACTTCTGTCACCCTCCTTGCCCTGTGCGTCCCTACACCTTAATAAGCCAACTCAAGATGGCCAGCAGAACCCCCTCCCCATCCCTGCACGCTGAGCTGCTGTCAGGTGTTAAGACCCCCATTACTAACGAAGGGCCTGTTCTCTCTGCACGTCACAATGCATTATAAACAGTGGTAGCCAAGAGGTTACTGGCCAATGAGATGACTGAAGAGTGCATAGCTGTGCACCCTGAGTCTACTGTGGTTTCCTCCTAACAGGGACTTTCAAACTCTTAGCCCAAAGATATGAAGAACAGACCAAGCTCGCAGGGCAGTCAGCAAGGGAACAGACAGGCTGGAGGAGGCATGCTCAACTCCTCCCTTACGGCAGGTCACCTTCCATCTTACCCTGACCTCCCAGGCCAGTGCTCATGGTCCACCTACAGTTATAGTCTAGCAGTGGTGTGTCCAAAACTCATTCCAGATGCTAACCTCACAGCTTTATAGATCCTGGTGTGCGTGTGTGTGTGTGTGTGTCTGTGTGTGTGTGTGTGTATGTGTGTCTGTGTGTGTGTGTGTCTGTGTGTATACGTGTCTTAATGTATATGTATTGGACTGGAGAGCACCATCGGTAAAGTGCTCACCTTGCAAATGGAAGACCTGAGTTCCATCCCTAGAATCCACAGTGGGGAGGGGACAGCCCAGCATGGTGGTGTGTGCTAGTAATCCAGGTGGAAGCCTAGGGCTCACTGGCTAATCAGGCTTGCCTACTTGGCAAGTTCCAGGCAACTAAGAGACCTTGTTTCAAAAAACAAAGGGGGTAGTGTGTAAAGAAGGACAGTCACAGTTGACTGGGGATCTCTACACAGATGTGTACACACATACAGTCACCCAGACATACAGGTGCCCCTTTATGTACACACATATATGTATGCACGTATGTGTATATCTATCCCATAGACAGACAGACAGACAGACAGATCTATCTTTTGGGAGATGGAAGGATGCTGAAAAGCCACTACCAAGTTCTGCCTCTGCTTAGCTCTGTGTGGGTGTTTTTAAAAGGACACCTTTTGGCAATGAAGTCTTGAAAGCACAACAAATAAACAGTAGTCGAAAAGCTAGGGAAAGTACGACCTCCTTTTCAAACACAGCACCCAGTTACTGTTGAGATCATTTACTTAGCTCATGAATTGCTTGTCCTAGGCTGAAGAACGACCATCTAAAGATATGAAGTGCTAATCCCAGGGTCATATCAATGTGACTTTATTTTGGAAAAGTGACCCTGTAAACATGGTTAAGGGATGTGGTAAGATTAACCTGAACTACGAGAGTGGGCTCTACATCCTCCCAAGTGTTCCTTTGCCATAGCAGCAGCAGGGAGCTTGCGGAGGGCACAGCAGCGAAGGCCATGTGAAGGAGGTAGAGAACAGAGGGATAGATAGGGCCACCAGCCAAAGGACACCTGCGACTGCTAACAACGTGAACGAGAGAAAGAGCCTCAGGAGGGACAGAACTAGCCAGCACTTTGGTTCCAGACCTCTGGTACCCAGAACGGTATCTGAATCAATCTCTCACAACTGTCAGCAATCAAGTTGGTAGAAATTTGGCATAGCAGTGACAAGGGCACAAATAAGTTCCCCGGAGGACAGAGGGGAGCTTTGCCTGGGTGCAAGTTTCTAAGAGCACATTTCCAGGACCCATCCATGCCCACCTCCCTTGCCAGCCACACACAAGGCCACCAGCACCCATCTCTCCCCTCTCCTCTGTAATCTCAGCAGCTTCTGACAAGGATCCCCACAGGCACGGCCAGGACTAGTCTCCCCCATGACACTGGATTCTGTCAAGTGACAGAATTAACACTGACCAGTGCAGGCTTCTCTCTGTGTATCATGGATCTGTGCCCTGATAAACCCATGGCAGGAATATGCTACAGCATACCCCTAACATATCACGCCTCCTGGCTCAACGGTACAGCGTGGTGTCGGGAATGGACTGTCACACACGACCACTGACGGGGGAAAGGGCATTGGACCACATAGTGCCAGCTCAAGAAATGACCCAGATGGGGAACAGTGAAGTGTACTTTTTAACTGAATATACGTCACCTTTGTGCTATTGCAGTCAAATCATCCTAAATTGAACCATCTTAAGTCAAAGAATGTCTACATTTCCCAACCATCTCCACCTTCTCTCAACTCCTGGAAAGGGAAGAGGGAAAAGGTAATGGCATGACTCAGCAAGGAGCACCTTGGATGACTCAGCAGGGAGCCCCTCAGATGACTCACGGCAGAGAGTATACAACCCTTACCCTCAAACCATCAGCCCTGCCCTTGAGCTGTCTCACGGAGGTCCGTGGTAGTAATAATGTGGAAACTAAGAATCCTAAAGACAGGTTCATATCCCAAGCCGGGGAACCTGTAAATGCTGTCTAACTAAGCAAGGGGTCTTTATCAACATAGTAACATGGGCTTGAGATAGGGAGATTGCCCTACGTGG
Source organism: Bramus lutescens (assembly GCA_001685075.1). Classification (NCBI taxonomy): domain Eukaryota; kingdom Metazoa; phylum Chordata; class Mammalia; order Rodentia; family Cricetidae; genus Bramus; species Bramus lutescens. The sequence goes on along the minus strand of LOEQ01001488.1, from coordinate 352,280 downwards.
ATGGAGCAAGTCCCAGAGACCTTCCCAGATGGCTTTAGAGGATGAGGAAGATCAGACAGGCACACAGAGAAGGCTCGCTTCGTGAAGGAAACCATGACCAGTATAGTCACCAGAAAGCAGAACAAGCCAAGATCTCCCCGAGGGTCCCAAAAGGAACTGTGGCCCTGTGGTCATCTTGATTTGGAACTGATAAAGCTGATTTTGGACTTTGGATATCGGATACTGAAGAATAATTTCCTGCTGTTTCAACCCACCAAGTCCATGACAATTTGTCACAGCAGCCAGGAAACTAACATCGCTGGTCTCCATCATGTGATGGCTTATTTCCCGAGCTCTGCCAGTCTGGCAGCCCTGTGTGAACACCCTGAAGGATTAAAGCAACGGCAGGGACAGAAGGCTGCCTATTAAACTCTCCTCGTCTTCAAAACAACAGCCTTGCTTCAATTTCACCCAGCACTGACGGGCTCCACGCTGATAACGCTTACAGAGGAAGGCCATTCCGGTTGCACAGAACCATCTCATCACCTGCATGCACAACAGCTGGACAGGGACACAAGCTGAGCGGGAATCAGGGGGAAAGCAATCAATGGTCGACACAGGGAGGCCTGGATTCAATAAGACGGCAATCAGAGATCTGCAGAAACACGTCTAACACCCGTTCCATCAATGTAAAAGCCAAAGTGAGCCTGGGTCTGTGCCGGGAAGAGAAAACTGTATCCGGCAGGAGAGGTTTAGAGGAAAAGCTGTCACCAAATAACCCCAAAGTCAGCAGATGTGGCATGGTCTAGACCACGGAAGAGAAGACACCAGTGGCTAAGACCATCACTACAAAGCCACTGAAGGTCAGGGCTACGGCAACACTGCGTAGGAACTCCTGGTCAGAGGTGTATGTGCGGTTTTTCGTTATCCCAGGTGGGGAAGTGTAGAGAAGATAAGGGACAATCTAGGCCTACATGTCTCCCTGAGAAAATCAAGAGAACCGATTCTCTATGAGGTCCGTGAAACCAAGGATCTGAGTTGAAAAGTCTGGGAATTTTACAAAGGTATCTACTTTCAGGTCTAGAGAGGTGTCCCCGTAATGAAGGGCGCTGGCTGCTCTCCAGAGTACCCAGGTTTGATTTCCAGCACCCACATGGAAGCTCACAACCACCTGTAACTCCAGACCCAGGGGATCCGACAGCTGCTTCTGGCCTCTGCAGGCACCAGGCAAGAATGTGATACACAGACACACACGTGCAAAACATCCAAACGCATAAAACTTTAAAAATGGAGAAAAAGGAATCTATTTTCAAAGGTTGCCCGTATTTCCAGCACGCTAAACGGCAGAGCTGTGGACAGGTCTGACGCACAGCTGGAAGACGTTTGCTCGTCCATCTATGCCCCCCCCCGCAAGAAACAGTGTGCCTCCCGAGGCTGCCACCCTCCCTCCAACTTCCTTCCTCTTTCCCTGTCCAAACAAACCCAGAGCCCACCCACGATGGCTGAAATCAACCTTTAAATAGTGAGATAAGCTCACTAGAAAGAATGGAAATCCCTTGACATTAATTTCAAAAAAAAAAAAATCAAACAGGCAGACCTAAAGGAACACAAAAAGACTTTGTCCTGCGTGGAATGGCAGTGTCACTCTTCAGGGTCCACACCCAGGACAAAAGGACCTGTGGCTGAAAGGAAGCCCAGTGCCTTTGCCACTGACTTTGGGGGGAGATAGTCTATGAGTCATAAGATGGTAGAGAGCATGACATGTGGACACAGTAATGGCCCACAATTCCCTAATCACGCAGAGCACTCAGCCCTGCGTCCCACACCTCGTCCCTACTCCTTAAATTGATGTCATTATTGTCGCTACTTTACTTTCAGGAGATCAGCCAGGAGGGAGGGAGAAAAGCATTTGGCTCCAGTCAACTGATGGAAAAACATACACCGCCCTGACCCACAGTCACGGCCCATAAACAAGAAGCCAGACCTGCATTTCAGTGTTCTGAACTCTCCCACACTGGTTTTACTTTTCAGTTCCGAGGCAGCGGTCGACCAGTCTTGTCTGTCATCTTCAAACCCAGGCTTGGTTGAGACTGTCTAGAGCATCTCCAATTCATTTCTATCTCCTGGATCCTCTATAACCCATCATTCTGAAGCCAGGTCCAGAATGATGAACCAACTCCCTAAAGAGGAAACTCAGGTATAAAATGAGCCTTGTATGTGGCTGAAAGAAAGATGGACTCCTTTTAACATAGCGGAGGCATACACACACTTTAGACATTTCACAGAGGACGCTGGGCTCGGGGAGTTCATGCCCTTGTCAAAGCACTTTTGGATTGGAGTTTTAAAGGATCAGCCCGCTCAGGGACAAGAGGCCCTAACAACTAGATTTCTTTTTATGTGGAAATGAGCCCCCAAAAGCTTTCTTTTCAGAGTCCTTTGGTTTCTTAATGGATATTATGCACTAAAGTGAAATTAATCTTTCCTACTTTAATGAACAGACATTCAGCATTACGGCACGCTGGATACCATTCCAGGTAACAACTATACCCCATAACTGGCTTGAGTTTTCAACCTTATTTGTAGGGACAGTTCAGATTAGTTAGAGTGGTTTGAAATTACTCTTATAAAATGAATTTTCCTTCCTCAAATGTATAAGCTGAGGCTCCAAGTCTAGTGTGACTATATTTGGAGACAGCGGTTTGAAAGAGGAGATTGAAAGTAAGGTGGGGTCACAGGGGTGGGGCACCAACCCAATGCTGCTGGGTCCCCACGGAAAAAGAAGAGAGAGCCAAGTTCTGTCTCTTTCTTTGTTATACACAGGAAAGGCCATCAGAGGACACTGCAAGTGTGGGACAAGCCTGAGGAGAAAACTTTGCACCTCTATTCCTAACCTAAAACCACAAGAAAATGAATGTGAGCTAATTGTAGCCATTCCAGCTGTGGTAGCAGACAAATGGGCCACAGAACATCCTACAAGTTCTCCCCGGCTCCCTACAGTGAGAACAAGGCACCGGGGCTCAGTCACCGAGGCTGAGGCAGTTCTCAGAGTCCCTCTCCTGTCCTCAGCCTGCTTGCCACAGACAACACAGAGTGCCTGGTACCACACTTCAGCACGGGCAACACTCAAGGTACAAGCTGAGCACAAGACTTCCAACTGTACCCCTTGGAGGCTTGGACCTCTCACGCCTCCCTCACTGGTTTGAATAACAGAGAAGAGACTCTAATGCCTGATGTCTGGGATGCTGGAGTAACAAATGAACCCTTGGCACAACAATCACCAGATTCCTCTAAGTGGTAATTGTGTTTTGCACAAGAAGGAAAGGTAAAAACAGAAGCCAGGAAACCCCTGCAGTCCAACTCCCCCATCCCTTGCAACTGTCCCCTCAAGTCCCCAGTGCCATGAGATACCTACTCCAGTATCCCAATTCTCTCTGCCCCACCTTGTTACCTTGCTCCCAGAAGTAGCACCTCCTGCTTTTCTTATCACCAGAGCTCTAAATCTCTGGACAAGGCCACTTTTCTCTCCTAAAGAAAGTCCATGTCCCCTCCTCTATGTCCTGACTCAGATGATGCCCACAGGCAATGGCAGAGGGCTCTGCTCCACACTAATGTGCTTGAAGTCATCTGGTGTGGGTCTTCCAAAGGCCACTCAGCCTTGTCACCTCTTCTGTGTATTCCAGGTATCCACAGGCTGTCTGTCCCAGCTGGCAACCTCCTCCCCTTCTCTCTCCACTCCCCCATCCATCCCTAGCCCAATCCCTAATTAATCATCAAGGCCAGTCAGCTCTACCTCCTAAAGTCTCCCTTCTCTTTCCCCTCCTCCACCCCCCAATACTACACTGGCCTGGGTCACACTTCCCTGATACTATCCTTGTCCCCTGCTCTAGTCCGCACTCCCCCTGGCCTGGAAATCCCTTCCATGCCATTCCTCCCTCAGACTCAGGTTACACACTCCATCCCCCACTCCCACCAACCGGTTCCTCCTCCCTGGCTGCCACACCACACACACAGAGAAGTGGGGGGAGAAGGGGAGAAAAGAAAGATGGACTGAAATACCCCCACAGAGGCAGAAATCGTGTTTAGCCTTCTAGTGCTTACTAAAGAGTTAGGTCCTCAATCTAAGATTGATGCGTTCCTAAGAGGGAGACAGGGGCTGTGCTCACAGGTAATGTTAGCAGCCCAGCCACAGGGTCAGGGCCTGGGCCCTGGCGTCCCTAATGAGCTAGCCCGCCATCCTCAATAGACCAACTGAACAATACATGGTGCAGGAGAATTGTCTGTATTCTGTCAATCATGTTTTAAATAAACGCTGATTGGCCAGGCAGAAAGTATAGGCGGGAAAACCAGACAGGAAGTAGAAATGATGCAATGAGAACAGGANAATAATGTGTTAATATAAGCTACAAGAGCTAATAAGTAGCCTGACCTAATGGGCCAATCAGCTTTATAACTTATAGAGAGCTCTGTGTGATTTTCTTTGGGGCTAAACAGCTGTGGGAACCGGGCAGGACAGAAACTCCAACAAGCAGGCCCCCGCTCATGTTACAAACACAGAGCAGAGAAAGGGGCTTTACTCAATTTGATCACGCTAGAAAAAGGAAGAAATAAAGATGTCTAGGGACCTCCAAACCCATTCTGTGGGGTCCTGACATGAAGGCTGGGTTTAAATGCAGTCATGGGATGTGCTTAACAAAGCAGACCAGGTCAGGGTGTAGTCCTGCCCATCACTGGCCCACCTCGCTGACCCATGACTGTCTCAGCCTGTAGCCCCTCCTGCAAGGTGGTCTGAGAAGTAGCCAGAATGGTGTAAGTCTCTCTTTGGGAGACCAGCCCCACCCCACTCCTGGGGAAACTACAGTTTCGAGGGGAACCACTGTCTCAATAGTTTGATCACCAAAAGGAAGAGTGCAAATGTCTTCCTAGAGTACCTCCATCCCTGTCGGGACAGTTAAAAGAAGGCCATGTGAAGGCCAGAGAACAGCCATCTGCAGGACCAAGAGAGGCCTGGGGAGAAAGCAAACCTCTGCCCTGGGCTGCCGAGGCCTGGACTGTGGTTTCCCTGCCCATCCTAGGATTTTCTTATGAGCAAACTGACTAGCTACTAGCACCACTTTTGGTAAACCTCATTACACACAATAAAAATCTGGGTGACCCTGCAGCATGAAATCAGCAAAAAGAGATGCTCCTAGCCTCCAAAGAAGCCAGGAAGAAAAGTGACAAAGGTCTTAGGGCCTTGCTTCTCCAGCCCTAGTCAGAATTCAGTGTAAAAGGGCCCAACGCCGGCATGATTAGCGTGGCCCAGTGGGAAGGTTTGAAAATCAATCGGCTTCATGCCTTCTTCCCCAGAAACTGTGTGTACATGCATCCGACTGGAACGTGCTCCTGTGTGGATGAGACTTATTTAACTTAACAGGAAGCAAAAGTATCCTTTGCTGTCTTCATAATTAATTTCAGTGTTGCTCTGATTCACAGAGAAAGAGATGCCAGACAACAAACACGCATGACTGTCTTTTACAGGGACCCACTAATTGCTGCTGTTTATGTAGCTGAACACAACTATACCCGACCCCTGGCTCCCTGCTGGCCTCCCACCACCACCACCACCACCCAGGCTGCAAGCTAAAATTCTTCTCTTTGTAAATGTACTAAAAATGAGTGGGGGGGAGAGGGAGCTTCCTTCCCCAGATGAAACCACAGAGCTCATTAGAACAGATCTCCCCGACAACTGACATACCTAGCACTGGGCAAAAGCCAAAGCCTCCACCCTACTTGAAGGGGAGAAAATAATCAGCCACTGCAAGGCTGGGAAGCCTCCCACACCTGCCCTCCCTGAGGAGTTCGGAAGCTACTTTCCCGGGGTTACTCTGTACACACTCCACTCTGGCTCTAATTCCTTGGGCAAATCACCCTGGAAACACACCCTGCTGGTGGGAAACAAGAAACTGGATCCTGCTGGACTGGTTAAAAGGAAAAAACAAAAGCAAACAGCCCTTTCTGAGCTGGCCTGGTAAAGGCTGGACTGCAGACGCGGTGCCTGCAGTGCCTGGAATTCCTACCAAAGTCTGCCTCTTCCTTCTTCATGGCCAGGCTGCCTTTGTAGGCCATGATAAAAGAACACCAAGTCAACCAGTGCACAAAGTAGGACTGAGGAACCTGAGGCATCTCACAGGGGAATGAGGAGCTAATGAAATAGGGATGCAAATGTCATTTCTCTTCCCGACAGAAGTTTCTAGAGGCCAGGTGACCCTTCGTGGTACCTCGCCCTTGGCCTCTGAAGCTAAAATACTGCACTCCGGTTGTCTCAAATCCCCATCAGTTCTCCACAAGCCATCTTGGCTCCATTTCCCCCCCGACTCAGCCCCATATTATCCAGAGCCTAAACCAATGGCAACAGGGGGCAAAGCCTCAACTTATATAAGCTGAAAGCAAAGAGATCCAAGAAATGCAGAGGGCAATGGGTGGGTTTTGACAGCGAGGGTTCCCTGACCACTGAACTCACTCATGGAGGTTAGCAGCAACCCCACTGTCCAAGGACACCCGAAGGTGAGCATTCTGTACCCCACATTCCTTATGTACCATCCCTAAGATCATAACCATGACTGAGACTCCCTGAGAAAAGCCCCCTGGGTCCCATAAGACTCTTCAATGTCCTCATCGACAGCTACAGTGACCCAAGTCCTTTCCTCTTTTCTCTTCCTCGCAACCAAGGTGTTTCTTCCAGAACATTCCATCTGGGCTAGCCTCCTCCAAGGCTTCATTCCATCTGGGCTAGCCTCCTCCAAGGCTGCATGCATAGCACGTGCTCTTAGCTGGCGCTTCTTCCCCATCTATCACTCACTGAGGCTGAAGAGATGTCCTTAACTGTTCATAACAGGAAGTCTTTTAAAAAGATTTCTTAACCAGAAATGTGAAATTCTCCATGATCTGGTACCAGCCCACTCCCTGCTCCTTCATTTTATTTTTCTTGGAACAATTTCATTTTGACTGCTGAGGGTCTATCAATTTTTGTGTGACGCTATTACTTTCGTTCAAATAAAGTTTTCATCCTTTAAATGCTTTCTCACAATAGCCATTGTGGAACGTCAGATCCTCTATTTTGTCCATTCTTTATTATGGGACGCATGTGTATTTACATGTGTGAGATGTGGGGGGAGGACATGTCACAGCCTGAGTGTGAAGGTCAGAGGCCACCTCTGTGGAGTTAGTTCTCTTCTCACACTCTGATGCGGCCCAGAGAGCCAACTCGGGTGTGGCCGGACCACCTTGCTGGCCTTCGATTCTCATCCTCCCTTCCACCCCACTTCCTCCTCTCTTTTTCTCTCTCATTTTTTAGTTTTTTTAATGACATGTAACAAAACCACCTTCAACATTTGATATGTTTGTATTTATGTGTGTGAGGATGCGCTTGTAGGGGGCTCTGCATCATGTAGAAGACAGAGGTCAAACCTCAGGAGCTATTCACCTTGCTTTCTGAGATAGGATCATCACTGGTCTACAGCTCATCAACTAGGTGGGCTAGGTTAGCCAGTGAACCCCCAGGTCGTGTGTGTGTGTGTGTGCATGTGTGCGTGCGTGCCACATGCATGACTAGTGCCTGAGGAGAGCAGAAGAGGGTGTAGGATCCCCTGGAACAGATAGCTGTAAGCCACCATATAAAGGCTAGGAACTAAACCTGGGTCTTCTGACAGAGCGACAGGTGTTCTTAACCACTGAGCCATTTTTCCCAACCCTCATATTCAGAATCCTTAATGAGCTATCTCTACAACTCTTTGTCTTGCAATGCCTTGAAACTCTGATTTGTATGTTATATTAGACAGCACATCTTTTATATACTCAGGCTTCAGTAGCCATCTGCGGTTAGAGCAACCACAGCAGCTATAGGGGAGTTCTAGCCACGTGGGTCTGGACAAATTGATTTTCCTCTAAGCACACTGCCTGCGGAAGACCCAGAACTCGATCAGAAAGTCAGGCAGAGGCATGAGGGCTGAAGAGCCTCTGTCCACTCATATGCAAAGTGTGCCTGAAATGCTTGGCACTCACATCTCAAGTCAGGGTCCCAGAACTGAGAAAGCCCAGGCAAGAAACTTCCCCTCCAGTACATGGGGATAGTAACAGTAGTCACGTGGGGATGGTAACGGTAGTCGAGTAGAATGTGCTGTGCCCGGCACACGGTGAGCATCACCCGTCGGCTCCTAACTGAGCAGATAATAACGATACAAGTCAACAGCAGGAGGCAGAAATGACAAAACCTAAGGGAGTGACAGACACTATGGAGGAAGGGAGAAGTTCGCACAAGGCTCCAATAGGTCTCCCAGTGCTCATTCACACAAGCTCCTTAACAACCCAATGCAGGTGGCTTCCTTCCTGCCTAAATCGCCTACTGTCAAGCCAGCCCTGTGCTGCGTTTCTCAGAAAAGGAAAAGAAGTCCCTTCTTCGACTCCACTTTGATTTATTCTTGTGCAGCTACGATGTCAGTCTGAATAAAGCAGAATTTGTGCTCCTGCAAGGCCTGCATAAATCCTCTCGGCTTCCTTTCCACTCCATGGAAGACTAAACGCTCTGCTCCGGAGAGGGGCAGATAACCGCTCAGGAAGGGCACAGAAGCCATAAGCAGAGAGGGGAACTCGGTGGGGGGCAGCCTGTGCTTGCAGACTTCTGTGAACAGGGCCGGGCTGTGTGGAAACCCGCTGGCTGAGATCCTCAACTGAGTTCTCTCTTCCTTTTCTTCTTAACACAATCAGCCTCCCTGGTTAATCATCTCCCCGCATATTCATTCATTCCTTAGACTGCCACACAATGGTGGCCTCCTAATTCTAAAGCTCAGAAGCCCGAGATCAGAGAGCTTATAGAGGTGGTTTCTTGTGAGGCTTCGCTGCAGTTTGGAGAAGGCCTCTTCTCACAGTGGGGCCGGATGCTGTCCTCGATACACAAACGTCTCTTGGGTTTTTTCTAATTACATTTACTTTGAAGGATGTACATGTGTGTGGTTGCAAGTGTCACCGTGGGTATGGGGAGGTCAAAACACAACGTCTTAGGAGTCAGTTCTCTCCATCTATAATGTAGGGACCAGGAACTAAACTCAGGTCATGAGGTTCTGTGGCGAGCACCTTACCCATGGAGCTATCTCAACCAGGTCCATTGCACATTTTCTAGTGTTTCTCCTTGGCTCCCGGGAAAGGTCCTCCCTCTCTCGGTTCCCCTCAGCATTTGTAGGACCAGCTCCCTTGGTCTTCCTGCCTGGCTCCTCCTCACCATGCACCAACTCCTTTAAGGTCATTTGATGCCTCTTCTATGCCTTCCCTCTACGTTGCTTCAACCAGGCCATCACTTAAAAGAATCCACACTCTTTCTTATAGACACCGGTCAGCCTGGACCAGAGCCCATGCTAAAGATGACCCTTAAACTTCCGTCCCTCTAAAAGACACTGGAAAAACAGCCCTCTTCCAGGTCCTGGGAGTCAGCTTTGACATGTAAATTGGAGGGGCCACAGAGTCAAGAGAGTTATTTAAATGCTAAGGAGGTAGGAACTGAAGGACAAGGAGCCCAGCCCCCAGCAGAAGTGCCGCTGAGTCAGCTGACCCTGGCCAGTCTCCAGACAGCGCCCGCTCCAGTGTGCTTCAGATTGAGTCATTAACCTCTTTATCAATAAAGGCAACTCTTGCGCCTGAACTTTGGATCTCATCCTTTGAAAAGGAGTTCCCATGCCTTCATCTGCATTCTGAGTTCTCCCTTTTCAGCAGCTTTTGGTGAGGAAGTTTAGGAGAAAACAGGTTAATATTCTTTCTGCTCTTTATCTCTGAAAGCTAAAGTTCAGAAGGAAAATCTCAGGAAAAGCTGAGACAGGAGGATCCCTAGGGCTCGCCGGCCAGCCAGGCTGACATCAATTGGTAAGCCCTGGGCCAGGGGAGACCCTGCCTCCAAACACAAGGCGGATGGCTCCTTAAGAATGACAGCTGGTGTTGTCCTCTGGCTTCCCACACATATGGGTGCACACACACCACACATGTGCACCTGTATACACACGCACAAACAGGTAAGTATTAAAGTGTAGCAAAACACTAAACAGAAACAGAAACCATAAAAGTAGACCCCAAAAGAGAATTTCCCAAAGTAAGCCCACGTCAAAAATCCTCCAGGACTTCAAAGGTGTGAGCCTGTCATCTGTTGTGGTCAAGGGCCATGGTTTGGACACAGATGGAACTGTCAGCTTAGCTCACAAGAGCAGGGGTCAAGCTGGTTCAGGGAAGAAACCATCGTTGGCACCACGTCCCAGAAAACGGATTCCGAGCCCTTACAGACACTGAAATTGTCCCATGATGAATTCACAGCCACTGGCACACAGGCATTTTTCTAGTTGATTTTCTTTTGTTTGCTGGTCTTTTTGGTTGTGAGCCTAGCCTGTGAGGGCCGGGCCATCTCTCCAGCCCTTGTCTCATTTTGTTAATGGTGTCATGACACAGGAGACATCGTTCATCCCAACCTCATGTCATCATCTTCTCCTACTCCTTCTATAAGCCACTGACTCTAACTAATGCTGCCCATGTGTTCACGGGTGTAGGGCCGTCCACGGCAGCGCTGGAAGCCTACTACTGGCCACACCCTCAAAAAGAATGACTCTTTCTTTCCCAGAGTCTATCAACTGCCAACAGCACCTCAGGAAGGGGTGGGCTCTGGAGGGAACTCCCAACCTATGCAGGAACTGTGGCTGTTGACCCCTCCTATGCAGGACCATGGCTGTTGACCCCACTTATGCAGGACTGTGGCTGTTGACCCCTCCTATGCAGAAACCGTGGCTGTTGACCTTGTGTAGACATTATGCTTGTGCAGGTAACCACAGCTGCCTTGAGTTCATTACCGCCATAGCCACATGATATTCTGAAAACAGCATTTCCCAGCATTCCTCCCCATGCTCTGCCTCCTCTTCTGAGATCCTCCCTGAGCCTTGTGGGAGAGGGAAGCTGATAAAGATGTCCCACTCTTTATCTGAGGGCTGAGCACTCAGTCATTTATTCTCAACACCTTGACCAGTTATGCATCTCAGGTTGAACCTAGGCTTGTTCAGCCTGAGCATATTTTAACTTGAAGCATTTCTCTTCAGTCCTCCAGAGTCTCTGGATTCATCTTGGGAATGTGAACTGCCTCTCCCCCCTGAAAATGTGACCTTTAGAAAAGGACTCGGGGTTTCCAGCTAGCTTCCATCTGCAGAAGGGATGAGCTTGGGGACCTAACTAGAGTCACACAGATAGGTGGCCACCCCAAGACTGAAGCATAAACACACCTCTTCTATGTTCAATATCAACTTTCAGAATTATTTTAGAATGAAAATCTCTAACATCATTTAATCAATTACCTAGTTATGAAAGTAATTTCTTTTTATTTTCTTTTATGGAAAGAATAAGTTGATCTGTGTGGATAAGAGGTAAATAATTGAATTTGTTTGTTTGTTTGTTTGTTTAATTTTGAGACAAGGTCTCACTGTATAGCCCTGGCTGACCTGGAACCCTCTACGTAGACCAGGCTGGCCTTGAGCTCAAAAAGATCCTTCCACCTCTGCCTCTTGAGTGCTGAACTTGCTTTTTAACTCAATAATAGTTACAGGAAAAAATTTAAAAAAAATAAACTATTTTAATAGCTGGGAAAAAATAGCCAGGTGGTGGTGGTGCAGGCCTTACTCGGGAGGCAGAGGCAGGAGGATCTCTGTGAGTTTGAGGCCAGCCTGGTCTACAGAGCAAGTTCCAGGACTATATCAGCTAGAGAGATGGCTCACCAGGTAAAGGGTTTTGCCGCAAAGCCTGAAAAGAGCCAGATCCCGGAAGTTGTCCTCTGACCTCTGCAACAGTGCAGACACACAAGCCACTCCTCGCACACAACATAAACATACAAATGTAAAAAAAATTTAATTAAAGAAAAAGAAGTGTGAAAGGCAAACATCCAGGGATATGAATATTTATATAATCAAGTCAATAAAAGAACCACTTCAAGAAAGGTGACCGTCACAGACTTCAAAGGCGTGTTTTCCCCTGAATGTGATCTCTAACTGAAATACCCTGTAAATCCTGAGGTGCTGCCTTGTCTTCTGAATGGAGGCAGCTGTAATGGCAGCTACCATTTTCAGATCTTAAGTGCCTGTCCCGGTGGGCCTCATCCCAAGAATCTGGGTTAACGACTGGCTTATCTATTTCCTTCATCGCAATTAATGGAGCTTTGCTAGGTCAGAATCAGGTCGGATAGATTTTAATGTCGCTTTCATGGGAAACAAGATGTGCAGGTTACAAATCTAACCTCTCACCCATCAAAACTAGTCAGAATTTTAAAAAAGCAAAGATACTTTGATTGTTATCATATTTTCAAAAAATGATCAAGGGGCAGGCTCATTTTACTAAGCACCTTTTTTAATCATTCACGAAGAAGAGGTTAGGGGACCGAGGAGATTGCTCGGTTGGTAACGGGCTTGGAGTACAAGCCTGAAGATCTGAGTTCCATTCCCAAAACCCAAAATACTTCTTAGGTGTGGGTGGTGTTCACAATCCCAGCACTAGGGAGACAGAGATGAGTGGATCCCTTGGGCTCAATGGCCAGTCTAGCCTAATTGGTGAGAGGCTCTGTTACCAAAATAAACAGGGTAGATGGCTCCCAAGGCTGTCCTTGTGGTGCTTATGCACCCATGCACACAAACACACACACACAAACACACACACACACACACACACACACACAAAGGACAGCCCACTGTGAGTGGTCACATTTCCTGGCCGAGATCCTGGTCTGTATAAATGCAGCATCAGCAGGCATTCATCACTCTGTGGCTGGACTCCAGGTGCAACATGGCCAGCTGCTCACGCTCGGTCGCCTTGACTTCCCCACCGTGATGGATGCACCATGCACCTTCAACAGTGAACTAGAAGTTCACCTTGAAGAGGCTTTTTGTCAGAGTATTTTCTCAGAAACAGGAAAAGAAACTCAGACTTCAGTCACCAGAACTCCACCACGGACCATCAGAACTCGGTCACCAACCATCGCCTTCCTTTACTGGCCACTAGAGTTTGATCTCTGACCATCACTCACCGGCCACCGGACCTTAGTCGTGGGTTGTCAGAACTCAGTGACCAGCCATTAGACTTTTGATTGCTGACCATGAGAACTCCCTAAATAATCGGCAGAATTCAATGATCAGAATTCATTACTAAGAACTCTTTCACCCACTGCTCATCAGAACCCAACCACTGATCATCAGAACTTGGCTGCTGACTCCCCAAACACAAGCATAGTTCACCAGAACTCTGTGACCAGCCAGAACCCGGTCATCAACCATAAGAACTCAATCAGCAACAATCAGAACTTGGCTTTTCAAAAAAGAAGCAATCCAGGCAGGGCAGGGCTAACCAGACAAGGGTGATGATGGACAAGGTGAAGTGTCACTAAACACAGACGTGACTAACCCAGGCCCTCAACTCAGATCTCAAAAGCTCACTCTGACGCAGCCCCCTAGCCTTTGTACAGAGAGCAAGCTGGGGTGACGTGATGCTCGCTCAACCCAGGGTGACTGCCCTTGGCTATCAGCCCAAGGCTTCCAGGATGGAAAAATGTTAGTAATGAGCCGGATGTACCAAGCTAGAACTCCCCAGGAACGAAATGGGGACAGAGTGTACAGAGGTGCTACCTCCTCATATCCTTACCTGCAGGATGCATCCTTCTGACCAGACAAACTTCAATAATCCCCCAGGAGACATGCTCCAGGCTCTGTAGGAGAGCCTAGGCTAGCAATGGCTATTGTCAAAAGGTGTCTTCTGAAGCATTTGAAGTCCTACTCCCAGGACCTCAACACAATAGATTAAAGACCTTCTTAGGATGCTGAACTTATAAAAAGATAATTGGCACACAGGAAGAATACTATGTAAAAGCTGTTTTTACACTACCGTAAGCCACAGCACCATGGGAAGCCACATAACGCCTAGAAACAAGACTTTACTAGCATCCCCTGAGGGCATGTGGCCTCTCAGCACCCTGGTCTTGGCCCTCCAACCTTCAGAACCATGGAACAGTGTGTCTCTGCCTCTCTGCCCCTATACTGTGCCATGCTATTAAGGCAGCTCAAGGAATCAAACATACTTCTCAAGGGTTCCCTCCATCGAATCCAGCCTCAGCCCCACCGGGAATTCCTTCCAACTGCTCTGCATCCAACCCACCAAGAAGTTAAAACATAAGCCACCATTTTTTTCAGGTATAGAAAAGGTTTTTATGTTTTAAAGGTAATGTCTGCTTGTCCGTCCTCTGAAAAGAAGCAGTTGATCATACACTGGAGCCAATGGCTGGTCTACACAGGTCCATCCCTTACAGAGATGTAAGTGTCTTTAGAGAAAGGCCAACTTATAGATACTGATTAACCTGGGTGTTGCTGTGCACTCGGGGCCCAAAGCGGAAACCTTTGGACCATAACAGAGCCTCCTGACTATGGCCAGAAGTTCCCAGAGACCTCTGCACCACTGAGCTTGACTAAGCAGCCACTGTTTAGGAACAATCACGGTGGGTAGAGAAGAGTATATTTTTAAAATTTCTAAGTGCACAATTCTGCCAGAAATCATGGGATTTGATAAAGAAGCCAACACGCACTCGTTAATGCTGGAAATTCACGTGTAGTATGAGCAGTGATACGGAGGCAGAGCAAAGAGGTAGGAGAAACTACCTGATCCGGGCAGACGACAGCTCTGTGGATGAATGCTACTGCCCCATAAACTTCTGTACACTGTGGCACCAGGGGAAAGCAGAGGGAGCCAGAAGGTCCCCACAGAGGACAGAGAGCTCCTCAGCACAACTGAGGATCGTGGGGCCGACTCGGACGGTCTTGGACACACAGAACCAGCTGGAATCGTCTGAGAGCCTCAGGCGCTGTTAGCAGCGCTGTGGCCTGATTAGGGTTCGTATCCAGATGGTCAGCATGGGTTATAGCATGAGGCAGGAGAGATGGGAGGACAATAGAAGTCAGGCTATGGTAGACACTGATCAGTTAGAGGGAGCCGAAAGCTACACACACAAACCAATGAATACAAGATGGTAGAAATCCAAGACAACATGATGCTAAGAAAGAGAGCTAGCAAGAAACCACAATGAGGGAGATGGGGAGGCAGAGTCCTCCATGGTGACAGCCACTTTGGAACACATTAGCGTCCCAACCGTGTTTTCCAAAGATATAAAATTATATCCCCTCCCAGTACATCCAAATGTGACCCCTTAAATGTGACCCACTTAGAAACAGGGTCACTACAGGCCTAATCAGTTAAGACAAGGCCATTTATGTGAACTCTTCGTCTATAGAGTGTCAGCCATGGTGGCCTTACAAGAAGAGGTGACACAGGCACATAAGGGAAAGGTCAAATGAAGAGTCAGACAAAAAGAAAGAGCCAAACAAGGGTCTGAATCCATCGTCTGCCACTGCGGCAAAATACCACAAATAAAGAATTTATAAAGGGAAGAAGTTTATCTAACTCCCAGGCTGGAGGGCTGGAGGCTGAGAAGTCCAAGAGATGTATCCTGACTTGTCAGACACAATGAAAGACAAGAGGACACGTGCAGAAAGACAACACATAGGGACCGCTTCACTTTATAATAACCTGCAGTCACTGGAAGAACAGCGTCAAGCCGTTCGTGCAGGCGGGGCCCACAACCGCCTGACCTCCCGACACTCTACCACGTTACTCAACCGATGTTCTCACACACAAATCCCTGGGGACCGCTTCACACCGCCACACGTAAAGTGCCAAAGAAGGCCACAAACTACAGGCAACCACTAAAAGTTAGCCCAAAGCCAAAGTGCCTCCTCACAAAGGAGGCGTTGACATCCCGTCTCCTGCTGGTGGCCCACAGCTTGTGTCCTTATGGCCACCCCAGACACAGCAGGTCTACTTGAGGCTGGTACAGCAGGAACTTGTCAAAGCGTGTGGCTCCAAGGCAGAGACACCTTCCTCTCTTCCTACTCATTAGCCTGTTAGGGAGAGTCAGGGTGAAGACTACCATGGAGCCATGGCAAACCCACTTCCCTGTCATCTATTACAAATGCTTGCAACGGCTGGGGGGGGGCAA
>LOEQ01001488.1:293851-304927 GCA_001685075.1 Bramus lutescens | reverse complement strand
CTGGTATGCAGGGGCAGCCTTGCATTAGCTGTACCCGCACAGCAATGGCTTCTCAGGAGGGAGGTTTCCTTAACATGTAAACCAGTGTTAGCTCACTTGCTGTCATTTTATAAACTTGTCTCTTTTTCCTTGTTCTTTCCTTGGTCTTAGCTACTTTTCTATTGCTGTGAAGAGACACCATGACCAAGGCAACTTATAAGGGAAAGCATTTAATTTGGGGTTTATTGTTCCTGAGGAGAACAGGGTCTGTGATCATGAGGGCATGCTTGCCAGCAGACAGGCATCCCTGGGGCAATAGCTGACAGCTTACTTGTTGAAACAGCCTCAGGACAGAGAGGGGCTAACTCGGAAAGGTGTAGGCTTTAAAACCTCAAAGCCCATGCCCAGTGACACGCCTCCTCCAACAAAGCCACACCTCCTAATCCCTTCCAAACAGTTCCTCCAACTGCAGAACAGGCACTCAAATACATGAGCCTATGGGGGCCGTTCTCGTTCAGACCACCAGCACACCAAGAGAAGTCAGTTCAGACTGTCTCAAACCCGGCAAATGCCTCATTATCTCCAGGTTGGACCTCTTTCCTCACTCCAAGTCCCATGGGCTGACTTCATCACAGCAGGCTGTCTGATGGGATCTCAGACTTGATCTGGCGCCATGACCCACACCTCTCCCTTCTCTTTTCTTGGGCTTCACCCAAATTCAGCATCAAGTAGTCATCCTTTGCTTCTTCTCCACCTTAACCCTGTATCTCTCCCATCAGATAATCCTGGTCTCTGCCTAAAACCATGACCCACCGGTGACCACCTGCCACTTCCACCCCATCACCATAGTCCAACCACCTCCTAACTGGGATGCTTTGCTTCTGCGCCAAGCCAAAACTCTCTCTTACTAATGGGAGTCAGGGTCTAGAGACATGGCTAAGTGGTTCCAAGCACCAGCTGGCCTTCTAAAGAACCCAGGTTCCAGTAACCATATGCCCCTCACAATTCACAAATCCAATTTTAGCTGTATCTGATGCCCTCTGCTGGCTTCTTTAGGCACTGCATGCATGTGGTGCACAAATGCAGACAAGCTGGCACATATGAAATAAATAAATCTCTTTTATTTTTAAACGGGACTCAGATTCTACCACGTCTTTGCTCCCCACACCCGTGTGCCTGGCATATTGCAAGATGCTCAACCTAGAACTTCATCTCGAGTCTTATCGATATGGGAGAGGAGGGTGATTCTGGGCTTTGGATGGGCGTGGCAACTAGAAAATGACAGGATGTGGACGGTGTTACCAAGCCAAACCTCCACCACTGCTTCCCACTAGCCACCACAACGACATCCTTGGGGGGCGCATTTTCACACAAGATGCCAATGATTCCCCCTCTAGGAAAGCTGTACTGTTTACATAGTTGTGTCTGCCTCAGTCCCCAGGAGCCAAAAGATGCTCTGTTGTAGGAAGAGCAATGTGTCCTCCAGCATAAGGGAACTCTGGACTCTCAGATTCCAAATCCCAGATGGAGGCATTGAGGAGAAATGACGCTGAAATCATTTCACAGGGAAGACACCATAGCGCACAGTCCTCCTGCGGGTCAAAGCGATGTCCCGTCTCACATCAACACCAGTGTCCCCCCGTCACTTCACAAGGCCCTGAGATCTGCATCTCACCCTGGTACCCACATTCTTTCCCATGTCTCCAGTCACCTCCCTCATCCCCCTCAGTCAACCCACTCCAGCTGCAGCAGATTGCACAGGAAGCCCACTGCCCGGTGGACTTTCTGTACCGCCTGTTCGTCAGAGTATACCAATACCCACAGAGCTGACTTTCTGTCACCATCTCGTCTTTATTCAAAGTCGCCATCATGTGCCTTTTCTGTGACCTTTTCTCTGCCATACGAACAGACCCCACCCCCTGCGCCCACCTCTGTATTCTTTCTCTCTTCTATTTTTTCATAAGCACGCATTGTCAACTGAGAAATTACATAATTTCCTTTATTGGTTGTATCCCTTCAGGAACTACAGCCTCGTGAGAGCTGGGATTTTGGCTAAATGTGCTGTGCATGAAGCCTGGCTCCCGAGAAGAAAACACATACAAATTTGGGGTGGTTGATGGAATTTTTAACTCACCGTAATAAATAAGACAGAAAAAGAGAAATTGCAAGAAAAACTGGGTCCTGCTGGAGTTGTATACATCCCAAGGGAACACTAGGAAAAAAATAAATATTCATGCCACAGAGATAAACCTTCCTGATAAGTTACATGTGTGGATTATAGCCGGAAGGGAAGGGCTACCATTAGTACTAAGCTTATGGAGCATGCCTGGCTGGGTGCTGCCTCTTGTCCGTTTCTGGACACAGCCGGCAGTAGCAAGAGCGTGAGGGAGCTTTAGAGGGAGTACACGATGAGAAACCCTGTGTGGAGACACGGAGACAGTAAGAGGAAAGGCTGTGGCACTGATTCGATGACCTGAGCCCAAACTGAAGGCCAAGGTCTGCCTGGAGCAGGCAGGTGGACTGACAAGAAGAGATGGGCGCCCCCTGCTGGTGGACACCGCTGCTTTCCCTCCACAGCGACAAGGCCGGCCAAGGGACCACACAGTGGTTTCTGTCTCCTAGGGCCAGCTTTCTTCATCTGGAAAGGGAAGAGCATTTCTGTGTGCTGTTATTGTTCTTAGCACGGCAGTTTTATGTCACAGTCATTGAAGATGTAATTCAGAAAATGGTAAGTCTAAAGTAAAGCGAGAGTGAATGGTTTAAAAGACATGGTTGTCAACTCCTCTTCGAGGGAAGCCTCTGGGGAGCATACTGGGGTGGAGACATCGTCATGCCCTGCGCTCACTGCTGCGGCTCACCCACAAGCCTCTGCGTCTGCCTCCTTGACCCTGACCTTCCGGTCTGTCTGTTTTGACGCCTTTGTTACTGCCAATGAGTCACTGTATAGAATGATCGAAGGTGATAAATCAGTAGGTAGACTAGACAGAAAATGTACAAAGAAATAGGTAAATGATTGAAAAAGCAATGAATAGACGGCATGTAAGTAGATACATCGATATGATGGTGACAACACATGATATGTAGATAAAACTAAGTGGACAATGACCAGATAAAGAGAGATGAGGTGGGCACGTAGCACACAGCCATAATCCTAGTACTCACGTCGATTTCTAGTAGTTCAAGGCCACCCTAAACTACATAGTGAGTACCAGGCCAGCCTGAACTACATGTGTGAGACTATGTCTCCAAACGAGAGAGAGAGAGAGAGAGAGAGAGAGAGAGCGCTTTATTCCGTAAGTTCTGTGACTCTAGAGAACCCTGACTAATACCCCTTCCCAGAGCTGCAGCAGGAAAACCCATTGCAGAGTTGAGTTCCTTGATACTTGTGATGATTATTCTTGGTTGTCACCTTTACTGCATCTGGAATTAACTAAAACCCAAATGGCTAGGCACACCTGTGAGAGATTTTTTTAATTTTATTCAATTTCATTTCATTTAAATTAAATCAGTTAAAGTGGGAAAGCCCATCTTTAACCTGGATCTTCTGAGGTAGGAAGATTCACCTTTATCTGAGCTGTGTCTTCCACGGTAGCCTATAAAGGACGTCGAAGGAGGATGCTTTCTCTCTTTCCTCTTTGCCTGCTTGCTCTCATACTTCCTGGCAAGTCCATTCCATTGCTGGCATTAGAACCTTCTTATTTAGGATTCTGACATATAATGAAGAGCAGCTGAGACAGACCGCCTCATGGACTGAACAACTACAGGCTTCTTGGACTCTCCATTCATAAACAGCCACTGTTAGAATGGCTGGGCCTGTGTCTTAGTTAGGGTTTCTATTGCTATGAAGAGACACCATAACCACGGCAACTCTAATAAAGGAAAACGTTTAGTTGGGTGGCTTAGAGTTCAGAGGCTCAGTCCATTGTCATCGTGATAAGATGTGCTGATGAAGGAGCTGAGAATCCTACATCTTGAGCAGGCAAGAGGAAGTGAGCTCAGACACTGGGTGTGGCTTAAGCATATATGAGACCTCAAAGCCCGCCTCCACAGAAACACACACACACATGCACACTTCCTCCTACAAGGCCACACCCACTCCCACAAAGCCACCCCTCCTAATAGTGCCACTCCCTTTCAGGGCCATTTTCTTTCAAACTGCCACAGCCTGTAAGCTATTCTAATAAATGCCCTTGCTGTACACTCATTTCTATCCGTTCCATTCCCCTAGAGTGGTGATTCTCAGCCTTCCTAATGCTGCGCCCCTTTAATACAGTTGTGGTGACCCCCAGCCCTAAAATTATTTTTATTGCTACTTCATAACTGCAATTTTGCTACAGTTATGAATTGTAATGTGAATATCTGATATGTGACCCCCCCCCAGGCAGACAACTGGTGTTCTAGAAAATGCTAACACAGCACTTACGTGTGTAGTAGGATCTTGAACTAACAAAGGCCAGGTGGCAGGACTGAACCACCAGCAGCCAGGCAGGTGCAGTCATTGGGGTGAGAGTAGAAGCTTTGCAGCACCCAATTAGGGCTCCCAATTAGTTCTCCCTAGGAGAACTATGTTGATAAAGAATATGATATCCCTCGTGGTGAGACCGATGGCAAGCAAGCAAGGATATCATTTTGCTTTATATGCTTTGAGGGAGTTAAGGGTCAATGACCAGAGAAACTGCTCATGAAGGAATCATGATCATTAGCTCAGTTTCCAATCTTAATGTCCTCTAGTTCCGCAAGTGGAATATAAGCCACTACTGTTAAGTTTTGAATGTTTGTGTCTCTTCCAAAACTCACATCAAAGTTTAATTACAATGTGCAGTATTTAGGCCTGTATTAGGTTCTGCTCTTGTGGATAAACCTCTTATAAAAAGGGCTCGATTCACAGAAATCGTTAAAAATATTTGTGCGAGAAAGCCATGGCAGAGAGCTGGAGAGGTAGCTCAGTGGTCATCAGCACACACTGATCTTGGAGAGGGCCCAAGTTTGGTTCTCAGCACCCACACTGGTGCTCTCAACTTCCTATAACATCATCTCCAGGGGAATCCAGTGCCCTCTTCTGGACTCCATGGGACCTGCACTCATACACATACATGCCTACGCACATATATGTATTTATACATAGTTAAATACAAAAAGACTGCAATTTAACCTAGAAAAGAAAAGCACAGCAAAGGGCTAAGCTTCCAGCAGTGATGGTGAGTGCCCCCAAGGATGTGGATATAAACAACAAACCAACGTTCAAACTATAAACCCTATCTGGATCAATAGCATCATATGCAAAACACAAACCCAACTTGAAAAGAAAATCAGCCAGGGAGTAGACACCTAAGATTAAGCAAACAGGTATAAAACTGTGTAATGGAAGCTGAGTCCAGATTTATACCAAATCACAATGAAAGAGTTCAGTGAGATCTGTCTTAATAATTCAACTCAAAATGACAGCTTTTAGTTAAGTAATATACAATACAATAGAAAATATGTACAACAAAAGACTTTGGTGGCCAGTGGTATATTTACCTCCAAAGTGATGCTGAAGAGTCCAAGGCAGAAATCACAGCACCAAGATAAAACACCATGGAAATGGACTCAAAGGAACCAGTTTAATCCAACCCCAGAGGAAAATGTGGGCGGAAAGAGAATGCTATTTGTGAAATGAGTTGATGGAAGACTTCTGTCTCCATTTTCTTCCTCTGCCCTGACTTCTTAGACTTCCTAAACTATAACTAAGAATTCAGATATCCTAAAAATATGTTTCTCCATGTCAGTGGATCCCAAAGGGGACCCATTAACACTGAGGTGAACTTCTACCTTTGTGCGGCACCTGTAGAAATATCTGGAATTCATCACAGGTGGTGGCAGATGCATTGGATACAGTGTCTCTGGCCTAAGCCATAAGGACAACCAATTGTTGACAGGAGCCAGATTCTTTCAAGGGACACTGGCACCCAAAAGATAAGAGGAAATAGGACAGACACTTCTAAGTGTCTGCTGTTGTCCTAGAAGGCCAGCTGACGCCACCCAGCCAGGACCCCATGTTCTAACTGTACAGTCCTTGAATCCAAATTCAAGCCTACGAAGTCCTCACTGGAAAGAACAAATTCCTTGTCTAACAGAAATTTGTTTGGTCTGAGGGAAAAAAAAATGTTAGTCATCTCTATTCAACGAACTTACATAAACTAATTCCACATCTGAAGAATTTTATGTTTATTCAGGAAGAATCAAAGAATCTTAAATTGCTGGTTATTTTATTCTTTCAAGCTCATCTTGATGCTCTTCCTGTGTGAATTTTCATCTTCTCAGGTCCCAGAGAAACGGAGAACAGGAAATACTAATATCCCCAAGGCAGCAGAGAGGGAAGTGAAGAGGCTCACAGACACATACTCCTGCAGAAGCCATGAGATTGATAGAATCTCAAAGAATGTCTCACAGCCAGGCAGAGCTGCTCATGCCTGTAATCCCAGCCCTTGGTAGGCTGAGTGAGGAATATCACTAGCTAGAGACCAGTCTGGAATCTGTCTCAATACCTGCTCCAAGAATTAATAATGATCTCTCACAGTGATATCTCACTTAGCTGACACAAAGGGCTTATTGACAGGACAGGAACTTGAATTTCACAAGTGTTCATTAATTAGTAATAGTCACTAACAATGATCATGTCAATTGAAGATAAACTCTGCTCTCAGATGACAGTGCTGCTGCTTGCCACTTATACGCTGCATACATAGATAGAGAGAGAGAGAGAGAGAGAGAGAGAGAGAGAGAGAGAGAGAGAGATTGCTTTCAGTCTTATCACTTGGATCCCTTGGTGTTTTATTTCACTGTCATACTCTAAGAAAGATGGGTAGTTAGGTAGATATACATACACATACATGTATACACATATGTAAGTATGTAAATACTTATGCATAAACATGTAACATAGGTGTACGGGGTGTTTTGTTGGTTAAACTTTTCATGTTTATCTTGTTTGTAACTATGTGTATATGTGTGTGCCTGTATATGAGTATGTGCATGTGATGCCGTTGGAGCCCAGAAGAGGGTGTTGGATCCCCTGGAGCTGGAGTTACAACCAACTGTGAACTGCCTAATACTGTACTAGGAACCAAACTCAGGTCCTACATAAGAGCAGTGTGTGCACTTAACCACTGAGTCATGTCCTAGCCCCTGGGTAGTTGGAGTTCTGAGACAGAATCTTATATATAGCCAAGGGTGGCCTCAAGCTGGTGATCCTCCTGTCTGAGCATCCTGTGGGCTGTGACATGTATGTAACACTATTCCTGCCTTAAATAGATGTTTTATAGATCATTGCCCTCATACTATTGACATCGTTAGGCCTCACGCCAAGCAAGCCTAATATTTGTATTCTGAAACCACATACAGAATGTGCAACTTTCTAGTTCCACCTTCTACATTTATTTCGTGTGTGTGAGTGTGGGTGCACGCATGCTCCAATATGCATATGGAAGTCAGAAGAGAGCTGACTGGAGTTTGCGTCTCCTCTTCTACCAGGTAGGTTCCAGGAATTGACCTCAGGCTGTCAGACTTGGACACAAGCACTTTCACCCACTGAGCCATCGTGCTGACCCAAAATGGTCAACTTTAGCACATAATATTTAAAACACAAATTCGGGGAGAGGTTGATTCTACAAAACCATACATTATAAAGTAGAAGCCAAGATTCAATCCCACAAGCCTCTGGAGAAAACACTAAGCTACAATAAAAACCATAGCAGACAGAATATCCCTTCACAAGGTTAAAACTTACAGGGCCAGAGACATGGCTTCATGGTAAGAGCACTGGTTGCTCTTCCAGAGGACATGGGTTCAATTCCCAACACTTACACGGTGCTCCATAACTCCAGTCCCAGGGAGCCGACACCCTGTTCTGGCCTCCTGCCGCACTGGGCAAGCATGTGGGGTACCAACACACATGCAGGCGAAATACCCATACACTTAAATAAAATTATTTTTTAAAAGTTAGGAACTTAGAAATTTTTTTTAGCTATTAAGACTTACAGAACACTGTCACATGTGAAGGCATGCGGCTGGTTATTGCTGTCTCCAAACTAAAACTTGCACTTTCTCTCTGCCTCTGGACTCGTGGTTTTTGTTCAAGTGAGTTTGCGAGTCAGGGGTGATGTACTTGCCATCACAACTCTTAGTGTGCAATGCTTTGCTCCCCAAAACTGAGTCGGAGTGGTTTACAGCAGGATTCAGCTACTATGGGCACACTTCATTTTCAAATCTGAACACTTCAACAATGCACTGGTATTTTTAGAAATCCTTCTGATAGTTCTTTTCAGCAGTACCACTGATTTTATTGAAATACCAACTATAACAAAGCTAAAATCATAAAGGTAAATATTTAGAATGCAGAACACAGTTATGCCTGATTTAAAAAAAGAAAAGAAGTAAAATTTAAGATCTACAAGAACAAGAACACTGTAGAATGTTCAGTTTGGATTCTTTAGAAATGAAAAAGCCATATTATAAAATTAAATATACAAGATTATATATATGTGAGTGTGTATATATAAAATCTTTTGAGTGTGTTCATTTCTTAACCCAGAAATTTTAGTTCTAGAAATTTATATTTAAAAGAATTCCTTTTGAAATGTGAAAAGCAGGCTCGAGAGGTTTCAGTGGCAGGGACTTACCCAGCATAAACAATACCCTGTTTTCATTCCAAACACCATGAAACAAAATAAAAAGACATCATATGTTTTTTTTTCCCAACATGCAAAGATATATCCGCCAGAAGGCAATCCCAGCATCACTTTCTTCAGCGGCATAACCACTTCCCAGGGTCCACACTTCTGTGAAGCACACTCTAGACAGCTCTAGCCCTTGATGAAACACACTGGTCACCCAAACAAACCAAAGTCAGACATGAGGGTAGAAGGGGAAGAAGAAGAGGAAGAGAAAGGAGATCAATAGATAGAGGAGACAAGAGACAAGATGGGTGGGAAGAAAACAATCAAAATGTGATATGTATGTATATAAAAATGTCATAATGTGTTGTGGGAGCTCCTTTTGCTCCTTTAGCCAATAGCCTTTGAGATACCAGCCCGCTGCGGCGTGGTATTTGTTGCTTTAAAACAGTGATCAAGAGTTAAGGATAGGCCAGGCAGTGGTAGTGCACTTTAATCCCAGCCCGTGGGAGGCATAAGCAGGAGGATCTCTGTGAGTTCGAGGCCAGCCTGGTCTAAAAGAGCGAGTTCCAGGACAGGCTCCAAAGCTACAGAGAAACCCTGTCTTGGAAAAGAGTTAAGGATACAAGAGTTGCAGTATTTACTCTGCCGGGTTTGGACAATGTTCATGTACTAAACTCGACTCCATTGTGGAGTCCCTGTTACATGTCTGGAACTGACAGTGCAGAGTGTGAGATTTGAATTGAGAAGTCCGTGTCCCATCCTCGTGAATATGGATACGTGACAATTTATTCAATAGAGCATGGAGAGATGATGTGATGTGACTTTTGAAAGGAGGCTGGAAAAGACATCCTCTGCCACTGGGCTATGAAGACATCCCTCTTGGAATACAGAGAAACCCCTGCTGCAACCTAGGACAGTCCTCTCTGAGTCTGTGTCTCATGTCATGCCATGTGTAAGCACACCTGTCATCAGTGCCCATCCAGCTTGCCTTCAGCCTGCTCAGCCCATGTGCCAGGTGCCTCAGACAAGGCGCACCTGCGGCTCCTCGGTAGTGGAAGCCCAGAGTCAAGAATACTATCCCAGCGTTGTGGTTTGAATGAGGCCATGTGTTTGAACACCTGGTCCCCAGTTGGTGGCACTTTTGGACAGAGCCTGTGGAAACTAGGAGATGCATTCGAGCTGGGAGCAGACTTTCTTGCTGTTTGCATCTCCCTCCCCCCCTCTCGTGCATGTGTGCATGTGTCTGTGTGTGTCCCTCGTGCAGATGACATGTGATCTCCTGGCTTCCTTCTCCAGCCATCATGCCTTTATCACCATTATGAACAAACAGCCATCTGGAACTTTAAGCCAAAATAAACCCTTTCTTCCATAGCTTTTGATCACTGTGTTTTATCCCAGAAATAGAAAATGAGCCCTCTCATGGAGCCCTCTCTAAGTTCCTCACCCATGGACTGTGTGGGCATAATGAAGTGATTGCTGTGTCTCAATAGGCAGCACATTGTAGACACAAAAATACTGCCAAGCACTTGAAGATCATTAAAGGGAGATCTGAAGGGCTTGCTGAGGTGGGGACGGGCTTCCAGTGGGTGAAGTGCTTGCCATACAAGCATTAGGATCCCCAAAACCCACGTAAAGGCTGAACGTGGCACTCACTGTATTGCTGTAAACCCAACATAAGAAGTGTATAAAATTGAGGTAACGTGGTTTCAGAAAGAAAAAGATTGCATGTTCTGCCATGTACATGTTGTGGTGTAATGTGTATGTGTACATATGTATGTATGTTTACATACACGTGTATGTATGTGTGAGATATGTGCATAGGGGTGCACGGACCATGTATTTGCACTCAGAGGCCAGAGTAGGATGCTAGGTATCCTCCTCCATTGTTCTACACCTTAGTCCCAGAAGTGAAGTCTCTTGTTGAACAGAGCTGCAACACAAGCCCAGTACCTGCTCTTTAGGGGCCAGCCCCTCTCTCTCTTCTTGCTGTGCATATTTACATGGCATCTTTGACACAATGGGCAATGTAAATTGGGAAGAAATAATAACCATCCGATAAGTGATAGTGGCACACGCAATTAACAGCTAAGGGCAAACATCGAGTCAATCACCATACCAAACCGTTAAACCCCAAACAAAAACAATGGGCTAGATGAGGCTGGGGAAAGTTCAAAGTGAAGCACTCTCTGAACAAGCCTGAGCACCTGCGTTCTCCAGAACCTTTGTAATCACGGAATGCTGTAGCCACATCTGCAAGCCCCAGGCTGTGCCTACGTGGACATGGGAGACGGAGGTAGAGCATTTCCTAGTTTATGGGTTGGTTGGCTGGTATATACAGCAGTGACCAGCAAGAAAGACCCTGTCTCAAACAAAGTGAAACAGGGGCTCACAGCTGTTTGCCCTTTGACCTGAACCATTCTCTCTCTCTCTCTCTCTCTCT
>LOEQ01001488.1:212215-223670 GCA_001685075.1 Bramus lutescens | reverse complement strand
AAAGAAAGAAAGAAAGAAAGAAAGAAAGAAAGAAAGAAAGAAAGAAAGCAGGCTCCCTGAAAGAAAGGTTGTGAGAAGAAGGGTCTACCATCAACAAGACGGCGACCTGAGAATGCACCGTCACCATTCATAAGCACACCCATGGGATGGGCTTCAAGAGCAAGGCCCTTCTCTACTTGTAGAAATTTGGAGAGTTGCCACCAGGGAGTTGAGGATGCCTACTGTACACTGCTACCAGGCTCGACAAAGCCATGCAGGCCAAAGGAAGAAGGAATGTTCTCTATCATTTTTCGGTACATTTGTCCAAAAAATGTAATGAGGTTCAAGAGTAAGCAAGCCAGCTTTGTAGTCTGATATGTAGCATGAATAAAAAAACTCAGAAACAGAAATTATGGTTCAACCTGAAGACCAGATAAGCAAGGCAGTCAAGTCACTAGAGAAGTCTTACCTGTACCAAGGCTGGGCAATGCACACTCCCCAAGCGATGTATTCCCTCCGGGCTAAAGTAATACAATACTGGTGACAGTCTTCATACCTGGGAGCCCAAACCACCCCGTCTCTACAAACTGAACTTTCACACGTATTTATGACAGGAGCAGAAGTGACCACCACATGGACAAATATAAAAGCTGCCTCTTCATTGCCCTGCGCCTTATGATTTTTTGGCAGGTGTGAATTAATTTAATTGTTATAAAAATCGTTGCACTAGAAGCTTAATCTTGAGAAAAATAAATTAATGTTACCCAAAGTTGTGTTGCAAACTAAGCAGACAGCGTCTCTCTCCTCTCATTTTATATTCCCGCTAGTGCTGGGATTAAAGGCGTGACTCCCTACTACTGGGATTAAAGGTGTGAGCCATCACCACCTGGATTTATTTCTGCATTGATCTTGTGTAGTCCAGGGTGACCTTGAACTCACAGAGATCCACCTGCCTCTGCCTCCCAAATCCTGGGATTAAACGTGTGTGTCACCATTACCTGACCTCTAGTGGCTTTAGCTTTGCCTCTGGTCTTCAGGCAAGATTTATTTATCAAAATACAATTAATATACCACTACACTGATAACCTATGTCTCCTGTTACCATATACAAAAAACTACAGACAGCCATTGTGGATAAGAATTAAACACTCAGGGTCAAAGATGTCAAACTGTGATAACAACAAAAAGAAAAGGAAAGGAAGGCACGAAGAGGCTAAGAAGGTTACCTAAGAACTAGCAGTGAGCCGGGCTGTGGTGGCGCATGCCTTTAATCCCAGCACTGGGGAGGCAGAGGCAGGCGGATCTCTGTGAGTNCCATTACCTGACCTCTAGTGGCTTTAGCTTTGCCTCTGGTCTTCAGGCAAGATTTATTTATCAAAATACAATTAATATACCACTACACTGATAACCTATGTCTCCTGTTACCATATACAAAAAACTACAGACAGCCATTGTGGATAAGAATTAAACACTCAGGGTCAAAGATGTCAAACTGTGATAACAACAAAAAGAAAAGGAAAGGAAGGCACGAAGAGGCTAAGAAGGTTACCTAAGAACTAGCAGTGAGCCGGGCTGTGGTGGCGCATGCCTTTAATCCCAGCACTGGGGAGGCAGAGGCAGGCGGATCTCTGTGAGTTCAAGCCCAGCCTGGTCTACCAAGTGAGTTCCAGGATGGTCAGAGCTACACAGTGAAACCCTGTCTCGAAAAACAAAAAACAAAACAGCAACAACAACAACGAAAAGTTAACAGTGAGAGGAAGACAAAACTGTCAAGTTAGACTCACAAGACTGTCACCAAACTTCTCCCTAAAGACTGGTGAGACTTTCAGGTTAGTACGCACATTATGGTCGTGACACCCTTCGCTGCTGATTGTGGAGTTACTCACCCATTTCAGACTATGCACGTGAAATGCTCTGTTACTTCCGTTTCCCTCACCGTTACTTGTTAGCATTTGGCTATCTACTGACTATGGAGAGAATACCAGTCACAAGGCAGGGAGCCATGAAGGGCAACATTCATCAGCTCATTTGCTGTGCTTTTTATTATGAAAATCAGCACAGAAGAAATGAAACATTTATAGGGGAACTGAAATCCATTCATGGGGAGCAGAGCCACCTCAGACTGCCGGAATTGGTACTGCTGCAATCTGGAGCCCAAGTGACATCCTCAAGTGACTGTGGTCCATCTCATGGTAAAGGCTTGGTCCCAAGAGAGGTGCCACTAGGAAGTGGTGGACCGTATAGCCGAGTGAGCCCTGGAAAGGGGTGGTAGGACTCTCACCTTTCCTCTTTCTCTTTCACATCCTGGCCACGTGTTGAGTGCCTTTGCTCCTCCACACACTCCCCAAGCGATGTATTCCCTCCGGGCTAAAGCAATACTGGTGACAGTCTTCATACCTGGGAGCCCAAACCACCCCGTCTCTACAAACTGAACTTTCACACGTATTTATGACAGGAGCAGAAGTGACCACCACATGGACAAATATAAAAGCTGCCTCTTCATTGCCCTGTGCCTTATGATTTTTTGGCAGGTGTGAATTAATTTAATTATTATAAAAATTGTTGCACTAGAAGCTTAATCTTGAGAAAAATTAATTAATGTTACCTAAAGTTGTGTTGCAAATCAATTCCCCTGGTGTTACTATGCCTCAGAATAATATACAACAACTCAACAGGGGACAAAGGTGGGAGAGGCAGCTTGGACACGTCTGAATACTTGAGAGTGCCTTATTCGTTTAAATGATATGAATGAAGCATCGATCTAGTGCATTCAAAATTGGTTGCCTTGTTTGTTCATTGTTTTTGAGACAGGGTTTCTCTGTGTAACAGCCCTAGCTGTCCTGGAACTCACTCTGTAGACCAGGTGGGCCTCAAACTCACAGAGATCCAACTGCCTCTACCTCCCAAGTGCTGGAACTAAAAGCATTTATAATTGTTATATTGACATCTTAGTCCAAATTCAGGCCACTTTCATCATACAAGACAGTAGTGATTATTATAAAGGAACACCAGTTTTGGAGACTATCACTAATAGTTATAGTCATAGACAATTCTATAGTTACTTAACCAAGATATTCTCAATGACAAAAACCAGGAAAAAGTAAGCAATTCAAGTTGATGTAAGCAACCACAAATATATTTATTGGCTCTCATGATTGCAGATCTACAAATTAACTAGGCTTCAGAATTGGTTTACTCCAGTGGATCTGGTCTAGTATCTCCAGTAATGTCCTGGGTCTCCCGATCATCCTGTGGCAGCTTCGTCCTCACGCTGGTGTTGAGAGATGGGCAGATACCACATACCGTACATGCTTCTGTTGCTTTCTTTCTTCTGCTTTCTGAAACAGGGAACTGTTTCCCCAGGATCTGCAGGACAGGTGCTCTTTGTTGCTCTTTAAAAGAACAGATGCCCCATCCCTGAGCCAAGCTCTGTGTTCAGAGGAACAGCATGTGCTAACTAACGTCTGGTTGTCTGAACAAATCACTGGCAAGGGGGACTATATTGTTAAACTTCACTTGAAGAAATCGTGGGTTACCTTTTGGGATGAGATTAATTTCTGAAACCTCATGGTTATTAAGCAATAGAAGAGGTAGAAACCAGTACAATTGGCTAAGCAGATAAAGGTACTTGCTGCCAAGCCTGATGACCCGAGTTCAATACCAGAGTCCCACATGATGGAAGGAGAAAACCAGCTCTCCAAAATTATCCCCTGATCTCTACAAATGTGCACTCACACGCACACATGTATACACACACGTAATTTTGAAATTTTGCAATCGCTCAACAAGAAGTATTATTGTTTTTAGCTAAAGGCTGTGGAAACTTCTTCCTGTGTTCAGAATAGAAATCAGGACTTATTTTCCCAGAACATAAGTTTTGATGGAGATTGACAGACTTTGCTTTCCATGACTGAAACTAAAAATGTTCTGTGACCCTCACTAGGCTCCTTTGTAGCTAGAGTGTGAACTTGCAACAAGTCTCCCTCCAGACCTTCCCAGACAGTGAATCAAGAGAGATGCAAGGAAATAGAGACTAAACAAAATCAGTGTGCTCTGGCTGGGGCTAACTGATTAGAGACATGGTTTCTAGGAACAAAAGCATTAAAGAGCCCACTCGGGTCTGATAAACAAACACATGGGCTTGGCCACTGGAAGAGACTCTCAATTCTAAACCTAGAGTTTGAGTCAGAGCCCCAGAGTCCCTTGAATGATGGAAGGATCCCACAGAAAGATCAAAGTGGATATAATAAATCTTCGTCACATTCCTCCCCAAAACAGCTGCCTTCCACTGACCAGGTACATGTGTACCTAGCTAGATCTTTGGAGGATTACGAAGTGGGCCTTGTACCAACACTATTTCCTGTGAAGAGAGAATGCCAGTTTCCATCAGAGAAAGTATTTACAGTCAGTAGGGTAACAAGCTGAGTTTTGACGAACATTTGTCTTCATGGGACTCAAAGATCTCACGGACCCATGCTCCTCTCTCCAGCTCCTGAGGGCATAAGTGGAATACATAAAAAAACAGAGACAGCCAATCCCCATAGTGTCTCTCAGCTCCATGGAGTGAGTGGGCCACTTGTCAATGGTTACCTCCAGGAACTCTAGACGTTCGGAATGGTACCTCCCAAGCCCTTCTCCAGAAGCGTGTCTGAGATGATGGGTCTAAGTGATGCATTGGCTGCGACGGATAGCACATACCAGTTAAACTCTCTAGTCGGTTTCTGAGTACGATCAGATGGGTTGAGGAGCAACAGTGTGTTATAAATGTCATCAGACCTGCTATTCCGCTTGGCTGACAACAATAAGTATACAGACTGCCAGACACGTCCATGAATGCACATATCTGCCAAAGACTTGTTTTCTCCATTTGGACACCTAGAACACTGGAAGAATGCTGTCTGTTTGTTTGTTGCACTTGTCTGGGGTAATGGTTAATTTTTCCCCTCCACAGTATGATGTTAGTTCTGTGACGCTGTGCTACAGTTCAGTCTGTGTAAACCCAGATCTTCTCACAGGATATTTAGACAGGGGACTCCAAAGGGCTAAAATGACAGACACTTATCTGGATGAAATGGTTCACACCAAAGAGTCAAAAACGAATCTCAGAAAGCTACAGAAGACTTGGGGAGGAGGTTGGGAGCACATCCTCTTGTCTATCTGCCGCATGCCTGCCTCTCTCTCTGCAGAACAAGTTGCTCTACCTTGCAAATCTTCCCTGAAAGCAGTGCGGCCTGTGCCAGGTTTTAGACAGGTAGAAAGCATCTGGGTGTGTGTCAGATGGAGGCGTGGCCCACCAGCCCTCAGCTTGAAGAACAGATGTGCACAGCTAGTCCAGAATTCAGTGCCGGCTATCCTACCACTCAGCCCCTGGGAGTCTGCTGACCCAAGGAAGCCTGACAAGTCTCTGGCCCACCAGGATGTGGTAGGAAACGCTCAGTCTTTAGAGGACCAGCTCTTGGGTTCTGGGCCTCAAGGCCAGTGGACCCTTACTATCTGCGTGTTCTGCATCCATGGGGTGAAGTGATGGCAGATTAAAAACACATTTTTAAAATCGCCTCTGGGGCCCAGTGTGGTCATGCACACCGTTAATTCCAGCATTCCCATACTGAGAATTGCCCAGAAACTCTCTGGCCATCCATAAAGTACAACAGCAGAAACAACAAGAGAGATCCTGGGGCTGAGGGAAAGTACCAACTCCTAAAATGTCTCCTAGCCTCCTCCTCAAGCAGGCCATGGCCTCTGTGTGTCCCCTCCCTAAATTAATCAATTTAAATGAAATTGTAGCCATTGCACACGTACTGAAAATGCGCAGGCTTGTTTCATGTTTTGTCACCTGTCTATCCCCACACAGCGCCGCATGACACCTGCACAGCACTGACACTGCATAGGATTACAGTCGCTCCACAAACAATTTAGAGCTTGGGGGAGGAGGTCCTAAGTCACACACAGATACTGAACTATATTTTGCACGTGGTGGGAGCACCTGTGGGCCTGGTCCATTCCTCAGCGAGTGCAGAGGGGCAAACACGGTGCTTGAGAGTTTGGGGTTTGGGTCTCATCTCAACCGCTCACTGGCCGTGAGGTTCTGGGCTGCCACCTGGCCTGACTTCCCTTCTGTGACGACCACTTACTATAGGCTGCTCCGGGTGTGTTATTTTATGAAAAGTGTGTGGTGTGGCGTGCGGTGCGCGTGAGTGCTCCATGAATATTCACTATTGGCTCCAGCATGTTGAGTGAACACGAGTCATAGCGCCAGCAGGGTCTTCCGTGTTTGCCCTCACCCTCGGCATTCTCGTCAGTGAGTGGAGGCTTCTCACGGGTCCTGAGGGAACTCCATCACCACTCGCTGCCTTTCCACTCCCTTCTAGGAAACAAGTGAGTCACATTAAATCATGAACAGCTTCAGGTATCAGCTAGGGCGCCAGCACACCAAAGTTAACAGTGGCACTTCCTCAACTTTTGCCTGGGAGTCTACGTCACAGACCTGTGGCCCCTCTCACCCTGCTTATACCGCTCCCAAATTGCCAGCTAGTGGTGCAGACCCACCAGGGTAGGTCAGGAGGGAGTCGGGAAGGGGTAAAGGTTCTAGGTGAGCTCTTCTGGCTGGGGGGCTTCTTGTTAGATCTCTGGGCTGCAGGTGGCAAGAGCTCACTTTGTCATGGCTGCTTTGAGAGCCCTTGTGGGTTTTCTGGGCCCTTTCTTCCTACTTGCTTTGATCATTTCTTTCTGTCATTAGTGCCCCACCTGGGGTGAATAGGTGTCTATTCATGTCTTCTCAGGAAAAGCCACACAACACTAAGCTAGAGAGTTCCAAGATGGGCACGGTGGGACACACTGGTAATCTCAGTACTCAGGAGGCTGAGCCAGGTGGATCTCAAGGGCTATCCTCCAGCGGGTGACTCAGCCAAATCCCATAATGTGAAGCCTGGCCACGTCAATAAGGATAATTTCCCCCAATTTAAGTTAAACTAAATAGAAGGGAAAGCAGGAAAGACAGAAACGATTGGATACAAAGTCACGAAGGCTAAGAGTGGGGTGGCATTTCCTGTGTAAGCCTTTTCCACTCAACAGTGTCATGCCATGGCCGTTGGGCTAAGGAGGATGGAACTATAGCCATGCGGTGCGGCAACTAGCAACTTAAAGGCAAGGACTCTTAGATTTAAAGGCCGTTCTTCACAAACTCTTTGAATGGAGTTATTTACATATAAAATTTTTTAGGCTAACAGATTCATCACATATAGTTTTGAGCAAATAAGTAGAAGTCAAAGGCACAAACCCAGCCGGCTGATCTTAGGACTCTAATCCTTATGAGGTTTGTATAATAGTTCAAATGATCCAATGAAAGAAAAAAAAATAATGCAGTAGAGGTAAAAAGAGACCTGAGAAGGAAAGAAGAGCTGAAACAAGAGTTTGAGGAGAGAGAGAAAGCCGTAGGAAGAAGAGTGGATCATTTACTTACAGTGACAGGAGAGGAGGCTAGACCACATACCGAGGCTAGGACAAGTGGATGCAGAAATGTCAGTCTGAGGAAGTCCTCCAAGAGACATGGAAGCAACATTCTCATTTGAAAGTGAGAACGGGGCAGGCATTGGAAGTATGAGGACAGTTCATTCAGGAATGTCAAGTTGGTTTGATGCTCAAAATCAATCTCTGTGGGTTGTTATGCTAACAAAATGAGGGAGCCAGTGGTCATCTCTGCGGACAAGACAACAGCATTTGAAGAAATTCAATATTCATTTATGATTTCAATGAATAAAAATACTTGGTGATAGAGCATGTGCTTAGTATGTGACAAGCTCAACCCTCAACAGACAAAAATACACACACACTAAATGCCTTGTGTAAGGCTTCTGTACATTTTTGAAAAACTAAGAAAGTAAAATTTTCCTAAAATCCCAACTGCTCATGCCACTGAGTGACTCCCTCTTGAAAGTCTTGGCTCTTTCCCACATCCCTTCTAGTCTGTCCCACCTTTTGGGCGATAACAGCATGAGAGCTTGCAGACAGAAGTTGGCATAAGCAGGAGCCAGGCGGGGCCTATTTGGAATAAAACGTTAGAAATAACCATTTGCTCTCTATTCTTTGCCCTGTAAATAGTTTCTTGACCCTTTGGGGAATGAGATACTTTCTGGCCACATTTCCCACACCTCTTACAAAAATGAGTCAAAGGGTGCAGAACTGACCAGAAGATAACTCCCGTCCATTTTTGTCCTCTGGATGTTCATTCTATTCCTCTCTCAAAAGTGCAAGCTTGTTGACAATGGCTTTCTCAACTTCACATTTTTCCTTCCTCCATTTTGAACAAATGAATCTGGATAAAACTAGGCTCCTAGGAAGAAGGCAAGCTTGCAAGTCTTCAGTGTCCTGCTGGTTTTTATCATTCACATCTATTTATGATCCTCCAGCACGTTCTAAAGTAGGGTACGTTCTTACTGCTGCAAGGTCAGCCACAAAGAACAGCCCTTGTGAGATTTTGTCATTTGCCCCCAAAAATGTGTAAATAGAAGATTGCCTGGTCTGCCTGGAGCGAGAGAGGGAAGCTCAGTAGGAGCTGTGCTAACAGCTGCAAAGGTCCCCTTTCTTCAGAACGGAGGAATGCAAGAAACTGCAGCTGAGATATCCAAAGTCTAGCTGATAGCACACATCTCTAGAGCACCTTTTAAACCTCCCATGCACTGTCAACATAGAAAACAAACAACCCTTTCCAGTAAGCAACCCCTATCTAAGTTACCCACCTCAAACACAAGGAGCTTTAACTTGAAATCTTGTTCCTTACACATGGACATCTTAAGAGGATGGGATGCAGAAAAGGTGCTCATTTGAGCTGCCATTCTCTCACTCAAAACAGTTACACTCTTAACCATCCATTGTGCATTGACTCTCCAAGACACCAGTTCAAAGCTGAGCCTGTCATCTTCCCCCTTAGTCCTCTCCGGTTCCAGCTCAAATTTTCATAATTCCTTACCCAGACCAATTTCCTTGATATCTAAGACAAAATAAATAAATAAAACCTTTTGGTTGAAGAGGGAAAAAAATCTCATCTCGTGAGCATTTTCGGGGTCTTCTGAAGGTCACAGACAGGAGTAGTTGTGACTTACAGTCAAGTTCCCTGAAGGCTCATGTTTGAGTACTTGGTGCGAGCTGGTGGTAAACATATAGGAGGGAGGTTCTCATCCTGAGAGTGGAATACTGAGAGCATACAGTTTCTTGCCCATGCTTTCTGCTTTCTGGCTCCCTCTGCCATGGACCAATCCATTCCAACCATCACATTTCCCCCTGCCATGTTGGACCGTGCCTTCTAAATTGTGAGCTAAAATGAACC
Organism: Bramus lutescens; assembly: GCA_001685075.1. Classification (NCBI taxonomy): domain Eukaryota; kingdom Metazoa; phylum Chordata; class Mammalia; order Rodentia; family Cricetidae; genus Bramus; species Bramus lutescens. The sequence goes on along the minus strand of LOEQ01001488.1, from coordinate 214,369 downwards.
TGTCTTCTCTCAAGCTGTGTCTGTCAGCTATTAGGTCACATGAAGAGAAAAGTAACTAATGCACAGGTAGAGAGAAGGAGTATGCCATGCTTGATTGATGCAGGCTCTCCCACAGATAAGAGCAATGCAAGATGACAACTGCTGTCCTGGATATATGGAGCAAAAAAGGACTAAAAGGATTTTGTCTTTGCTTTAGCAAACAGGTGAGCACACTCCTCTCACCTTCATACAAACTTTTCCCTTATCCTAGTGTCACCTAATGTCTGCACAACGTGCCTGTGAAATTCTCTTGACCTACCTTCCTCTTCTGTGATGTGTAGTTCTTGGGCTTTTGCCCTCAACACTCTAGCCAAAGTGTAAGATAAATTTGTGGATACTAAACCAACGTCCCCAGAGCTTTCCAATGATTTAATTTTTAAATGATATGTAATAATTAGACTATTTACTCGGTAGTGTGGAACAGAAGGTGCATGTGGACACTGAGTAATGGTTAGCTCAGGGTAAATGGCACAGCCATTAAAGCAGACTTTCATTTATTCATTTAGGTTTTTCTTTGGGGGAGTTGAGACAGGAATTCTTTGTGTAGCCTTGGCTATCCTGGAACTAGCTCTGAAGACCAGTCTGACCTTGAACTCAGAGTTCTGCCTGTCTCTGTCTTCAGGGCACTGGGACTAAAAGTGTGCACCACCACCAGTAATCTTGCTTCTTTGTGTGCGAGATATATTTAGAATCCACTCTAATGGCTATTTTGTTAACCACAACTATCATACTGAGGTATTTCTCAATCCTTACCCCACTGGACTAGAACCTTCTTCCTGGACAGGGCTGATCACTCTCCAGAGGTAATTTTTTTTTTCTCTTCCCAAACTCTTGTTCTTAAAGTCTATCTGTCCTGTTTCACTTCCTTCCAGTTGTATAGGATTGACCCCCAGAAACCCTCACTTACAATCTCAGGGCAACTCAAATGGCACAAGCCTCCAAAAGAAAACTCGTCCAGCTGTGTGACCTTGGGCATGGCAGTTAACTGAATGAGGCCTCGCTCATCTCTCGGTTGTAAAATGAGTGCACTACTGATAGGCACTGACACAGAACCTTGGCACGGAGATTAAATGGCAGACTCACATGTCTTGTAGACCCTGGCACACGGAAAGTGACCAAGTGTTAACCACTACTCCCTCATACTCATTCCCTTCTATAATTACCAAGCAGACTCAAACCCACCACCCATGCAAGCCCTTCAAGAAGCATCATGCACCCTGTTTGACACCATCCCTTCTGAATGCCATCCTGTCCCTACCCCACTTCCTCAGTATGTCCTTCTTCCACTGCCTGATACCTTCAGTCTCATCATCCCCAGGGCCTGAAGCCATGCTATCCCTGATCCCACTTTTTTTCACACCCTTCTGAGCGCATACTTTGAACGCTGCCAACCTCCCCTTAGGAACAAAATCCTAACTCTGTAGGACCGGGTCTGGGTAGCGCCGGTTGCTTTCCCTAAGTTCCAGCACGTTGTCCTCCAGGGGGAGGTGACGATAAAACGCGTATGTCCCAGAGGGTCCCTTCTTTGTCTAATTCTGTTTTTATATCGCTCGTCATTTTCTCCGGGAAGTCTTTCCAAACTTCCAGTCCGATGAGTCAGGTCCTCTTGCTTTGATTATCATGCGCTCCTGTGTCTGCCCTCTCCACTAAAATGAGGTTTCTGCAACTGAAAAAAAACTTTCATTTTTCACACACCCGACCAACCACGTTGGGTCTGGCTGTGAGAACTCGAAGAAAGTGGATCCGAGCAGCGCTTCTACCGAGAACGAAACAACCAGGTTTGGGGAAATTAGCATCAGGGATTCGGGAGCCAAGTCCTCGGAGGCCGCTCAGAGCTTCCCCCAGGTCCGCATGGGTGTCCTTGCGGGCGCACAGCCGGAACCCAGGCAGTTGGGTGAGCGCCGGCACGGGTGAGGTCGCAGCAGGGAGTTTAGGAAACTGCACACGCTCGCCCTCCGCGCTTTGTTTGTTGTAGCAGCGGGGCGAAGTCCTGCCCGGGCAGGATGGCACTACACACAATGCACCCGGGGAGCCCTCGTCCGGATCGTGAGCCCTAGAGACCCGCGCTCTCTGCCACCAACACCGGCGGGAAGGCGCCCGGCGTAGCGCCGTCAC
>LOEQ01001488.1:179424-203114 GCA_001685075.1 Bramus lutescens | reverse complement strand
TGTGAGCCACCATGTGGTTGCTGGGAATTGAACTCAGGACTTCTGGAAGAACAGGCAGTGCTCTTAACTGCTGAGCCATCTCTCCAACCCGACTGTCCAGATTTTTATAAAGGCCCACCGTTGTCCAGTATTCTAAAAACCAGTGAAATGCAGTTTTGTTATATAAATTATATTTCAAAACTTTAAAAACTCAAAAATGTTATAATGTGCCATTTCACTGTTTTCTTATCTTTTAGCCAGCTTCATGGCTTTGTAAATCCTTTGATGATTCTGAATCTTAAGTTTATTCTAAGGGTATCTTTGTTTTTGACATGATATTATAAGAAGTTACCAGAGGAGACACTTTGAGGAAAAACAGGAGTGGTTGCTCATTAAATATCAGTCAGGTGCTATAGCCAATGTTATATATCTGTCTAAATGCTTTTAAAAAAACTTTAAAATTTTGGGTTTTTTTTCTAGTAAAATGATTTTATATCCTTGAACCAAGTATTTTTCTCTATTGAAGTCTAGGAGGAAGTATTTCATGAAAATGTTTCTTCATAGACAAGTCAATAGAGATAATAGTTCGAGTTCACTAGTGAAGCTAGTACTTACCTGATCTTGAAACCTGGTGCCGTGTTAATGAAGTAGAGCAATGGCGTGGGTGAAACATGGACATTTTAAGAAATTATTATGTGTGTATGATATGTGCAAGTGCCACAGTGTGCATGTGGAGGGCAGAGGCTTGGCCATAAACACCTGTAGTAGGAGGACGCGGACCTGCTTTTTCCCCCCGGCACCCGGCTAGCTTAACCCCCCCGAAATAACCACACAGAAATTGTATTAATTAAATTATTGCCTGACCATTAGCTCTAGCCTCTTATTGGCTAACTCTCACATCTTGATTGAACCCATTTCTAATAATCTGTATGTCACCATGAGGTCGTTGCTTACCGGGAGAGAGTCTAACCTAAATTCATCTCAGTCATGGCGTCTGACACACTTCTTCCCAGAATTCTGTTCTGTTTACCCCGCCTATCTAAGTCTGCCCTATCAAAAGGCCAAAACAGTCTCTTTATTCAACCATGAAAGCAACACACAAACAGAAGGACCTCCTACACAAAACACCTTTACTTGCTTACCCATATTGCCAGCCCCATACATTACTAGAAGCATCTTCTGGCACATTTCTTGAGCAAGTGAAAAGAAGTTTTGGATTGACTGCATTTTGGTGAAAATGGGGATTAGGAATGGAAAAGGCCTGGCATTAGAAACTGGAGCTGAATGGCTAAAATCCTGGTGAGGGAAGTGCACTTGACTCTGAAGTGAAAAAAATGAATGCAGGATAGATTTTTGGAAATTGTAGAGGAGGTTCTCCAAAATGAAGCATAAATTGGGGTATAGTTTAGGGCAGATCATCGGAAATTACTTTGAAAACTAACTAATTTTTACATTTACGTGAGTTTATTTTGTAAAATGTTTCTCTGAGGTCTAGAATTAGGGAATTTGCATTTGTGGGAAGTAAGTGGAAAGAAATGTAGGGAGGAGGGTTCTGGACACTTGGATTTAGGGAGGAGGGTTCTGGACACTTGGGTTTAGGGAGGTGGGTTCTGGAGGGCATTATGTGTGGCTTTACTGTGAAAGTGTCTGGTTTGAAACGTGTGGTAATCTGAGGACTAGGTTTATAAAGAAGTAGGCAGGGAAATTCACTATTTACAGCAAACTAAAGGTCTTGGGTTGGAGTGCATCTCGGTGTGAGAATTCTTGCCAACGTGGAGTCCCAAACTTGGTCCCTAGTACCAAGAATAGAAGGAAGGGGAGGAAAAGAATTCAAGACATTGCTCATGGGAACAGTATAGTAATACAGTATCTTTCTCCTAGTTATTTAAAAATTTTTTCCTTTTTGTAGTTTAACTATTTTTCTATTTATCATAGGCCTGTCTACATACCTTGCTCTAAGCAGTTGGAAAAGGATTGGTTTAAACATTTAGGCTTCAAGGGATTTGACACCAGAAAATGGAATTTATACAAAAATAAGATACTAGTAATTAAAAGGATCCTTCCTTTAATACACAGATATCAATAAAATACACTTCAAACAGTAGTTTCCCATATTTGTGTTATATATCCACAAAGCTCTGGTAAGACTTTAAGGATTTTTTTTAAATTGTAGTTTTTAAAAGTATTATTAAAGCTTTCCAAATATAGCTGGCAGTATATAGCTAAGTTCAGTATTTCCAGCACTACTACTTTCCAGAATTTCCAAGAAGTGTAAATTATTAACTTCAAGTAAAATTTATTTCACAAACAAGTCATACCTGATCCTAATGACTCTCTATAGTTGGCCTTTGATTAATTGACCGACTGACTAACTAGTTTTAGGTTTTCAAAATAGATTCTCTCTGGTAGACCAGGCTGGCCTTGAATTCACAGAGATCTGCCTGCCTCTGCTGGGATTGAAGGCCCACATCACTCATTTAATTACATTTAAAATAATTTAAAAAACAGACAGGGCACATATCTGTAATTCCAGCACTCAGGCTGAGGCAGGCAGAACTTTAATTTGAGGCTATCTTCAGAGCTAAACCTTGTCTCAAAAAGAGAAGTTTTGTTTGTTTGGATTTTCGAGGGTTTCTCTGTAGCTTTGGATGTCTCCTGGAACTTGCTCTTGTAGACCAGGCTGGCCTTGAACTCACAGAGATCCACCTCTCTCTGCCCCCTGAGTGCTGGAATTAAAGGTGTGTGCCACCTCGGCCGGCCTGGCTGCGTCTGCCTTGTATATGTGTCTTAGACCCAAATTAAAATTAACTTTTAAACCCCTTAATGTAATGTTTTTCATTTTGAAACAAGTGCAAATTAGGGGAATTTAAATTAGAAAATGAAAGGGAAATGAAATAATCCCACCTAATGTTATACCTGTTCATTTTAAGTAAGGCGGTTTAATATTTCTTTCCCTTCTGCTTACATTGGGATTCTTCCCCTTTGAAGACAAAGTCTCAACTGTGTTTCCCTGTGTAACAGGAGATTGTTTTATTTCTTTTCTGGACAGTAACTGCAAGAACTTTGGGAGCATATCGTTATTGCCTTGGGTACATTTCTGGAGGTAGAATTTGTTGAATTTTATGGGGTCTTATTTGTTTTTTAGTTCTGTTATTATAACTTCATATTTTTCTGAGGAATTGAAAGGCATCAGCTATGTTTCACCACCTTTTCGCTTTATGCTGGACTCACCACTATAGATAGATGAAGAATTATAGTTCATTTTAATTTTTATTTTGAATTTTGCTCATTGATTTACTGTTTATTGATGTTTCCTTTGTTAATCGAGTTCACTCTAGTAGACAGTTTCACTGTCTCTTGAATCTTTTTTAGTTGTATTCCTGGAGAGAAGGCATGTGCCTACTGCACATGGGGAGGTCAAAGGACTTATCTGCAGGACCTTTGAGTCTATGGTATCAGACTCAAGTCCAAGGCTTAGCAGCAAGCACTTTTCCTTAGGGAGCTTCTCACCAGCCCTGCTCTTGATAGCCCTGTACACCAGAGTCATCTTTCGGTAGAACAGCATAGTAGTGCTTGTTTTTATTGTGTTTGCCTTCCCCAACATTAGGAAGAGTACTTTCTCAAACATAGCTTTCATAAATGACATGTTAAAGCCCTAACATGAAACTGTCAGAAGGCACTGCACGCTACCCTTCACCTAATGGTTCTAGCAGTAAGTTTTGTGGAATTGTCTTTGGGTCTAATTAGCTGGATAAGCGTTTTTCCAGAAATGATTGTTATCCTTTGTTAAGAAATGTCTGTGTCATTTTATGTTTGTTATTAAACGTCCCAGTTGTGTTGACTTTAGTTTTTAATTTGGTGTGAACTAATGCATCTGATACACTGAGTCAATGTACAAAAGAGGAGAAAGAGTGGAATTGAATGCTCTTGATGCCTGTACTCACTGAAAGTCTTCAGCAGCTGTCTGTCATTCTGAATGTCTGTGTGGGTTAGAGGAAGATTTCCAGGAATGAGTTCTCGCCTCCATGTGGTTCTGGGGATCCAACTCACTCAGTCTTTGATGACAAGTGCCTTTGCCATCTCACAGGGGTTTCTTGCTTTTTTTTTTTTTGCTTTTGTTTGTTTTCCTTAAATTTTATAATTAAATGGAAATAACAGGACTTGAATGAAAAAGTACTTTGTCATCTTTCAGTTTATATAATAGGAAAGGAGAAGTAAATTTGAGAAAAACAAATTTTTCACGTTTAAGGGAAAGAGGTTGGGCTAAGTACCTTATGAAAGAAATGCAGGAAGGAAAAAATACTTTAAGAATTAAAGAAATGTTCAAGGTGCTGGGGAGATGGCTCCATGCTTACAGTGCTTGCTGTGGCAGCAAATCCCAGAAACCCTGTGCTGGAGGGCAGAGGCAGGTCCTGTTCAGCTACTCTGGACTGTCTCAAACAAGCAGTAAAGGACAGTTGACTTTGACCCCTGGCCTCGGTGGTATACACACACATACATGAACATGTACACACCTTTCTTTTAAAAATTAAGAGTGGGGCTGGAGAGGTGGTTCACTGTTAAGAGCATTTGTTCTTTCCAAGGTCCTGGGTTGGTCACAGCACATGTATGGTCGTTCACAGATGCCCATAAATCTGGTTCTCGGATGCACATGATACATGCTAATGATACTCATAAACATTTTAAAAATTAAGACTGCTATGTAATTTCTTGTTTGTTGGTTGGTTGTTTTTTTTAAGACAGGGGTCTCCGTAAAACAGTCCTAGCTGTTCTGGAGCTCACTCTGTAGACCAGGCTGACCTCGAACTCACAGAGATCCACCTGCCTCTGCCTCCTCAGTGCTAGGGGGGCGTGCGCCAGCACCGTCCAGCAAGAGTGCTATGCAACACCTTACTTATTTTCATTTCCTTGATAGCTTAATTTTCAGAGTAGAACTTGGAGAGTCTGTGCCAGTTCGTTTTTATTTCTTCCAGTTGTTTCTCTTACTCTTACAAATATCTAGTCATTGCTAGTTACCAACCGTCAGAACTTTCTCAGCTATTAACATGAAAATGTTTTCTCAAGTGAAGACTGCTTCACAGTTTTTTTCAGAAAGGCCGTTGACTATGTCTTCATCCTGAATCAGTTAAAAAAAATAGAGGACAGATGAAGTTATCAAGTAGTTTTAATAAACAGCATTAGGACCATCGGTTCAGTTCATCCTAGAAATAAGCCCCCCCCATATGACTTAGTCTAAGGCATACAAAGTGAGCACATAAAGTGGGATGAAAGTTGACTTAAGTAAAAAGTGATTTCCAAACACCTAAACAGATAGATTGGGGGACTCCTAAAAACCCAGCAAATCACCATGAAGATGGGGTTTTATTGGAGGTGATGATGGAAAGCAGTCCGGGGAGTAAGTTAATCACAGATGTTAACAAAGTGGATGAGCACTGTTTTATTTAAAGCAATAAATACACCTCTCTTGTATTTATTGGGTGCCAACAATGTGATTCCTTGAACCTGGGGCTGTTGTTAACCTTATGTATCAAAAAACTGGGGGTTGAATGGTCTTCACATGGAGTGTTTATCCTGGGTTATCTGAGGGGGGCCCTGTATATAAAGGGTCCTTATCCAAGAATGGCAGGAGACAGAAGGAAGAAAGGGCAAGCAAAGATCAGAGAGGGAGAAGGCACTGTGCTGTGCCTTGAGGGTTGAAAAAGAAGCCGCGCACATAGGCATGTGGTTAGCCAGGAGAAGCTGAAATAGCGAGGAATGTATTCTACTTGAGTCTCCAGGAGTACAGCCCTTCTACCATCTTGATGTTTGCTAATGAAAGTCTGCTTTCCAAAATTCAGGGCATGGTGGGGAACATAAGAGGTCCCCACTCTGCCTGAGTCTGAAATGTAGGTCAGTACAAGCAACACTGCTGTAACCACTGGCACTGATTGATGAAGAGTTACTAATTAAAGTCTTGGTACTCCTGTATTTTCACTCTAGAGATTTCTCTGAGTGTAGCATTTGGGTACTATCACATCAGTATAAAAATAAGAGCACTTGGCTCTACAAACTTGAGGACCATGTGGAAAGCTGGTAGGATTGTGTAAGCATGATTGTGATGCTATTGCTCTGGTAAGTGGAGACAGGAGCATCCCTGGAGCTTAGCTACAGGTTCACTGAGGGATCCTGTTTCAGGTAGGGAGTGGCAGAAGAGTGTTCTGTGACCTTTGTGCTCTGCCTACACACACACACACTCGCCCCCACAGTCATATGCAGGTACACAGACAAAACTAGTCATTTTTTAAAAATTGAAAAACAAGATTCTTTGGCTGGAGAGATGGCTCAGTGGTTAAACGGTTAAACCTTCCAGAGGACTTCAGTACAACTCCCAGAAACCACATGGTGGTTCACAGCCATTTGTGATGAGATCTGGTGCCTTCTTCTGTCATGTAGGCGTACATGCAGGCAGAACACTATACATAATAAATAAATTAATCTTTAAAAAATACCAAGATTCTCAGAGCATTATCTTGCTCATTTACTGAGTGCTTATATGCCAGGAGTTAAGCTTGGGATATATGTACATTGCCTTATTTAGTTTTGACAACCTTAGGAAGCAAGATGAGCACTATTAACATGCTTTTTATCAAATTTAAAAAAAATCTTGCTGTTTGGAATGGTTAGTTAGAATGACTTTTATGAATGATTAGTTCATGTATATGGAATTATGTTCATGCTGTTTGTGCAAGTACGTTGGGAGATGACACCTAATCAGATACGGTTGGATTACCAGAAAGCTGATGCCATCGTCATGAAAACAGGTTATTAAGCTGTTTAGCTGGCGGTGGTGGTGCACACCCATCACTTGGGAGGCAGAGACAGGAGGATTTCTGTGAGTTTGGGGCCAGCCTGATCTACAGAGCTAGTTCCAGAATAGCCAAGGCTACACAAAGAAACCCTGCCTCAAAAAACCAAAAACACACACACACACAACTCCGAGAGAAGAAAAGAAGAAACCTTGATCCCTTGCTTTCCTCTCTTTGTGCTCTCTCACTGTCTGTCCTTTGCCGTGAGATGCCACAGAAGAAATGCCTTCACCAGAGAGGGACACCTTGGACTATCCATCTTCTGGAATTGTAAGGAATTTCCTGCAGCATCTGGGAGATTGCAACATGAGAATTGTCTTCAGTTCAAGTGAGGCCCTGGGTAAAAGTAAAAGTTCCTTAAAAATTACATAGTGGGCTGAGAATGTAGTTGCCCTGCACACCGTTTTAAAAATTGCCTTGTGTGGAGTATTCTGTACAGTTACAGAAAACTAAGACATTTGCCAAGGTTTGTGCGGTTAGTAGAATGCCATTTGCTTTATCTGATCCACAAGTGTGAATGAATTCCAAAAGAAGCATAGTCTAAATTCTTGTGTTCCTTGCCCTAAGTCTATTTACCAGGCAGGGCAAGGGATGAGGCTGAGGAGTGGTCTTTGTGTATCAGGCTAGCATGAGAGAGGACCATGTCACAGGTAGCTTTTCCTAACAGTTGGTAGAACAAAGAGTAACTCAGGCTGGTTGGTGCAAACGAACTTTAGGAAAGAGAAAGAACCACTCCTCATCCTGGTGCTTTTGAGGTCTGTTGTTATCAGTGTTAAGAGGAGTTCATGGCTCCTCACCCTTCTTCGTGGTGGGCTTTTCCCATTGATGACTGAATGGAATGCAGGCCTGTGGGGGGAGGAAGCTGTACCAAATGATCTTTGAACATTCATTGTTCACAGGTAGGTAGCAGTACAGACTACAATGTTGAAATAACAGTTTTATGATTTTCACGCTTTGTGTTTTAAATTGGTTCTTTTTTGTTTTTCCCTTGAGGTTTGTTTGCCGAGACTGAATATTGGTTAGAAATAACCAGTCTTGAGTTTCTTTTCTCCCCTCCATTTTAACATTTAGGCTTTATTTATTTTTTTCATTTTAAAGTGCCTCCCTATCAGTGCTTTCCTATTTTTTAACCACAATCCACAGGAAGACTTATAATTTACTCTTAGAGTTTTGTGTTAAGTGCCCACAAGCAAAAGTGCAGATTTTGTGAAACAAATACATTTGACTCAGTCCTACCTCAGAGTCAATTAGTTTTGCCTTTAAAATCCTGGAATGAAAACTGTAGAGGTTCCAGAGGGTTAGGCTTCTCTTGGCTGTGTGTTGGGCAGTGCTGGGACTCCTGTGAGTGGTGAGTGGTGGCGTGCAGGCAGCCTACTCAGGCTGCTCAGTGTTTGAGAATCTCCCATCCCACCACCATGTGCTTGAATGTTGTTGATCTCGTATCTCATTTGTAAGACAGGCTTCTTTTTCTCTTGTCATTATTCCCTAAACAATGCATCTTAACACTTATTTTTACATAGTCCTTGCTATGTATTAGATAGTATAAGTGGTCTAGAAATGCTTGAAAGTACACCAGAGAAAATGCAGCGTCTATGCCATTTTCTATAAGGGACCTTAGTGTAGAGCCGGTGACACAGGATGCGAGCATTAAGTGCATTAGTTGTGACTTCAGCCTGTAGCTTGGGACGCAGCACACTACTCTGAACTGGTTCCAAGGTGTCCTGGTAGTAAGCTGACCTCCTGAGCATTTGCTTTCCACTAGGTGCTGCATTAATGATTGTATATTTACATTCCACACTGAACTTTTCTTAAGTAAGCAGAGCCTGGCATGATTTCCTTTCTCAGCATTAGCCAGACTTCGTGGGCAGTTAGTTGATTATTGGATCTCTGTTCTGACTGAGAGTAACAAATTATGAAAAGTCAGTAGCTGTAATCAAAGTTGGGGACTGTCCCAAGGCCAGCCTCTTTAAATCTGAGAGATTCCTCAGGCAATACTGGTGACCCTGACAAATTTTTTGTTTAAGATTATTAAATTGCAACTTGGCTCTAGATGAGGAGAGGAAGGACTAAGTAATAAGTCATTTACTTTAGATATGAAAAACTTCTTGTAAATAGAAAACAGATTAACAATTTGTTACTTATTTTTATCCACTTCCTATTTTGAGACAAGCTCCCACTAAGTTACCTAGGCTGGCCTTGAACTTGTAACTTCTTCCTTAGCTTCTCAAGGAGCAGGCATCATGGACTTTTGTATTGGGCTTGGCATAATTGATTTTAATTAAAGAAAATAAAATCGAGATTGGTACATGTGAGGAAGGGTGGACATAAATACTGGGAAAAGAAAAAAGACAACTATTAAGGACAATTTTAGATAATTGCATTTAGGAGTTGAATTAATAATAAAATAACCTTTAAATCTCCAATTTTGAAGCATTCCTAAAGTGTTCTTCCTCCAATTACATCAAATTCACAACTCTTAAGACTTAAGGAGAGTTGTTAAAGCAGAATCAAGGTCCCTGGGAACCTTCTGTTTAACAGTTAGTTCTACAGTATAAGCTGGGCATGCTGCACACACTTGATCCCAGCACTGAGAGGCAAAGGCAGGTGGGGCTCTAATTTCAAAGCTAACCTGGTCTACTCATTGAATCCATGTCAACCAGGGATACACAGTGATATCTTCTCTCTAAATAAATAGTTTTGAGGATGGTCCTGCTGCCTCTGTCTATGCTGAGTTCAGTGATGTTTGAACTTTTGAGTGAAAAATTAACTCCCCAGTACGTTTCTGCTTGCATACAATCCTTATAACTGAAAAACTTGTGTCTGGGGTCTGCAAGGTAACTCAGTGGGCAAGGGCTATTTAAAGGCATTAGAGAACCTGAATCTGTCCCTGGTATCAGAAGTATAAGAGAAAACTGACTACCTGAAGTCCTCTGTTGTCGGACCTCCCTCTTCCCACCACTACATGTACCATGACGTGCTCACACCTGTATTCATGTCACATAAAAATGCACACTAATGAACAAAAGCTTCATGTCCTATGTGAAAGAACAAGGTTTGGTTTGTGTTCTTAGCCTTAGAGTATCTTCTGATAGTGCTAGGTGCTTTTTTGAGTTTGAAGATTTCACTTTGCCCTGATGTTCCTTTGGGCAGCTCATTGTACTTTGTTGTATTTCTAAACTTTCAATAGACTCTGGGTTTCCTTTTAGCACAAACTCTTCAGCTTTCTTTGAAAGATACTTGTTCCAGACATGGACCTGTTAGTAGTGTGTTAAATAAAGATCCATTTGCACATCTTCTGGCTGTTGAGTGCGCAGACCACATTCTTTTTCATTGTCAAATGAATGCAACATTCAGGGAGGAGAATAAGCCTGCTTGGTGTGGGATTTTTTGTTTCTTGAACTCCCTATCATGGTCAGTGCTCTCTGCATAAATGTAGTTGATAAACAGCATTGGATGCACCATTAGGGAGTGTTGACTTCAGAAAAGACTAGATTTAACCACTTCAATTCAGATTCACTTCTTGGGCATCACCTAAAATGTGGAACCTTTCTAAGAGTCATGTGAAAACATATCTTAAAGGCAATGAGGTCATCCTGCTACCTTATGCATGCTAGATACAGAAGTAATGCTTTTCTTCCTTAGGCACCTCTTGTTACTCATTTGCCCGAATGTTGACTATTGGTATATGATAGCCTGTGCTTTTATCTTTAAAATTACAGCAATGGTTTGTTTTTGCTTGGAAGAAGTAGCAGTCTTGTACACCCATTGGGCTTTATTTTAAAAGAAAGCAGTGGCTTGCTTACTGTTGACAAGATTTAACATGTGCAGTGAGATTCACGTATGAACTTTTCTGCAGCCCTTTCTCTGTTTTCAGTTACATAGATGGGAGGAATAGTAAATGTGTGCTACACGTTTATGAATCAGTTTTAGAGTTTTTAAGTTGAAATATTTAAATTTGTCGTAGTTCACTGATTTTATTAGCTTCACTCATTACTGTGTGCTTTCTACTTTTCTGTTTAGTGTTATTCTCAAGGAGAACATTTTTGAGACAGAGGGTGGGGGAGTTTGTTTGCACATGCACACAGCCAGTAGAGGGGACTGGATCCCCTGCGGCTAGAATCAGAGACTGTTGTGAGTCCTTTTTTTTTTTTAAATCTCTTCAGAAAATGAGATCTTAAGTTATTTCTCCCATTTTCTTAACATGTATAGAAATTGTTTAACCTTTTTCTGCTTTTAGAGTATCTGAATCCTATATTGGCTGTATCCAGCATCCCATGCCTTTTCTATGTGTAGGTACTCAACTGTCCCTAGTTTAAAGAGCTATGAAATTGTGAGTTTTTAGGACACGCTGCCAGGTAGGGTTGCTTACCCTAGGAAGAGACTTATTTCTTAGACTGATGTTTATGCCTAGTCAGTATGGTATGAGTAGCACATACACACTTGATACATTAATGTTAGCTGGAAGGAAATGGAGATAGCTCACAGGAAGTTGATGTTGCTCACAAAACCCTGAAATGTGCTTGACAGTCATTAGACGGCTCTTCAAGTGAATGTTGTTACCTAAAGAGTGTGTGAGTGAGTGCGTGTGGACGTGTGTGCAGAGAGGACAACCTCTCATGTCTTTCGGCTTCTTTGAGGTTACTCAGTCTTTGTGCTGCAGAACCATCTCCCCAGGCATGGGGACTCTATCCTTGGCTGACCTGGAGCTCACAGAGGTCTGTCTGCCTCTGCCTCCCAAGTATCTAGGAGATTAAAGGCTCACTGTCATACCCAGGCTTCATTTCCTCAGATCTTATACTGCTTAATCTCAGGGTTTATATTTATAACCCTTTCAGACTCTGATTATTAACATCTTAGTTGAATTTAATTTATTGAATGTATGGAAATTTAAATTGGGGGGAAGATCAGTGCGTGTTTGGGGATCAAGAGGTTACCTGATTGCTGTAAAGAGTCATTGGACTAGTCTGACTATGAGTGCTGGGCCAGGTTTCACATCAAGTTTTAATTCTCGCACTAGCATCACAGATACTTGGATCTTTTATAATGGCATTTTAAATCTGTTACTTGACTTTTTACATGTTTGTCTGAATGACCTTAAGGTTATTGAAAGTCCTTCAAAGTCTCAATAAAGATTTGGAATTGAAATTACACCAAATATTGATAAAATCACACTACTGCCAGACTCTGTCCAGAGGAGGTGTGTTGTTTCCCTTCATGATTTTTTGGTTTTTTGAAAGACTAGTTTTGTAACTTTTAAGTTTTTGCCTTTATGTTCATCCTTTTCTTCTTTTCTGCGTGGTGAATAGTGTATAGAAAAGTTGCTGATGTTGGACGTGTAGCCACAGTGACAAATTGTAGCGACAAAGGCCAGTGGGTATAAACATCTTTGTAAAATGGGAGATTGACCCCTGAATTGACCTTTATTTCTTGTTTTTTAAGCTTTTTTCACTGATGGACATGAAACCTCCCATCTCTAGAGCCAAAATGATTCTGATTACTAAAGCTGCTATTAAAGCTATTAAGGTAAGAATATTTAATTTGGAAATACTTTCTAAGTGTCTATTATTGGCAGGGGTGAGGGGCGTGCCAAGTGAAGTGCTTTGTGAAGCCCGTTCTCCTCTTCCACCTTGATGTGGATTTCAGGGATCCAGCTTAATTTTCTGTAACAAACACCACACCCACTCAGCCATCTTGCCAGCTTTGATTTTCAATTGTTTAAAATATTCTTTTATATATATATTTATTTATTATGTATATAATATTCTATCAGCATGTATGCCTGCAGGCCAGAAGAGGGCACCAGACCCCATTACAGATGGTTGTAAGCCACGATGTGGTTGCTTGGAATTGAACTCAGGACCTTTGGAAGAGCAGCCAGTGCTCTTAACCTCTGAGCCATCTCTCCAGCCCCCTGTTTAAAATATTCTTAACATCAGAATTTATCTCATGAGTTAACTTTTGCCGGAGCTTTGTGACTATACTATTTTAGTCCTTACAAAGCAGCTGTGAGAAAAGTCAAAATGTGGGCTTTGGGAAATGAAGTAAGTTAGTTACCCAAGATGACATTTTAGTAAATGGCAGTTTAGAAATGTTTTACTCATGTGGCGATAACCTGGTACATTGCTTCAGGAAGGTTGGTCAATTAAGAAAGGTCATTCATTCTCTTTGGAATGGAGTATGTTGTTTCTGTTTTGATTAATTCCTTTCTCAAGTTTTTTTTTTTGCAGTTGTTGATTTTGAACTATTTCTAATGGCTCTTTGAGTTAATCGCTAAATTTTTAAATTAAAATTTTTAAGGTTTCGAGTGCTCTCACTAGCTGGGGGTGTAGAAATGTATAACTGGCTGTGGTTCCCCTTCTTTTTCAGCTTTACAAGCATGTTGTTCAGATAGTAGAGAAATTCATCAAAAAGGTAACTATTTCATTATTACCATGTTCATTTATGATATATATTCACATGTTGTGTGGATTGAGATTGGATGTGTGCTTCTAAAAACACTCTAGAATAAAGTAATTACTGGGATTGGAGCCATGGCTCAACAAGCTAAGAATACTGAAGGCTCTTCCAGAGGACCTAGGTTCGCTCCTAACACCCACATGGGTGCTCACACTCTTCCATAACTCCAGTTTCAGGGAGTCCTATGCATTATTTTGGCCTCTTCAAGTCCCAGACATGCACATGGTACATAGATGAAACTCTCATACACATAAAATGAATGTTTTTAAAAAACAGTAATTGAATTTCTTAAACACGGAAGTTTTACAAGGTATATTTTCATATTTGATTCATTGAATATTGTAGAAAGGCTTGGCGCTCATCTTCTGTCATACCTGGCGACAGAATTTGTTGTCTTTGTGTGGGACCTTTCCCCAAGCCTAAGGGCGTGCCTGTTTCATACCTTTTGGCTTATCCACTCTGTTGACATTTAATTCTCCTGTGAGTTTTTCAGATGAAGTTACTTTTTGATTACTTTTTAATTTAATTTAATGAAGTTACTTTTTTTCCCTGACTTTTCCCTGTTGCCATCACATTAAACTTTTTTAGTTACATGGTTGTGTCTTAAAGTGTATCTAATTAGCAAATCTTTCTCAGTAGCAGCTGAGAATGATTTCAGACATCTTAAGCAATTGATCTGCCTTGGGTCCATGAAATGCAGAGTAGCTGGCTTTGTCAGTTAGAAGCTTCTTGGAGCAGCAGGTCAAAGGGCAAAGAAGTAAATGGGGAGAACATTTGATTGCATATATGCTTCTGCTTCCAGTTACTACAGTGTGTATCTGAGTCTGCCTAGGTTTTATTTGTGTGCATTTGTAAAGAAAATGGAACACAGTACTGGTTGATGTGCCTTTCCTACTGAATATATTATAAACATCTACAAAATAACCCTCTGTGTGATTATTACTGTGATTTACTTAGCCAGTAGATAGTTACTTTTCATTTAAAATGCTTCAATAGCTAACCCTAAAGGAAACCATAATACATGTTTTCTTTAGCATGAATTCTTAATGGTCAAAGAAGGCTTTATTTTTGTTTCTGAATTGTTTTCCCAAAGGGCTATACCTTTTCCTACAGAAATGCCTGTAGTGTTTTGTTTTTCCTTCATCCAGTTTATAGACTCAAATGACCTTTCCTTTTACTTTTTTTTGTTTTGTTTTGTTTTTGTTTTTTTGAAACTGGGTTTCTCTGTAGCTTTGGAGCCTGTCCTGACCTCCACCACCTCCACCAACCACCTTCACCTCCACCTCCACCTCCACCACCTCCACCAACCACCTAGTTCGAATTCAGAATTTGATTTATGAACCGGGTTGAATATTCTCCATCACGCTGAGGCCCATGCTTCTCTTCATCATTCTCATCTTCCTGCTTTCTTCTGTTTCATTTTGTGCTTCTTTAACTAGCTCTTGTAGACCAGGCTGGCCTCAAACTCACAGAGATCCAAGTGCTGGGATTAAAGGCATGCACCTCTGCCCAGCTCCTTTTACTTTTTATTTCTCTGGTAAACTTAACATGTTTAAAGTATTTTTTAGTAATTTCAAAAGGTGGAAATCATTGAATCAGAGATTCATTAATAATAACTGAATTTGTAGGAAAGTGGTATGGTAATGACCTCTGGAAAGTTTTGGAGAGGAAGTCAAGGATCTGAGGGCAAGTCCTTGGAGTCTGAGATAGCAAAGAATGTAACTGTCCATAGACTTGAAGTTTGACAGCTAGTTGTTAGGTGGCTGGAGCACTTATGTAGTTTCTATGCAGTAGACGATGGGTGTGTGGAGCTGCATACTTGTGAGATAATGGGTGTCAGATTTGTTTTGGGTCTCCCTTTTGGGAGGTGGGGAGACAAGAGTTCTGCTCTGTAGCCCTGGATGGCCTAGAACTCACTAAAGTGGAGCACACTGAGTCTCCTAGATGCCACCTGTCTCTGCCTCTGGGGTGCTAGAATTAAAGGTGTACGCTACCACACTCACTGGTTTTCCTTTTCTTAGACTGTGTACCTTTATCGTTGCAGTGTAAACCAGAATACAAGGTTCCAGGATTATATGTCATTGATTCCATTGTGAGACAGTCTCGTCATCAGTTTGGAACTGATAAAGATGTTTTTGGGCCAAGATTCTCTAAAAATATAACTGCTACATTCCAATATTTATATCTTTGTCCATCTGAAGATAAGGTATTTTTAATCACTTCTAAAATTTTGCATTCTTGTTGGGTTTATTTTATTTTTATGTGTTTCGATTCATGTTATTTAAAGCCTGTTGTGTTATATGGAAATATCTTCATGTAGTAAATTCCTGAGTCTTAAGTTAAATTTCTCTGCAGTGCTCATTTCCTAGTCTGGTTTCCTTGTGAAATGGCAGATTCACATGGTCTTTGCACAAGGACTTTTCTCATGTTGAATTGCAGAATCTGAGAAGAGCAGTAATTGCCGGAAGTGTGGCGTGAAGAGTTGGCTTAGTGGTGGGTCTGAAGTTTCGGTTAGGCAAGGTAAAGTTCTGAGATCTGCCAAACATGGGACTTAAGGAACAGCTCAGTGTTACACACTGCACATTACTGGAGAAGGTGTGGTTAGTCTTACCATAGTGTAAAGAAGCCAAAGCACTGTCTTTAAAGAAAATATCACTAGCTGTGCAGGGTGTCACATACCATTGATCTCAGTGCTTAGCAGGTGGCTGCAGGAAGATCTGCTAGGAATGGTAAGCCTGAGCTACAGCGGTGTCCTTGGATGAGGAACAGCCCTGTAGTGGAGGGAATACTCCTCCCAGTTTGCTGCTTTTTCTAGAAGTCCCAGAATTGTTCTTCCCAACATGCAGGAATGTGATATTAATCTGCAGTAAGACTATGCGTGTGTGCGGTTTCACAGTGAACTGTATAAAGAAGGAATATGACAGACACACACACATAAGTGCTCTGAATAGGTGGGAATTACAGCAATTTTATTGAGTACTACTCACATAACCTCATGCTTTAGCTTCCCTGAATTCTAAAAGAAAATATGAAGCAGAAGGAAACGTGAATTTAAGTTTGATCAAAACAGAGAGAAAGAATGCTTACTTCCTCTCTCATGTTCCTCTGTCAGACTTGAGATTCAAAGAAAACCCTAAGGTAAAGGCCAGCAGAAATGCAGGTTTAGTTAGGAAACAGCCCTTTTCTGAGGCATCTTTTTTGTCTTCCATAACTGGCCCACTTACTCAGCATGGAATCCTGGGTACAATACACTTAGTAATGAAAATGGAGACAGTTTATATGAAGAGGAACACTGTGGGTATTAAGAGTCTGTGTGTATATTCTTAGGCTCTTGAAGCATAATTTTATAAAAAGATCCCTTTGAATAGGAGTTAAAACATGTACCCATGAATAACAAAATTTTGTTTGGATCTCCTTCATATTTTCTTGGCCATAAAGCATCTTTTTCTTGTTATCAGCCACTTTCTTAAAAATTGGTTTATTTTTATTGTTTTTGGTGCTGGGGTGTTGGGCCTCAAATTTGCAGTCTTTTTTAAGTGCTGGCATCACAAGCATGTGTGACCACATGCAGATAGTCTCTTAAATGATTAACTGCCTTGGTCATCCTGTAGAAAATTTTCACTTCATGAACTTTTCTAAGATGATTGAGTTTTGTCAGTGTTCTCCTTTGTAACTCTTATAAAGAATAGTGCTATCAAATAGTGTCTTTTTATTTGCTCTGTGTGGAGTCTGTGTTTTTTTCTTCCGAGTATACCACGGAGGAAAGGTTAATTTGAGTTCCTTAACTAGGAGTGATTCTGATGGATTTTTTCCCTATGAAACAGTAATGGTTTCTCTTTACAGTCAGATATGATAAGCTGTTTCTATAAATATTGTATGTTCATTTTCTTGCATATAACAGAGTAAAATAGTTCGTGTGCTAAATCTTTGGCAAAAAAATGGAGTATTCAAAATTGAAATTATTCAGCCTCTTTTGGACATGGCAGCAGGAGCCAGTAACGCTGTTCCAGTAGCAGAAAATGTCACTAACAGTGAAGGTACAGTGGTGTGTCTGACTGGAAGAAAAGTTCCTGAAAGTGCACTGGTGTCTTGGCTCTTTTCCTTCTGTTTGTTTGTTTTGTCCTATTCTGGTTGGTTGGTTTTTGTTTTATCACATTTTATTCTTTATTTGCCTGTTTGTTTTCTAATGAGACACAAAAAGGAGTGTGAATTCAGAGAGGGGAGGTGGGGAAGATCTAGGAGGAGTTGGGAGGAAAACCATAATTAGACTATATTGTATAAAAAAAAGCTTGATTTTTTTTAACAAAAGAAAACTTTAAAAAGAATTGAGTTTCTGTACATGAAAGGTTTCATTTCTGAATTGATAGACCTTTCCCATAGTAAGGAAACTTGAGTTTGCATTTGGAAGGTAGATTTTCTTCCTATAATTCTTTTTTTCAAATGAGAATGTGCACACACACCCCTACCTTACTAACAAGTTGAACTGAATGGAATTTTGTTTTAGCAGCAAAACTTGAAAGGCGGTTTAAACCGGGGTGGAAGGAGGGTGTTGACTTTTGTTTTTGTTTGTTTTGTTGATTGGTTTTTTTGCGACCTAATGCACTTTGCTTTTTAGGCTCACCTCCACCCCCAGTAAAAGCCTCATCTGAACTTGCACAAGCTCCCACAAACTCCATGCCTGCTGTACCACAGTTGCCCAGCTCTGATGCCTTTGCTGCTGTGGCTCAGCTGTTTCAGACAACTCAAGGCCAGCAGGTAAGCTGCTTAATGCTCCAGTGGCTTGCAGAGCTAGGTTCTGTTGGTGCTGTTTCCCATTGCTCCTTCATATGCTTCTTGATGTGAGAGTATCCTTCGCTAGGGAGCTAATATGATGAGTTAGAGCTAAGAAGGCAATGCGGATGTGAAAAATAAGGAAATGGTAGAACTTCTTTGAAAGACCTTGAGCTGTTGAAGTGGCAGGTGTTGTTGCTCACAATTCTAGTATTTTGGATTGATTCAAGATTATGTGGAGTGACATTTTCTGTATTTCTAGAAAAGTCGCTGTTACAATTCCATGTGTTTTCTCTTTTCTTTGAGCTTTGTTTGTTTCTTTGGGATTGTCAGCATACATTTGAACTGTAAGCAATACCCTGTAATATGTTCATTCACAAATTCAGCCATTAGTGAAAGGTGGATTCTTTGTCCAGTTTACTTACTGTCTGTGCTATTTCAGTTCCTCTGAGATTCTTTCCTTTGTAGTAAATTAACTTTGATGATGATGCTTTGTTGTGTGGTTTATCGGTTTTCCCATTCTTTAAGCTGCAGCAGATCCTTCAGACTTTTCAACAGCCTCCAAAACCACAGTCTCCCGCCCTTGACAATGCTGTGATGGCTCAGGTTCAGGCTATCACAGCTCAGTTAAAGACAGCTCCTACACAACCACCTGAGCAAAAAGCTGCTTTCCCCCCACCTGAACAAAAAACTGCATTTGACAAGGTACGCTTCTCACATCACCCCACTTGTCTGTCTTACCCAGGTGCATTGTGGGCTCTCTTCCGCAGCGTCTCTGGATTGTTCGTTTTTGTCTGTGGTTTGAGTTTTCCTCCTCAATATCAAAATGTTTTTTCCTGGTTACACGTGTCATGCAGGCTCACTATAAATAAGTTTAAAGAATAAAGAACAGCAAACAGAAGGAAAATCTTCACTAGCCCCACTCATCCCTAGCAGTGATGCTGCCGGGTTTTGTTGTATGCTTTTCCAGAAGTAATACACTATGAGTCTGTGCTTTTGTTTTGATCTTTATCATTAGGTCTGTGTACATTCTGCGTGATGGTTATTAAGACTCCAGTAGATGGAGCCCTCAGATTATCTGTTTTGCTACTGATAGACATTTGCTGTTGCTGCGATAACTGTAGTTACCATGTCTGTGATGTGAGTCTTGGGGTGACCCCAGCATCTCTCTGCTTACTCAGTGTGCCTTGCCATCCTTAGCTCTGTTTCTGTGTGATTGGGACCAAATACCAAAGAGAACAAGTTGAAAGGGAAGATTAATTTTGGTTCCTGGTACCGGAGAGTTGAATCCATGGTTTGCAGCAGGACCACATGGCAGATGAGCCTCTTCAATTTAAAGTGGATAGGAAGCAGGGGAGGGAAAAAGGATCCCAGAAAAACATGCCCTTGGTAGCTTTATTTCAACTAAGTGCCATCTTCCAAATTTTCACTGTCTCCCAAAAAGGCTATCAGCTGGGAACCAAGTGTTGACTTGAGCCCATGGGAGCATCTCAGAATGAAACTTAATAGGCATGTTTAAAATACTGCCACCAGGGATGTGGGTAAGCTGTGGGTGAGCTGTGGGGTTCAACCCAGACAGCTCTACTTTTGTCTTGTGTTTTTTGGGGGGGTTATGATTGTTTAAAATTTCTTTTTCCAGTTTCATAGTTTAAAAAAATGATGGTTTTAAAATCATAGCATTAAATGGCATGTTTGATTTCATGAGCTCTAAAATTTATGATTATTTCTAACATACGATAAAAATTTTATCTGCCAATGATTAGTAATCAGTGTTGTAGGTAAACGCCAGTTTTCATTATTTTAGCTTAATGATTGATAAGTGACTACTGATTGTAAGAAAGACTTGATTAAATTTTGAGTGAAAAAGGAATAAACAGGGCTAGAGAGATGCTGTGGTTAGTAAAGTTTTTGCTGTGCTAGCATGTTGACCCGTGCTTCCATCCTAGTATCCATGTAAAAGCTGCATGGGAGATTGCTGGTCGCCCAGCCCAGCCGAGTGTGTGAGACACAGACCAAGACCAAGAACAGGTGATGAGGATACCGAGCACAAACCTGTCTACACACACACACACACACACATATACACAGGAGGAATGTATATTTGTAGGGGAAACAGAATAGAATTGTAAAGCAAAAAAGCTGTTCCAGGGTGCTTTGAAAAAATGTTTGTATCTGTGCTTGCCGGTCTATTTCCATGAATAAATGAACATAAGTTCCTGTGTGGTTTCCATTTGGAAATCTCTCTGTTCTTTATTACCACCACCACCACCACCCACTACACCCTCAGAAGAAAAGCTCCGTATTCTTCTAATAGTTCTCTACTTCCTGTGTCCTGTGTTTGTCTCTCTAGTCCTTCTGGAGTGAAGTCTGTTTTACGTTATCATTCAAGTGTTTTTTAAGTGCTTCTATTTTTAAAGTGGCTAATTTACCTCTTTTTTTTCTCTGTAGTCCTACTTGTTTTCATGTCTGATTTTTGTTGTTTTTAGGGGTTTCTTTTCTGTTTTTGTTGTTTTGTTAACACTGCCTTGCCACACCAGTGTTTGTTTCTGCATCCTAACAGTTAAAGAGATACATATATCTGGTGCTGGGAATTGAACTCACAGACTTAGCCAGTGCAGGTACCTGACCACTGAGCACATGTATACATGCTTTACTTCCAAATGTCCCTCTGCTTAATTATTTTTCAGGCTTACTTGGGCTATTCCTGGTGTTATGTCTAGGTCCTTTGTTATAAATCATAAGTAGTATCAATGATGGCTGAATGATTGGATGGGAAGATTCTTCTTAGATTTATTTTATATGTATGTTTTGCCTCGAAGTATATGTGATCCATGTGCATGCCTGGTGCCAGTGGAGGCCAGAGAGGGCATCAGATCCCCTAAAACTGAAGTTACAGATGGTTGTGAGTCACCATGTGGGTGCTGGGAACTTGAACCAGGTCCCCTAGAAGAGCAGTCATACCTCTCAGCTGCTGAGTTGTCCCTACAGCTGAGTGAGATTTTTCTTAAGGAGTTAGTGTAAGAGAACATTCCGAGGAGCAACAGACTAGAAATTGAGGTACAGTTTTGTGCTGTGGCCCTTGGGAAGCTTCTTCAGGACACTCTAGTTCATGTTGGGAAGTTTGAGTCCAGAGCCCTCTTTACTTTTCTGTTGATTAAGTGATAATGTGATCTCAAATATTTTACTTTCACAGTGACAGCCGTATGACATTGGACCTTACAGCTGTTCTCTATATTAGATATCTTAAGTTTTAACATATATCACCCATCAAAACCTGCTTATTGGGTGGACATAAATGTACCTCTTTAGCTTTGGTATGCACTACTCCAGAATCTCCATAGTAAACTCCAATGTTTTTCTGGCTTTCTTTATATAGGCTTTACTGCTTTCTTGTTTCATTTACCCTTGGATTCCTAGTCTTTTTCAATGTTCCTTAGCACTTTGAATTTGGATAATAATGCCATAGAGAAAAGGCTGACGTTTATCCTGTTGTAACTGTTTACAGTATTGAGTGCTTAGTTTTCTAGGTGGTTCTCCTGGGATTTCTAGGTAGTGCTGAATCTGATATTCTTCAACATCTGCTCCTGATACTTTTCTTCTTACACCAGTGGTAGGAAATACTGAGTAAAGACCGTGGCTATGGGAATACATAGCTTACTGGTTTAACTGAGTAGTTGTTCCATCAAGTTTCCAAAAAGGAATTCCTCTGCTGGGGAGTAGAAGTATGGCTGTATATGTGTGCTTTCTGTGCTCTTTTATTGAACTAAAGTCTGTTTTCAGCTAGGCACTGGGAGCACTTTTATTCAGATCTTCCTACATCTTTCATTTCCTCTAAACCATTGAAAATTAATTCTTTTGCTAAACTAGAGATTCTATAATTGATTCAAGTCTTTCCAGATCAATGTGTATGACTATTAAAACTTAAATAATGTATCTTGTTGGTACCATAAGATAAATTAATATAATATAATCTGCAAAGTACCTGAAGGACAGAAAACAACTAGTGTTTTTTGAATAAAGAAATTTGCTGCCGGATGGTGGTGCACACCTTTAATCCCAGCACTTAGTAGGCAGAGGCAGACAGATCTCTATGAGTTAGAGGTCAACCTGTCTACAAGAGCTAGTTCCAGGACAGTTAGGGCTGTTACACAGAGAAACCCTGTCTCAAAACAAACAAACAAAACAACAATTAAAAAAAATTTTGCTATGTCATATACTCTTCACACTGGGTTTAGTTCTGCATACCGTGTTCTCAGGAAAGCCCTTCCAGTCATGACTTTGAGTTTATAAAGTATACCATAAATCTGTTCTAGGCAGAACAGTGCAGAAAGTATGAGTTTGGGGCCTGGGGTGGAAGCCATGGGCACAATAGGCACAGCTGGAAAGAAACATTTGCATGTTGGAAGCTGAGTACAGGCATTTGAAGTACAAAATATCAGTGTCCACTGTGATTCAACATTCACCAACTGTAGTTTGGTTTATGTTTCTTAACCTCCTGAACCTTGGTTTCCTNTATTTTAAAAATAGGTCTATATCACAGGTTTTTTTATGATTGCAAGATATAATTATTCATTCCCTGTTTTTAATAATAATTTTTAATAAGTTATAATGTGTGGGAGTGATGTATATATGCCATGCTATACATACATGTGGAGGTCAGAGGACAGTTTCTAGGAGTCTCCACCCCCCCTTTGGTTGGGTTCCAAGGACGGCACTTAAAGGTGTCAGGCTTGCATGACAGGCTAACCATCACCCTGGCTCCATAAGTTTTATTTTAAATTACTGTTCTAGATTTGCGAACTTCCGGATTATTTGAGTTTGTTTTTAAATACTTTTATTTTATGTGCATTGCTATTTAGCTTGCATGTATGTCTGTATGCGGGTATCAGATCTTGGATTTACAGACAGTTGTGAACTGCCATGTGGGTCTTGGGATTTGAACTTGGGTTTTCTGGAAGAGTAGTCGGTAGTGCTCTTAACCACTGAGCCATTTCTTCAACCCTTATTTATTGTTTTTAATGAAAGTTCCTGGTAATTGGTGTAAGCTGTAAAGTTTTGAGAAAGAAACTGCTAGAGTAATCAGCTAAGAGACTTCTGTTCCTGTCCCACACCATAATTTTTTCTTTGATTATATTAATATATTCTTGACTGGGCAGTCTGTGGACATAATAGGTCTAGCTGCCTGAAAGCACACACATGTTGGCATGTACACAGAGCTCTAGAAGCTTCAGTAAATAAATATTTAGATACATAAGTGTATGGCTGAATTTATTATGAAATAAGTGGTTAATATTCAGAAAGAAAACACTGCTTTTATGATTGGAGAAGGAAAGTAGAATTTAAATTGTATTTTTCTAATGTGACATTTATGTCAAAATTGTCTCTCTTTGGACCAAACTCCTCAGGACATAGAAGAGAAAAAGAAATTGTAATAGTGTGGTAGGGGTGTAGGTGATGCAGACATCTGTTACTCTGTAAAGTTTCTGGTTTGATGACTCAGTCTGTGTTTTAAGTGGAACATTGCCATACACATTACAGAAGCTGCTTGATAGATTCGATTATGATGATGAGCCTGAAGCTGTGGAAGATGCAAAGAAAGAGGATGCTGCTGTCACCGCTGTAGCCTCTGCTGCTGCTGCT
>LOEQ01001488.1:165636-179417 GCA_001685075.1 Bramus lutescens | reverse complement strand
ACCCACTGTGGCCACACCTGCTATTGCTCCTGCTGTGCCAGTACCCTCTACCACCTCGCCCCCTCCTCCACAGGTGCCATTGTGAGTCTCTTCTTAATTCTTTGATAGTTGGTAACTGTTACAAAGCATAATCTAAGTAACAGTTAGGGCTGAAACACATTTTATAAACTTATATTAAGACAATTTGTAACCTTTTCAGAGTTAGAATCTTAAATGTGGCTCTTATGTTGGACAATATTTGTTGATTACCTGTGACTCCTGAGTGGCATTCTGCAATGTAAATGTTACTAAAAGTCTTAAGTGCTTTTGAATAAGTAACTGAAGTACTCACCTTGTTTTAGTGGCTATCCTGGGGATGGCATGCAGCAGACAGCCTACACGCAACATCAAAGTATGGATCAGTTTCCACCTCGGATGATGGGAATGCAGCAGGATACAGTGCATCATCAGGTACTGTATCCCCTAAGCCCCACATTGAGGGCCGTTTGTCCTATTCTGCGTCCTGGCGGGTCCTGCCCAACATATTCGTCCATGCTTGGAGGGAAGCGTGAGGATTAAGAAGAGACTAGAGACAACTGATAGAGCCAGGAGGACATCTAGGAAATGCTGAGATTCGCCTCATGTTTATTTCTCAAAGACTTTATATGCCCTGTTCCAAAGAGGAGGGCGGGGGGAGGCAAGAGACTTCTTTACCAAGATGCAAAGAACAAAGTAACTTTTCAATACCCAAAGCGTCAAATAACCACACCCTAGGTCAAAACATCCTGGTAGTAGCCACACCCTGTCATATAACCTCCTGTCATATAACCTTAAAGGAGCAAGAATAGGTCTGAACTCTCTGACCTTTATTTAGTCAAGGGGAAATGGATCCGCTTTTGTGGGCTCCCACAACGTACAGGCATTTTTCTTGAGTTTTATGAATTCAAGATCTGTTTTTGGAGACCTGTTTGTACCTCTGAGCGTTGTTATTACTGTGTAATTTGCTAAGGAGAACTGCAGCCCCAGTGAAAGCTGTGGAATGGTAACTATTTTGAGTTGCCTTTTATCTTAATTACAAGTTTATAAACATGCTCATCTTATAATAATAGATATATTAGTTAAAATAGTTTAGTGACATTACAGTTATGTTTCCTTTGCTGTATGTCTCTTTCCTGTGTACTCTGCTGTGGAGTGCTTTAAGCATTGGTGTCAGTAATATAGACCATTGGTATTACGCAACAAAAATATATAGCACACTGGAGAGTTACAGAAATTAGGGATTAGGTTATCGAATTTATTTTGCCAAATTCTGTAAGCTCACTTTGCTATGAATCTACGTAAGGGGTGGAGTGGGGACTTTAAAGACACAGCCCACACCCACTACCTTATAATCATTTTAGGTAATCTGTGGGATTTGTTTGGGTTTTTTGTTTTTTTTTGTTTGTTTGTTTTTGTTTTTTTTAATACTACAGTGGTTTTTGTGCACAGCCAGCCTTGGGAAACATTGCTTTATAGACTGTGGGCAGGGTGCCTAGATACAGCCTTAAACCACCTGCAAATTTTCTTTTCTGTTATTTCCAGATCATTCTTTTCATTCGAAGACATATAGTTGGTACTATGATTTTGATGGCTTATTTAGGAGGCCTATTCAGATAATGAAGAAAACACATGAACATACTGCCAGATATTTTATTACACACATATTACTACCAGTTTCTGTTTGCTGGTTAGTTGATTAGTTTTTCAAGACAAGGTTTATTTGTGTAACATCCCTGACAGTCCTGGAACTCACCCTATAGGTCAGACTGGCCTTGATCTCACAGATCTGCCTATTTATTATGTATGCAGTGTTCTGTCTGTATGTTTGCAGGCCCGTAGAGGGTACCAGATCTCCATAGATGGTTGTGAGCCACCATGTGGTTGCTGGGAATTGAACTCAGGACCTCAGGAAGAGCAGTCAGTGCTCTTAACCTCTGAGCCATCTATTTTGGGACCTGATTAGTTGAGTACAAGTCAGTTGGTGTTGGAATTGTACATGCAGAAACGTCAGCTTGTTCTTTGCTCTTATTGTGAATTTTACTTGAAATTTTAAACGCCCTTTGGTAGACTTTTTAAAATTGCACACATAGGAATGACATTAACACACAGTCCCAGCATTTGAGGTACTGAGACAGGAGAATTATATGTTTCAGTCCAACCCAGGTTACACTGTAAGACCATTTAATTTGTTGTTTTGTTTTGAACTTGTTTCTGAGACAGAAACTTATTTCTGTGTAGTTCTGTCTGTCCTAGAATTCCATTTTAAACAAGCCTGGTTTTTAACATAAGACATTCAGGTGTATACCATCATGCCTAGGAAACAAAATACTTTTTTTCCCAGGAATCTAGAAATTACAACCATTTTTTTCTTCTGTTATAAAAGCTTACTTAGTCTTAAAAAGTTGAAGGAAGACGATTGGTAATCGAGTACCTCTTTGGCTAAGGGCTAACCTGTCACACTGCTACCTTGGGTACATAAAACAAACAGTATCTTGAATCACTGTTGAGAATTGTGTCTTAGACCCTGTCATCTATGTCATACTTGAATATGTAATAGTAGTTTTGAGAAAAGTTAGACATAGAGAAGTTAAGTTGCTTTTCTTAATTAAAGCTTAATGAAGTTTTATATAAAATAACTTCAAAATTACTTTTGGCTGCTGATACTTAAAATAGATTTAACTCTTCTTTAAAATCAAAGGTTCCACTTCCTCCTAATGGACAGATGCCAGGATTTGGGCTTCTCTCTGCACCTCCATTTCCTCCCATGCCACAGCCTGGGATGGCTCAACCTGGGATGGCTCAGCCTGGGATGCCTCAGCCTGGGATGCCTCAGCCTGGGATGCCTCAGCCTGGGATGCCTCAGCCTGGAATGGCTCAGCCTGGGATGGCTCAGCCTGGAATTCCCCCAACTCCACCAGTACAACCAACTTTCCAACCTACTTTTCAGCCACAAAATGAACCCCTTTCACAAAAACCACACCAGCAGGTAGTAGTTTCTTGGGTTGATTTATGTGCACATTCCTTCTTCTTTGTCTGCTGTTTTTATTTTTCAATATGTTGAAGATCTTTGGGCACTCGTTAACTCTTTGTTCTAAAAGTTGAGTGGAAGTCGCACACCACAGTACTATCAACTGTGAGTGCTGAAGCTAGTGTGTGTAGGCACCTAGTTCACTGTGTTTTATGATGTTCTGTTTTGGCGTCGTTTGTACAGAGTAACTTCCCCCTCGGTTTGCATGCTATCGAAAGGTTTTGTTTTTCCCTCAGTGGTGGCTAGTTAGTATTTGGTCTGACTAGAAAATTGCTATTTCTAAGATTTTTGGCCTCTTGCCCTTACGATTTCCAGATTTCTCATTTTCTATTTTTTTTTTTTAAGGAAATGGAAGTAGAACAGCCTTGTATCCCAGAGGTTAAGCGGCACGTGCCAGAGAGCAGAAAGTCAAGATCTAGGTCAGCATCCAGGTAACTTACAGGAAAGCTGCAGCCGTGTGTCAGAGGAGACAGAAGAGTCAGTTATACAGCTTTCTTTGGTTTTGTGTTGAGATAGATAGGGTCCCACTGTGTGTAGAGCAAGCTGCTGAAGAGAAGACATTTGTAGAAGGTAATAGTAGCAGCCGTGCTTCCAGCCCTGAGGACTGGCTTCTTTTCTTAATCGTGCAGATGGGAATTGTGGGCAATGTTGGAGATGTTCAATAGAGTACAGTCACAAGTGGTCTAGCCATGTTTAGTTTTGTTTAAATTATATCCATGCAGTCCCTGTTACTGAGTTCTTGTAGAGTCAAACATTCACTCACCTGGTGTGTTTCATTTTTCAACTTAATATGTGCATCTTTACCTTTTTTCTTTGTGCTTCCATCTCATTGATGAAAATGTATTAGGTCACCAAAAAGAAGAAGATCTAGATCTGGCTCTAGGTCTCGGAGATCCCGCCACCGACGTTCTCGGTCCCGGTCCAGGGACAGGCGCCGGCACTCACCTCGGTCTCGATCTCAAGAAAGACGGGATCGAGAAAAAGAGAGGGAACGGCGACAAAAAGGCCTCCCTCAGATCAAGTCAGAAACTGCAAGTGGTAAGTAATGAACCTTTCTACACAGTTACTTCTTTGTCTTTTCATGGTGTGGGTTAAGATGTTTTTATGACTGTTAGCAAAACCATAAATGAAACTTTATCATTATGATTGAGTTTTATTCTGAATAGTGTTTCCTTGTGTCTTCCTTGTGTCCTACACAGTCTTAGTGCTTCTTTGTACGAGAAGGTCTTCCCACTGGCTTACCTAGGTCCCTCTTTGATAAAGACTTAGCTGTTTATAAATTATGTTAGCTTGTGTTACCTCTTGATTTTCATCATTTTCGAATATGTATAGTATAGTAGAACTACTCTTTGTAAATCATTAACTATTACACTTTAATTCATAATAGTGATCAGTATTTACAATGAGAATCATATATAGGAGACACCATAAAAAGAAACTCTGGTTAGGAGTGAATGCGTATACATGTTAATGGCTGGGTTGCTTGGTAATAGAGACTTAGGTTCAGGTCAAGAGTGACATCTTCACAGTGTACAAGAGCATTATCCTACAACATTCTGTTCTTCGCCGTCAGATAGTGACAGGCAAGTCACTTAGGACCTGGGTTTTCATGAGCATTTTTAGGTCTAGTCACAAAGTAACCATTGTTTTTCCAATTTAATGTCCTGGTTTAATTTCTAACCTAATTTTCTAAACTCTTTAAATGTCTAAAATTTATAAATGGATATTCCTATTTAAACTTTGGCATTGTAATGTCATGTAGAAATGACATGTAATGAAGTGCTGTGCTACTTGGGATAAAACGACTGTTTTCATCACTGATTTATTTTCAGTTTGTAGTACCACACTGTGGGTGGGACAGCTGGACAAAAGGACTACTCAGCAGGATGTTGCCAGTCTCTTAGAAGAGTTTGGTCCTATTGAATCAATTAATGTGAGTACTTACTCCCCTAAGGGTGCTGATTAAGATGTGCCCAGTTCTTGTCTGAGATAGAATGTGCATAGGCTTGTAGTAGGCAGCTGCAGGCTGGGCTGCTCCTGCTCACTTTAACATTCTCTGTAGTTGTTTCTTGGACAGCCATGTTTAAGTGAAAATGTTTTTCTTGGAAAGTATGTAACAAAATTTGCACAACTCAATTAGAACCAAAATTGAATGAGTTTAACCCTCCAGGTCTGTCTTTGAGGGAGGGAGGGGACACCCAGCTTTTTTGCACTGGGCAAGTGCTTGGCGAGACCTTGAGCTCTTGTGCACTGAGGAGGGGGGCTACTGCTGCTGGCTGGGGTCTGTGCTGGGGCCTTTGTTTTTGTCATCGCCTTACGTAATGCTGAAATATTTTGGACAGATGATTCCTCCCAGAGGTTGTGCCTATATCGTAATGGTTCACAGGCAGGATGCATACCGTGCCCTGCAGAAACTGAGCCGGGGAAACTATAAAGTGAACCAGAAATCCATAAAGGTAACATTTTTATCATTTATAAAAGGGTTTAATGCAGAATTATATGGAGTTTTGGGGGGATTTCTTTTAACTATAATTTTGCTGCTTGGAAATGGCTTGAGGCATAAAAGCCTCCTTAAAAAAAATCCTCCTAAAAGCAGTTGCACATTAGTTGACATACAGTTTTATGTGACAATTTCCTTAGTTTCTTTTTGCTTAAGAAAGTTTTTTTTCACGCATTGTATTCTAATCAAGCTTTTCTTCTCCCAGATCCTGCCCCACCCCCAATTCCATACCCTCTCTCTTTAAAAAACAAGCAATAACCCAAAGGGGAAGCACAGAAAACATCATACACTCCACAGATGCAGAATCCAAAACACACAAGCAAAAGATCAGTGAGACAGAAATGCCCAACAAAGCAGCTGAAGACCAAGTTCCCTCCCCCACCCCACAAAAATAAACCCAAGCTTGTTTGGTGTTGGCATCCACTACTGGGCATGGGGTCTCCCCTGAAGTTACTATACCTAGGGAGACTCCCTTGGAAAAGGTTTTTCCTTTGTAAGAAGATTTCAGTTGCAGATGACTTCTTGGTTAGAGGTGGGAGCCATGTCTGCTTCCCTCTCAGTGCTGCCACCCTGTCTGGCTTGAACTAGAGTCTCTAATATCCTTCCTTCTTCTCTTCCACATAGTTCCCAGAACCCTGAGGGGTGTTGATGAAGCTTCCCATTTAGGACTTCTGGGTCTCCCATCAATTGCAAGAAGCTTCTCTGGTGATGGCTGAGCAAGGCACTGAAGAATACCATTAGGAGTCATTTTATTGTTAAGCTAACATAACTTTTTTTCCTTGGGTTGTCAAGACAGGGTTACTCAAACATTTTGGAGCCTGTTCTGGAACTCCCTCTTGTAGACCAGGCTGGCCTTGAACTGACAGAGATCCACCTGCCTCTTTCTCCCAGGTGCTGGAATTAAAGGTGTGCACTGCCACCACCTGGCGCTAACATAAAATTCTTAATAAGTTTTTTTTTCTTAATAATGTGCTAGGAATTTAACCAGGATCTTAATGTAGGCTAGATAAGCATTCTGTCACTGCCTCCAGCCAGCTTATTTATTTACTTGTGTATTCATTTAGAAACAGATCTCAGACTGGCCTTGAACTCTAGCTCCTGATCCTCCTTCATCCACTTCCTAAGTACTGGGATTACAGCATGCAATACCACATCTATCTAGCTTTAACTGGAGCTTTAAAGATATTTTCTAGTAAAATTTTTTATATAAAAACATGAATGTTCCACAACTGAAGGTTTGCCATCTCGTCTTTGAATTAACTGTTAAAAATATCGACAGACACAAAGAAAAATACAAGCACACAAACAACCATCTCTGAGGGGTCCGATTCAGTGTTGCCCTGTGTTAGCACCTTCGTCTACCCTGGTGTATACTGTAAAAAGATGTTGCCATATCTGTAGACCTTGAGTGGTATCCAGTGCAGTGGGCTTCTTCTTAATGAACTTTTTCTTTGTTGTGTGCCGGCTCTGCTGGGTGTGAAGAGATTTCTATCCTATGGCAAAATGAGAAGACAGAAGAGCCACTAACATATGTCAAGAAGTCTATAAGTGCTATACAGGGACAGCAGTCCAGGGTGCTCACTGCCTGCTTTGTTCAGATGAGTAGAGTGATGGGGATAATGAACTCTGAAGACTTCTGACCCACTTTTCTTTTCCTTTCTTTGTGTATTTTCACTGGTTATAGATTGCCTGGGCCTTAAACAAAGGAATAAAGGCAGATTATAAGCAGTATTGGGATGTTGAATTGGGTGTTACATATGTCCCGTGGGACAAAGTCAAACCTGAGGAGCTGGAGAGTTTTTGTGAAGGCGGAATGTTGGACAGTGACACACTTAACCCAGGTGAAACAATGTTTAACTTCTTTCACAGTTCATGGTCATGTAACAAATCAACTTTATTCTTTGCACTAGGAAGAATTTTGGGTGATTTTAAAGTTCCAGGTATAAGCTAGTCTCTGCTGTTAATTGAAGATATGTGACCTTTATCTGTCTAAGATGTTAGGAGAAATACAGACCCTGGTTAAATCCTGACAGACTTAATAATTAGAACTTTGCATTAAAAATGGACTGCTTAGACTCCAGTTGCACATCAGTAGTATTGACTGAGAATCAGGAGATACCTGTAAATCCAGAGCCCTTTGAGTACTAGAAGCGTTTCAGGGTGCAGACACTGATTAGAGATGCTCACCAGTAAGATACAAGTGTTTATAAAGCCCCACTTTGACCCCAGATATTTGTGGTGATGCTCAACTCTGTTATGTTTCAATTCATGCTTTATAATACCATCTTTTGAGAAATTTAAGCATCCCAAGAAAATGCACATTCACACACATGTATTATTACACCAGGAAGTTGAGTTGTTTGTGGATGGTAATATTATGAGTGCCAGGTTATTAGTAAGATTGTGGTGGAGATAATGGATGTTTAAGAAATGTTAACTTGACAACCAGAAGGAGGGAAAGTGGTGTGATGATGCTGAGGTGCCCACCCCCTTGGATAATGCATGTTTTCACGTAGGAGGAGCTAGATTTCTCTTCAGACAGATGAGCCTACCATGCGCTCTTGGCCAGGAAGAAAAGAATAAGAAGGTGGGATCCTGGAAGTCAGGTCCTAGGAAGTTTCATTGATGAGACAGAAAGTTACTAATCACAATTAAGCCGCAGAATGCAAAATATTTTTTCTTGCCTAGAAGATAGTTAAAGAGGTGGAAGAGTGTTGTAAGAAGGCTGCTAGCTTGTTTTTCTGGCTGCCCAGCAGCTCGGCCCCAAAATAACCACTCAGAAACTGTATCAATTAAATCACTGCTTGGCCCATTAGCTCTAGCTTCTTATTGGCTAACTCTTACATCTTAATTTAACTCATATTCATTAACCTGCATCACCAGCAGCTCCATGGCTTCTCCCTGACTCCACCTTCTTCCTCCCAGCATTCAGTTTAGTTTTCCCCACCTAGCTAAGTTGTGCTCTGCTATAGGTTCAAAGCAGTTTCTTTATTCATTAATGGTAATCATAGCACACAAAGGGGAATCCTGCATCAGAAAGGGTGTCTTCAGTATTTTTTTAGTGTTAGAGAGTGACTGAAAAGACAGGCGTTAGAAGTGGATGTGTCTGGATCCATCCATTCTGCTTACATATTTCTGTTGTCAATTTGAATAATTACTGAAGATTAGTATAGGGATTTCTTTAATGAAGCTGTTATTTTCTAATTTTCAATGTTCATTTCTATATTTAAAGTTGTAAGTGAAAATGCTAAACATTTCTTGTTACATTCATAGATTGGAAAGGCATCCCCAAGAAGTCTGAAAATGAAGTTGCTCAAAATGGAGGTGCAGAAGCCTCCCACACAGATCCAGTGTCACCCGTACCTAAGCCTTTGCCTGTGCCTGTCCCTCCTATTCCTGTTCCTGCGCCTATAACAGTGCCACCTCCACAGGTAGGGCTGTCAAGAACATGATTTAAAATTTTAAGGGTCTGAAAGGTTGCTTTTTAAATCTTACTGTTCTGTCTAAAAGTGAATATACTAGTTTTTCACATTTTGATATATCACCTCTATTTTTGAGCAACTTTTTTCATGAATGTCAATAAAACAATTAATTTAGATTGTTTCACAAGTGTTCTTTGGATGATTCAGTACCCTGACTTAGAGTATCTTAGATATTGAAATCCAGAACCACTAGTAATTTATGTTGGTTTTGTTTCTTTTTAGGCTTTCATTCTTTAGGGAGTTGGTATATTCTAAACTCAGATATCCATACCCAAGTCCCAGCTGCTTTGTGGAAAAAGGATTTTTTTTTTTTTCCTGCTTGTTTGGGTGGTTGGTTTTCAAGATAGGTCTTACCATGTAGCCCAGGCTGCTCTCAAACTTGAGATTCTCAAGTGCTAGGACTACGTGAGCCATTGTTCCTGCCTTACTGATAGTTTTTAAACTACAGTTCACATCAGTAAGTGTCACTGGATGTGTATTAACTCATTTAACCTCATGCTTATTTTATGTTGGCGTGTTCTCAGTTTAGAACACTTAAAAACCAGGAAGGCAGTACAGATAATTTGATTTGAACATTGTTTATCTTAGCCTACTACATAAGTTACCAGCTGTTCTTTCTTAGACTTGTATTTCCCAATTTTTAAACAATTCTGCCTTAGAATATTTTTAAATGTCTCCTATGCTGTCAGAACACCGGTAGAACCCAGTGAAATGCAGTGTAAATGGCCAACTTACAGGCGAAAGCAGAGCTTAGATTTATAGCATTTAGGTAGGCAAAGGTTACCTACCATCTTTTTAATCTAATAAATGTAGTGGTATAATAAAATTTTTTAAATACCTACTTTTATTTTCTTGATGCACATACACTGTATTTGAGAGTAGCTAGATATGTATTTGGCTTTTCTTTCCAGGTCCCATCCCATCAGCCGGGCCCTCCTGTAGTTGGTGCTCTCCAGCCACCTGCTTTCACACCTCCCTTAGGAATCCCCCCTCCAGGCTTTGGCCCTGGTGTTCCTCCTCCTCCACCGCCATTTTTGCGCCCAGGATTCAACCCGATGCATTTACCACCAGGTACACTGACACAGTTGAGACTACCGACAGTTTGGGGTCCTGATAAAATGATGCAGAAGGCATTGACCTGATTTCTCTTACTCTAGGTTTTCTTCCTCCTGGACCCCCACCTCCTATAACTCCACCAGTATCCATTCCTCCTCCTCACACTCCACCAATAAGCATCCCAAACTGTAAGCATGTCTTTCCTCTGTGTTGGCTTGATGTCTTGGAGTTGGGGTAGGAGGGAAAGTGAGCACATAGTAGGGTCTGTAGTCTGGTTAAAGGTTGTTGACCGGAAACATACCCAATTACTCAGCTTCACATGTCAATGTAATTATATTCCTTAGCTGCTATCGCTGGTATAAATGAAGACACTACAAAAGACTTATCTATTGGAAATCCCATTCCAACAGTGGTGTCTGGGGCTAGAGGAAACGCCGAGTCTGGTGACAGTGCGAAAATGTATGGCTCTGCTGTGCCACCTGCTGCACCCACGAATCTGCCTACCCCTCCTGTAACCCAGCCTGTTTCACTTCTTGGTAAGTTAATTATTTTTTTGTTATTAGTTTTTTTTGCCCCTTCAAGTTTGGCTTGGAAGATTTTAAGTGGTTTTGTGCAGTTCTGCTTTACCAGGAGACAGCTTCATGGGTGCCATTATGGCCCAGTTGTCTTCAGCAAAACACTTTCATCTGCACATGTTAATTTGATACAAAAAAACAATTAAAGTAATTTATATGAAAGAAATGGTTACATGTTCTTAACATGATTCCAGACTTCCAGCTCTGAACAGCTGGTTTCTCATATATAATTCTCTGTTCTTATTTCTCTAAAAATCCTGGAAATTTTTTTTTAATATATAGACTGGCAAGTCCATCATCTATGATAATCTTAACAGACTGGTGTTGTTTTCTGTGTGAGGGTTGTACAGTGAGGTTAGAGCTGAGGCCATTCTCACCGGCTCCTGGGTTTCCTTCTGCTGGAGCTGCTCCTTCCCACAGCCGCATCGCTGCAGTCAAGGGAGGGTACAGCCTGGAGGTTTCCCAGTTATCCTTGTGAGGGTGTACTCTAGTTTGCTTCAGTTACATTAAGTATATCAATAGTTTTTATAATAACCATTTTTTAAGTTAAAAATTTGTATTTGAAGTGATATCACCATGTATAGTTCATATTTGACTCTCCTAATGGGAAGTTAATGCTTCTGAATGAGTCCTTTTTATTTTCAGAGTGTATGTGTGTGCACATTTGCTTTCAGAATCTTGCTTTAGGAAAGACTCTTGCTGACCTGAGATGTATGATTGTGGAACAGTGGTTTCAGGTAGAGCACTTCACTTTATACCAATATCTTCTGGATTGAAGTTTTTACTTTGTACCTCATAAATCATGAAAAATGCCAACTTCTTTTTAAGGTGAAGTTAGTACTGCTCTTTAGTGTACATAATGAATTTACTTTTAATTTCCTTAGTACACAGAGGAAGGACTGTTTGTTAGAGGAGGATTTGGGGAGATGAATTGTTTAATGAAGGGTTGGTTCAAAGCTTGCACTGTATGGGGATGGCATGGAAGAACGTACCACTGGACTGGGAAATAAGGGAAACCAACATTGCCAGACCTCACTAGGTTACAGCTATTTTTTGTATTTCTAGTGTAGTTGCACAAGTATCTGATGTAGTTTTCTAATTGGCCCTTTCCTGCACACCCTCTCCACCCGTGCACGTCTCTGCCTTGGAAGAGAATCTTGTCCAAGGGCCGTGGTTGTTAGGCTCCTTGAACTGTTAGAAAATTGTGTTTGTCATTTTCTTTGGACTTCATAACTTAACTGAATGAGTAGAAAGATTTCATGATCTCCAAGAGTTTGCTAGCTCCTGCTTGTAAGTAGTCCTGTTTGGAGTGAGTACCTGCTTCTATTTATTTCTTACTACCACCCAACAGACACTTTAACCTTTGCAACCAACATGAAACAAGTGAAACAAATCAAGATTAATTTGGCATGTGCAACATTGCTGAGGAACACTGAAGTGTTCTCATTACTTACACACCTTTCTGTGTATTCGCTCACAGGAGAGCTCATTGATTCCATAAGTGAGGTGGGATAGGTAAATGGGAGACTTTTAATATGGGCTCTTTGATTTTGGTTATCTTTGTCTATAGCTTTTAAAGCAAAATTGGAAAATGAAGGGTTATTCAAATCCTGGAAGGTTTAAAATTTGAATTAAAGTAAAAACGAAAACTATTTTATTAAAATCAATTCTTTAAACTAACATGGAATAGTCTAGTTCCAGTTAACAGAAGGAAACATCTGGAAACGTGCTGGGCCTTGTGGCACTGTATTCCCAGAACTCAGGAGGCTAAGGTCCAAGGATCTTGAGTTGGATGCCAGCCTGAGCTACGTAGCAAGCCTCTGTCTCTGAGAAAGAAATCTTGAAAAAAAAAATGGTCACATAAATCTTGACCTTTCAAGGAAATGAGTTTTGGTTTTCTTATTAATACAAAGGTCTAATATGAAAATATTCTTGACCTGATTTTTACATTGTAGTAAAGCAAGCCCTTTGAAGAGGTGAATGGGTTTCTCCCCTGAGCTGCCATTGTGCTCATTCCAAGGCTTCTGGCATGGTGGCCCTTTTCCCCCACAGTCCCACCCTTCCAGCATTCTTCTCTTGCCTTTAGTTGCCATATCACACTGCCATCTGTCACAAGAGTCAAAAAGGAATCCGATCCCTGCAGTATTCCTTGGACATACCTGTCACCAGTAAATTTCAATAAGTTCTCACCCATACCTCTGCCTGCTTGAGAGGGTGAGCTTTTTTCAAGTGAGATGTTTTTCCTTTTTTGTTTTGTTTG
This sequence comes from Bramus lutescens, assembly GCA_001685075.1. Classification (NCBI taxonomy): domain Eukaryota; kingdom Metazoa; phylum Chordata; class Mammalia; order Rodentia; family Cricetidae; genus Bramus; species Bramus lutescens. The sequence goes on along the minus strand of LOEQ01001488.1, from coordinate 166,498 downwards.
TGTGTGTGTGCAAATAAAGGAGAATTTATTCAAAAGAATCACAGTTCCACCACTTGGGAACGCAAGAATCACATTATGGTATCACAATGGACCGGGAGCTGGTTGCCGGTGTAGTGCTCCTGTGGGAGGAGAGAGACTAGGTGCTCCCTCTCTTATTGGTGCTCTAATGTGTACTGGAAGTCTGTAGAAGGAGATGCTGTGTTTACCAGAACACCTTAAACCTCTAGAGGCTAATGCTGAAGTCCTATTTCTTCGTCTGTAAAGGGGATATGATGGCATCGACACGCCAGGGTGTGGTGGTGATTCAGTGGCTAACATACAAAACCGCCACCTGGGAGGCATTTAATGAACAGTGGGTGCTATCACAGGTAAGAAATGCCATAGGCGTGCTTAGGACATCTAGAAACAAGTGTTTGTACTCCAGTCTGTGCTGACACTGCTGAGCTCTGACTCATAAGCTCTGATTTGCTCTCAAGGAGAAAGCAAGATTTTTGGAACAATAGTCTTGTATAGTTGCTGGTGCATTTGAAGGAAGATAAGACCAGATCACAAGCAATCAAATTCCATTGTTTGGCTTATTCAGAAAATATGTTAAATCATAGCAGCATTTTACTTATTAGCACAACTCAGTATTGAAGGTCTCTACATAGTAGACACCAAATAGTTTTCTTGCAGTGTGTCAATATTTTTGAAGCGACACAAGGCTGTCAAATGTTAAGCCAATCAAAATTTCACACTGAGGACTAGTTGTAATGGGAAGGAAGCCAGTGAAGTGCCTGGTGCTGCTGTTGATTTCTGTCATCAGATTTGAGTTTAGGTGTTAGTTTGTAGGTAACTTACTGTTTCTAGAGCTGAGCTGAGG
>LOEQ01001488.1:148909-161579 GCA_001685075.1 Bramus lutescens | reverse complement strand
AAAAAGTCTCGGTATGGTGGCTCATATCTGTAATCCCCAAATCCCCAAACCCAGGAAGTAGGAGAAGCAAAAGAATCCTAAACTGGAAGCCAGCCTGGAGCATGTAACAAGAAGCTGTCTCAAAACTTTAGTCTTGCTGAGTCTTGGCAGCAAGCCTTAACAAAACGAAGGCTCTTGGTGACTTGAGAAAAGTTCACTGAAATGAAGGATTTGGAATCCTGATGTAGGGACAGGAGAGAATGGGGGTGAAGAAATATATATAGATGTGCTTTTTTTTGATCCCTGGGGAGAGTTGCTTTCTAGGGACATAGGGTAGGTGAATGCTGAAAGATGGCAGAGATTTCTTCATTTTTATTCCTGAACAGTGGGTGATTCTGGAGAAGCTAGTCAGAAGAGAAGGGTAGTGTAGGGTAGCTTAGTAGGTGAGAGTGGGGCCAGCACGGAGCAAGGGGCTTTGATGTGGCACAGACAGGTAGAAAACTGACACAGGGGCAAGTAGGTTTTGGAGGCTTCAGGGTCAGGTGGGAAAGTAACAGAAGGTGGTTTTGCACCCCCCCAAAAAAAAGGTATGTTCATACAATGGAAGAATATTTGGTATTAAGTACTCGTTCGTGCTACAGAACTTGGATGAGCCTTGGGAAAATGCCAAGTGGAAGGAGCCACTCACAAAGGACTACGTATTGTATGACATTGTATGTTTTTTTTTTCTTTTCTTTTTTTGAAAATGCTGGTTAATAGACAAATTCACAGAAATAAAAAAATAGCTGGGTGGTCTGGGGGAGATGATTCATAGAGCAGGCTTTCTTCTAAGGATAATGAAAGTATTCTGAATGTACAAAAGCCATTGGCTTGAAGTTTTTATATGAACACATTTAGAATGTGGAAAAGTTAACCACAACGCAAACCAGCTATAGCTGGTAGACTAAGGAGAAGCATTAACCTATGAAATAGACGCCCTGGATATGGGACTGTGAATTGACTGGGACAATGGAGAGTTGCTGATGAGAGGAAAAAATGTAGTTCTGTTTTAGGAGTTTAATTTATTGAGTCAGTTTGCTTGGGCTTGGGGTGGGAAGGACTTGACTTCCATGCTTAGGCCCAAATTTAAATTAGTATTGGGGGTGAAGGCGTAGCTGTGTGAGGTCCTGTGATCAGTCTCCAGTCAGTCTCCAGCATCACAAATTTTTAAAAAATACCAATGTTGGGAATTTTCTAGGAATCTGATGGGAGAGAATCGAGGACTGAGAGGGAGGAGATAATTGAGAAAATCTCAGAGAGGATCCTGGGCAGGGTGGTTGGGATTTGGATTGAGTGATAGTTGCTAGTGACGAAGCTTCCATTACCTGCTAGAGGTGAGGCAGTGGCCCTGGTGGAATAGTAGGCCAAGTTAGCCAAGTAGAGATTGAGGGACAAATTCTTGGCTGTGTACACTTGGCGCTTCTGGTCCTCACCTCTGCACATGGGAGATCCATCTGTTTTTTAAAGATCCATTTATGTTTCATGCCCTCTGTGGGACTCCGATGAAAGCCCTTATGTGTGTGTGTGTGTGTGTTTGTGTGTGTTTATATGTATCCTTTTCACATCAGGTGTTGTTGAGGGCAACCTCCTGACATCTGTCCCTTAGTCACCATGGTGGTGGTGTCTGTAATTTAATCATGAAGCAGCCATTTTGGGGATCATTAGGAAATTGGTCAGTTTGGTGGTGTGTTTTAAGTAAAACAGACTTCGGTGTAATTGTGTTTGTTGTCCTACCACCACCACGTTACCCCACATTGCTATAGAGCCCTGGCTAGTCTGGAGCCCAGCATCCTTATGCCTCCACAGTCTGAGTTCTGGGATTACAGGCAGGCATTTCAATGTTTTATTTCCAACCTGCTCCCAAGCTTTGTTTTATTAGGAATTTGTGAGTGTGATGTGTTAGCTCCCCAGGTCTGAGCTTTTTGTTTAATATTGGCCAATATTAATGCTGTGACTCTGCTCTGCCTGCTGAGCCCTATGTATTAGTATGAGTAAGCTCATACTAATCTACCTATTAGGGTCTAGGCGGCTGGAAAACGAACGAGCAGCCTCCTGACAACGCCTATGTGTATACATGACTTGCTGCCTACACATCCAGCAAGGTAGTCTGTTAAAATAGGACATTTCTCATTGATCTCCTAAAATTGTTCTTTCTGCATTCTTAATCTTGCATTGACACCTTTATCCATGCAGAGATCTGTGTTTCTTAATTCCAGAACTCAGTCCTGCCTACTAGCTGCCCTCAGTCTGTCCCCTACCCTAGTTCCTGTCTTTTGTTCTTCTTGGGGGGTAAGAACCTAATAATCCGGCCCTCTTTACTTTTTGTATACTACTTACCTGAAAGTTTTCAAAACCAACGGGATCATCCTCTGCTCATGATCTCTCTTTGGTTTCCTCCATTAAATAGGCAAAGACCAGATTCTTTATTATGACATCCAAGGCCCCTACATTGCCTTGGCTGACCCAGTCAGCTTCATAAGCCTTGTCTATGGGTAGGGTCTGCTTCCTTTGCATCTGAGGTCGTCCTGCCTCATGGGAGTACTGAGCTGTTGTGAAAGCTCCCAACCCCCTCCCCTCTATTACACTCTCTCCTACCCATACTGGTTTTGTATTAGTTTCTACCTGTCCTTCATTCAGACCCAACCCAGGCCTCTTCTGTGGTTCCTATTCAGGTCCGCATTGTTGATTAGCCCAACCATCTATGTGCCATCTGTAGCAATTGAAATTTAAAGGAAGATTAGTTTTTAATCCTCAAATTTAGAGTTAATAGGAAAGTTTTGGTTTATTATTTTTTAAATTTATAACTACAAAACTTACCTATTCTAGATAAACCTAATTAAACATAATTATGGCCAGCATATCTTTTTTACTTCACGAATCTATATTGCACTGGTGTGTAATGCCAGCCTAGATTCCCTAGTAAAAGTTAACATCACCTGTGTGCCTACTAAATGATTCACCATATACATTTTAATTATATCCTTTATTACAGAAACAGTACAGTTTTATTGCAAAAATAGCAAAAGGAGCTGCAGTTAAAGGGGTAGGGAGCTGAGTTTATCCAGTGTCTGAGGGCCAGTGGTGTATGTGATCTATAAATGTTACTTCCCTGCACCCCACGAGGACATCCTTTCTGACACATCTTCCCAGCTGATAGAATGAAAAGGGTTTGGTTGTTTACTATTTAGAACAAATACCAAATAGAAAGATTCATGTGTAGAAATTAGATTGGGCAAGTGTTTTGTGTCTTTTTAAATTATACTTTATGGAAGGTTGAAATACATGATTACTGCAGACATTGGCCCAGTTTATTCCTGCGTCTTCAAACCCACCCTATTAAAGACTTAGAAGTGGTCCTGGGGATAGTCAACTTATATTTAATAAAGACTCTCATTTTGTCCTCTGTGATAGGGAGTTGGCCTTACATCTTCCATCCACTGTCTGCTTGGTGCTTAAGGATCCCCCGTTGCCCGGCATGAGGTCTAACTTTGATGTCTCAGACTTGTCCAAGTACTTAGAGCATTTTGAGATTGTCCCTGTGAGCCTATAGATGAGCATGGGAAGATGCCACAGCAACCTAACAGCATTCATTGGTTCTCTCAGTCCTTGAGAACAACCTTTTTCTAATAACTGTATTGCAAGCACTGGCTACGTTTGCCACTTCAGTATTTTAGTCTTAGTCTAGTCGATAGTCTGTATTATTTTTATTGTCTAGGATTTTCTGGTGGCATTCTGAAAGCCCTTGCCAAATTTACCCATTTTACAGGGCTTCTCAATTTACAACCTTACATTGAGAGTGTCATTGACCTAAAATTCTTCTCAGCTACTAAACTTGACTTTAAATTATAATTGATATTGGAAGAACATGGATTTAAAATATTCTGCTTGCTTGGTGGTGGTGGTGGCGCACGCCTTTAATCCTAGTACTCAGGAAGCGGAGGCAGGCAGGCAGATCTCTGAGGCCAGCATGGTATACAGAGCAGCAAGTTCCAGGACAGGCTCCAGAGCTGCTGGGAGAGACTGTCTCGAAAAACAAAAAACAACAAAATTAAAATGTTGTGCTTAGTCCTATTTAGTCACCAAACAAAATGTGTCGAGTGATAGTATCTGCAGTTACCTCAGCAGGCACTGAACTCTCATATTTTAAGTGACAGGTACACGACAAAAGTAACTCCAAGTGTGGTGATTCACCATCTTTTATCCCAGCACTGGGGAGGCAGAGATAGGCAGATCTCTTGAGTTTGAGGTCAACCTGGTCTACAGAACAGCAAGTTCCAGGACAGCCAGAGTCACATAGTAAAAAACCCTGTCTTGAAAAAGAAAAACAAACAAAAAAGGCAACTCCTGACTAGATCATCTTTGTACTCAGAAGACTTTGTTGTTTAAGTAAATATGTGGCTGAGTTAAAATATTGTAAGCTGGTATTCATGCATTGAATGGGCTCGTACATGGCTCACAGCTGAAGTAGAGTTTTGGTTCCTCCTTAGTACTGGTGCCTACAGAAAACAGGCCCTTCCAGGGCTTGCTAGTTTTCTACAATACTGACTCAAGTTACACACCTGAAATTAACTGTATTTCTGTCACAAAGGCACTTAGCACCACACCACCATCAGCTGATGGTCATAATCCCGATCTTCCTCAGAGACTTTGGTACGTGGGCAGATGATGTGACTGCTACCTGTTACTATCTGGAGCCTTTTCTAACGGCTTTTTGATCATAGTGACTTTTGCTCTTTGTATTTGTAGATGTGATGCCTGTTTATCAGGACCAAAAGAAATCCTTGTTTTTCCCTCCTGTAAATGCTGGGTTGAACTTACATAATTACAGGGCCAGGATGAGCAGGCTTCCCTACAAACCAGAAACAGGCAGCGAGCTAGTGACTCTAAGCAGCATCAGCATTGTCAGTCTCACTGCCTTTGGGAGAAGAGTAGAAGGTATATGGCCAAGGATCAATTCCAGCCCTCATGTTGACCTAGTAGGTGACACTTTCAGCAGGACCTAGAAAAAGAAATGGAAAGTAAGCTTTATGTGCATATGGATCTTTATCATAGGTCCTAGAATGGTGGTGGATACTGCATGGTAACTACATAAAGTAGTCTTAACAGAGTGGGCACATTAAGACATGGGATCAGGTTTCAGAGAACACATCCCACTGTCTTGACATGCTGGCAGTGAATATAGACTTTTATTTCATTGAGACCCAGGACTGTTAGATGTCACAACTTTGAGAGAAGACTGACAAGAACTGCGATACTACAATTTTCTCGTTCAGTATTTCTTGTCCTCTGCTGAATTGGGTACCCAGACAATGAGTCTACCATTGCTGACCTTGGTTGTCACTAATGTGAGGTTAGTTCAGCATGAATTCAGAGCGAAACCAATTCAGGACTAAATCGTGCTTTTCTTTACACAGGAGACAGCTAAAAATAGACAGTTACATTTTTGTTTGTGTTATCTTTCAGGCACTCAAGGAGTTGCACCTGGTCCTGTAATTGGGCTCCAGGCACCATCTTCTGGTCTTCTTGGTGCCAGACCTGGCATGATCCCACTCCAGCGCCCCCCAGGGATGCCTCCACCTCACTTGCAGCGGTTTCCTATGATGCCACCTCGCCCCATGCCACCGCACATGATGCACAGAGGTCCACCTCCAGGACCAGGGGGCTTTGCTATGCCCCCGCCTCATGGAATGAAAGGGCCTTTTCCACCACATGGTCCTTTCGTTAGGCCTGGTGGAATGCCAGGGCTTGGGGGGCCAGGCCCAGGCCCAGGAGGACCAGAAGATAGAGATGGAAGGCAGCAACAGCCGCAGCAACAACAGCAGCCGCAGCCGCCACCACAGCAGTCACAGCCACAGCAGCCACCACCATCACAGCAGCCAGCACCAGCTCAGCAGCAGCCGCCACAGCAGTTTAGAAATGATAACAGGCAGCAGTTCAATTCAGGTAGAGACCAAGAAAGGTTTGGAAGAAGATCTTTTGGAAATAGGGTGGAAAATGACCGGGAACGTTATGGCAACCGTAATGATGATAGAGAGAATAGTAACCGTGAAAGGAGAGAGTGGGGAAGAAGGAGCCCTGACCGGGACAGACACAGAGACTTGGAAGAGAGAAATAGGCGCTCTGGTGGGCATCGGGACCGAGACAGGGATTCTAGAGACAGAGAGTCTCGTAGAGAGAAGGAAGAGAATCGAAAAGAGAAGCACGAGCTCACAGACAGGGCAGGTGGTAGCAAAGCCAGTGAACCTCCCCTTAGCCAAGTGGGAAATGTAGACACTGTTTCAGAACTTGATAAGGGGGAGGCCCTGGCCACAGTGGTAAAACCTGAAGAGTCACCTGCTGAGGCTACCTCATCCATTGAACCCGAGAAGGATTCTGGCTCAGCAGCAGAGGCTCCTCGCTAGAGACTGGATATGACAGAATGTGACAGTGACACTTGGGTATAGAGCTGAGGTGTACAGATGCTGTATATTTGCTCCTGCTACATTACCCCACAGTAGTTGATGGGGACTGTAAGCAATTTGATTGCTTCCCTTCTATTTAAAAATAGCCACAAAATAACGAAAAATACTGAAAATATATTACCCTTTTTTGCTGTAACTTTTTAAAAGTTTTGACTTTTAAAAGTTTACAAATCCTAATTAGAAGTGCTCTCTATTTTTTTTTTTTAATTTAAGACAAGGTAACGGTGAAAGCTCCTCAAACAATAGGGATGTTTTTAATAAACTCTATTTTCGTAACAAACTTTAATGTGTGCTATTCTTCATACACTGTATTAAGGTGGAAAAGGATGTTAACCATCAAAGTCTGAGCTGTTGATAATGTATTGGAGTCTAGACTTTTGGGGGAAAAGGACACTTACATGAATTCTATTTTAATATTTTGATCATAATTTGATATAAGGTAAAAATTAGTGATCTTAACGTTAAACTAAGAAACCTGTGTTCTTTTTTCCCGTTGGCTTTGTGGTAATGTTGCCATAATTAACTTGTAAAGAGATTTGCTAAGAGAAGTAATTGGATTCCCAACATTACACATTACACTACAAGTTACCTGATTGCCTAGGCATCACTTAGAAAGTTAAGTGTGTTGTTTATAATCAAATTTCTAAGGTGTAAAACAAGGTCAAGGTATGCAACCACAAAGCGTTTTTATAGACTAGGTATAGTGTAACATCTCTTGTAAGCTTTGTTTCCTTCATCTTCAACAACCCAAGAGTACACTGCGCTTTTTGCTACTACAAACTGAGACTCTAATAGTATTGAAAGCTCTGACGTGTCAGGGACTTATTGTTAGTCAGGTATTACAGTTCTCAACCTTCCAAATGCTGTGACCCCTTATGTCTTGGTGACCCCAACCATAACATTTTTTTTTGCTACCTCATAACTGTAGTTTTGTTAGTTTTGAATCATAAATAGCGGATGTGGACCCCCCCCCCAAGGGGGTTCTGACTCACAGGTTGAGAACCACTGATTTACAGTTCTGAACGTTACTTTTTCCTAAACCTACATTAAGGACAAGTACAATGACTCAGCCAGTAAAGACACTTTCTGCCACCCTTGATGGCCTCAGTTTGATCCCTGGGACCCCAAGTGGTGGAAGAACTCGTTTTCCTCTGTACACATACCCTAAAAATAGGTAAATGTGATTTTAAAACCGCAAGGCCCTAAATGGGCTTAGCTGTAGAGTGCCCAGAAGTTCCTTTTGTATCGTCTCATTTGAATTTTAAATGCAAGGTCTTTGTGATAATGCAGCTGTCCTGGGTTTAGTTTTATGCTGACCCTACTTAAAAATGTTTTTGCTCTAGAATACTTCTGAAAAAATATATCCAATTATTCAGTGCCCAAATTTCAAGAACAGGCTTGCATTTCCAACTGAAAGTACTGAGAAATGACCCAACTAAACAGAAGAGCTCTTGTGACTACACCAGATGCTTACTCTGCATTTGAGTCACCCCACTCAGCACTACTTTAAGAAGTCTGTAACAGTTTCCTCAAACTTCAGCATAGCCACTTAGGAACACATTCCAGTTTTCAAACTTGGAAACACCAAAATTTGTACTTTCCCAATTTAGCAGTCTCTGAATTACTTGTATTTGAAAAAGTATGTGATGGTGGATGAATAGGACTATGGCTTACACCTGATTTGTCAAAAGTATTTCAGATAGCCACAAGCCAGTTAGGTTAGTTTTTCCTGTAGTAAAGTCAGGATTTAGGCAGAACCTCCAATTTGGTTTCCTCTCCCTCCCCCAGTGCTGCTGTGATTTTTCCAGAGCACCAAAGCATTACACCAGCTTCGCCTGGAAAGTAGAGAAGGTAATTTACCTTTTACAAGTTCAATGCACGTTATTAAAGGGCTTTTTCTTAAATTATAATCTCTAAATTTTTATTTTAAAATAGCTATTTTGAATCTAAATGAAGAGCTTTAGGTAATTCTCTGAAGCTACTAATGAAGGGCAACATATTTTCTAAGACCAAGTTTGGTTTGGGCTACCACAGTCAAGGCCAGCCATGTTTTGACGGTATCATACAAAACACTTACAAAACAGTACTATGAAAGTTAGCACACTCACTCTTTTAATGCTTAATATATGTAAAGCACTAACTGCAAATTTATATTTGTATACATTAATAGGCTCAAAATAAGTGTCACATGTTTACTCACAGGTTTAAATGAGAATTAACTTGATTTTCATACCCATGTGTAACTAAGTCCGGAAAATAGAGACACAGGAAACCGGCTTTAGTTCAGTGAGTTATAGGACTATACACATCTCCCGAGCATCATCAATCAGTTCTCATTACAAGTTAAGCAATCAAAGAGTAGTCACACAGTTACACTTTTAATATTACAGTTTAATGTTCTGGGTTTTTTTCTACAGTTTAGCAGGAGAGCAGATGAGTTTGAGACTCAGCCACACAGGGAATGTTTACTGGGCAATCCCAATCACACCACAGGCCAAACGGCTTCCGGCATTTCCAGTCTTTGTACTTTCATCATTTCCACCTTTGCCCAAGTCGTCTTCTTTCTCATGGACCTTTGAAAAGAATAATTAGGAACATTGAGCTTTGGGCAATCAAGTAATTAATTAGCATTTCTTTCTGGCAATACCACAAAGACTTAAAATGGTCACTGACGTTACAAAATGTTCAAATCTATTAGTAAATTAAGCTAATATTTATACTAGTAGTTAAGAGCAAACAACTAAGTTTTTCCTTGTTAGTGGTAAAGACATGTTACCTTTAAATAATAAGTGTATGTTACTGTTTCTAAATGAAACACTGAAGACTCAAGTGACTGTACCAGGCCACATGGTGTTATCCTCACACATACATACCCCAAAATTTCTTGCTATCAGAATCTCATATCAATGAACTACAGGCCTACAAATAAGAAGCAATTCTAAATATCTTTAATTAGCAACAAAACGTTAAATCTTATTTTTAGAACATTTATAAATGACTGTTCTGCTTCACCCGTAGGGCTGAAGAAAATTCTAAGGATAAAGGGTCAATTGAAAGGAAGTGCGTACTGAAAAGGTAGCTGCCTGAGGTGGGCAAGAGCCTTTACTACTTGTTCTGCACGAACCAGATTCAGCTCCCAAGGGTAACTTGGGAAGACGGCTCCCATATGGTAACCAAGCGATAACCTACAAACTTGAATATTTTGAATATTGACATCCATCGCAGATTTTACACTCAACGAAATGTTTAACTGTAAGGGGGCAATCATGGCAAGAAAATCTGGCTGTTTCATCAACTTAGACCCAGTCTGATCAAATGTAACCTGCTTTCTACTACATCTCAGCAGAACAGTGTTAATGGACCTAGGCAAATTAACTTTTCACTATCATATCCAATAAAAACTTTTTCCTATCCTGAACTCTTTTAACAATTTATGTGGTTCTTTAGAAACGAGTCTGACCATCATGAAATAATGGAAAGGTATATATCCATGTTAGAAGAAATCCTACACGTTCTTAATACGAAAACTTACCACCATTGTTCTGCCAATGACGGAATGGTCTCCTGAGAGTGAGATCACACGATCTTCAATGGACACTTTGGCCACACCATCCTTTCCAGCAGTCACATTGCCCAGGTCTCCCACATGCCTAACATGAAAAGAGCATCAGATGGATAAGCACTGAGCCTACTTCTTTCACATCAGCAGAGTTCAGGAGCTAAATTAACCTCTGACCAAGTCAAACGTCAGTGGACTAAGAAGTGCACAATACATAACCAAAATGACCACTTTTCCAGATTGACAGCAGTCTGGAAACAAATTTTAAAGCATATAGCTAGGACACCCTAAACACAGAGATCAAGTTTAAAAGTATGCTCTGGGAAGTCACGATCTGGGACATCCTTCTCATTTCAGGGATTGCAGCAAAGGATGAACTCACCTCCTGAGTTAGAATACTATAGCAAAGCTTTGCTCCCTCCCAGGCCTCTAGTATAAAAACAAGCCAGTCCTTTAAATTAGGGCTTTCCTGAGAGGTTTCACATATAAACGGAGTCTCAACTAGCTTCTGCATTAGTGTTCTGTTACACAATGACTTTTACTAGTGGCTGACAGTACTGTTATCCTTGACATTTTCTATATCAGTTCATCTTCAATAAATGCTGCAAAACTAAATCATATTCAGAGTCCCCATTTGTCAAGACCTTTCCCCACCCATTCCAGCACTTGGGGAAGTTGAATGAGTGCACACAAACACAAAAGTGGAGGTAGGGAGACCACTCAGCTGTCTCACAGGTGGGCTCTCCACCATCGTACACATGGAGCATGCTGCTCACCTCTCTTGATCCGCTGGTCCGCCATGTTTCTTGGAGTGAGGATTAAAATGAGGTCCTGCACTGGTACAGCCTATCCACCAGAAACCAGCAGTTAAATTATAAAGCAAACGCCTACATGTAACAATATGGGCATTTTCACCACTTCCAACACAGAAAACATTGGCCTGGTGTGTGCTGGGTGGTAGAAACAGGAAGCAACACTGGTATAAACAGCAGGGCTGTATAGCCTTACACACATTCTCAAGCTACCTTCTTCCTCTAGGCTGCCACAGTTTCCTCCCCATCTTTTGGTTTTGAGTTTTGAGACAGGACCTCACTATTACAGCCCAGAATACCTGCAGCCTATGATCCTCCTGCCTCAGCCTTCCAAGTGCTAGGAACAAGAGTGTCACACCATGCTGGCTCACACCTTTTTTTTTTGGTTTTCCGAGACAGGGTTTCTCTGTAGCTTTGGAGCCTGTCCTGGAACTAGCTCTTGTAGACCAGGCTGGCCTTGAACTCACAGAGATCCGCCTGACTCTGCCTCCCAAGTGCTGGGATTAAAGGTGTGCGCACGCAGTCACACCTTCTGTTTACGTGGAGCAAATGTGATCTTCAATGGCTCTTCTGAAGTTAAAGTCCCACATTTAAAGATCTTGGCTTTTAAGAAGGTGGCATACCTTAATGATAAAAGCACTTGTCTTTAAAGACCATGTGCCACCAAGCACCTCACCTATCTGGCCTTTACTTGGGGCAGGCAGATTCCTAAATAAAACCCTATGCCAAGGGCCAAGGCTGCTACCCTATACAGTTCAAGGGGTGTAACCAGTATTACAGGTACTCACTAGGCCCAAGGGATGCCATTCACAAGGAACACACTGATAACAATGCAGGAAGTCCTTTCATGCAGGGTTTCCATTGTTTACAACTTCCACCCAGGCCCAGGGAATAAGTACAGGGCTGATGGGGAAGTTCAGCCAATCACATTTGGCTAGGGCGTGGCCTCCTGGGGCCCCGGAAGATAAACTTGGACGTCCAGGTGTGCCCACCCCTCTTCTTCCCTGCTCATGCTGGACCTTGGTCATGTGAGTTCACCATTTTCCAATTATTAAACTAAATCTGTTATATTGAGCTGGTCTGGTTGATTCTAACTTACCAGTCGACCATGCCCATCACAGGGCAGCATTCAGAAAGGAGTTTAGCAAATCAAAGCTATCAGAGCTGAGGCAAAGCAACTTGGGAAAATTTTATTAAGTATCAAAATGGATAAAACACGATCATAAGTAACTGTGGACCAAATTATGTCACACACAGGTTCTTCTGATGCATGCAATAACCCTGCACACACAAGACCAAAGGAGGATGATACAAGTTCCAGGCCAACCTGGGCTATGTGAAGAAGGGAAGGAAGCAGGGAGGGAGAGGTGAAGGGAGAGAAGGAAAAAGCTCTAGCAACATGAGTGAGGTTCTTATAAGTTTGTGAACAAAATTCAAATTATTCCTCCAATATGGCAAAAAAAATCACTAAATTCAATTTAACCCAACTCTTTTTACTGACTTGAGAAAATACACCTCATTCTAAGCATCAATGCCACATCTCAGCTCTCATCGTTTCTGTCCCAGTACGCATCTCATGCCAAACACTGTGTCTAAAACCCACACTCAACCCCCAGCTCCAAACACCTTAAAGAATTATCCAAAATAAGTGGGAGCTTGATTTTTTGTTTGTTTGTTTCTGTGCTTTAAACTCAAGCCATTATCACAATCAAAAGACATCAACTCCTTCACCTTCTCACACTAAGGAATCAAACATTACTTCCTCAAGGTTGACCTAAGTTATTTTAACTTAAATCTGAGAGAGAGAGAGAGAGAGAGAG
>LOEQ01001488.1:33519-44801 GCA_001685075.1 Bramus lutescens | reverse complement strand
CTGGCCTCAAACTCACAGAGATCCACCTGCCTCTGCCTCCTGAGTGCTGGAATTGAAGGTGTGCCTGGCTTTGTTTGCTTATTTTTTTTTTAAAGAAAAGTATTGAAATTAAGTATCGCACATGTCTAGAAAAGTGTACATTTCTAAGTGTGCAGCAGATAGATTTTTATGAGTGGAGCACACCTGTGGAATCAGCACTTAGATCTAGAGACCTGTCGTAGCCTCAGAAACGCCCATCAGTGTGCAGTGTGGTCTCGATGACGAGTCCCAAGTCAGTGCGGAGCACTCTAGGTTTGTCTTTACCCTTGATCATAAGGGAACCATACAGCTTATATAGTCGTGTGTCTAAGAACAGAGAGCTGTACTGAGAAGTGGGAGTGACATTTGCTCTGCATTGTAGAGCACTTGGCACAGGTTCGGACGGCTGCGATGTTGATAGGTGATAGGATCTTGCGGGGCTGCGGTAGTGTATGCTGTATGTATGTGTGCATGGGGTCTGTTCGCTTCCCAGGCCTTGCTGTGTGGCACGGGCCTGCCCTTGTTTGTGTCTGGCTCTTTTGGCTCGTGACTGTGTTTCAACCCACCTGTAGTTCTCACCTCAAAGCCTGTCCTCTTAATTCCCCTCTGTTTGGAAAAGAAGCTGGAGAGATGACTCAGCAAGAGCACTGGCTGAGGAACCGGGTTCAATTCTCAGCCACATGGTGGCTCCCAACCATCCGTAAGTCCAGTCCCAGGGCCTCTGAGGGCACCGAGAACACATGTGGTGTACACTCATACAAACACAACACCAATACACAGAAGCTCGCTGAAACCAGTCACACAGTGAAGTGCACACAGGAGACTTTGTATTAGCTAAGAGAAAACCACTGGGAAATGGTGGGCTCTAAATCCAAAGGCACACACATAGAGAGAGAGAGAGAGAGAGAGAGAGAGAGAGTCTCATGCATGAACTCATTAAGACATGTGAAGTTGGAGGCCAAAATGGAGTGGTAGTGTCCACAAGAAGCCATCAGAAGCTGGAAGAGGATAGAGTTTTGCCTGTGGCTTCACGCCCCTGGGGACATCTTGAACTCCTGGTGTCCAGAATGTGAGAGACTCGTGTTTCATTTTGTTTTGTTATTTTTATACTTTGTTTCACTAGCTCAGCTGCCTTCAGACTTGTGATCCCCCATCCTCAGCCTTCCCAGCGCTGGGATTCCCTGTGTGCTTGACCAACCACACCAGCTCTTGCCATAGGAAACCAGTTCACTTTGCTTGTGTGGCAAGTCCTTTATGACACTTTGCCCTGACCCCCCCCAGGGCGTCCTCTGAGCAGAGGGCGGCGCTGTGTCTAAACCCTGTCAGATGTATCTTTCTGGGTCCGAGTTTGCTGTCGCTCCCAAGCAGGGCGTCCTCCCTGCAGAGGTTGGCGCTGTGTCTAAACCCCGTCAGATGTATCATTCTGGGTCCTGTCGCACAGCCCTCCTCTTGCCCCTTCCGTCTCATCTCTTGCTCACTTAGCTCCCCAGTGGCAGATTGCAGAACAGGGCTGTTAGGCTTTGGGAGTACTGGGTAAGTCTTTGCAGCTTTAACAGCCCCAAGTGGTCTGGGGAACTTCTTGCTGGTCTCCAGGGTAGGTAGCTTACTGTGTGTTCTTTTTCCTGTGCAGGCATAATCATGGGGAATGATGAAGGCCACTGGTTGGACGGGGAGAGGGGATGATGACTCAGACCTGTGTGATCCAGGCTGCCTGAGTTTGTGCTGTTTGGCTTCATGCAGCAAGCATCCATTCACCCAGGTCTCACACTGCACACTTTCAGTTACCTGTAGTTGGCCATGGTCTGAGGATGATAGCTGTCTTGGCTCTTTGAAGTCTAAACCCACACTCACATCCACTTATACACACTCATACGTGTGAACTTTGAAATCTAGAGTCCACATGCAAGAGAGAACATGTGACTTCTTTCTGAGTCTAGATCACTTCCATGTGTGTAACAGTTCAGATCCATTCATTTGCCTTCAAACTTTGCAACTTCCCTTGATGATGACTGTATGTGTAAGTCAGATAAACTCCTTCTCCCCTAGTTCCTGCTGGTCTGTGTTTTATCACAGCAATGGAAACTGAACCAGGACACCTAGTAAGAAAGGGGAGAATGCAGGACCCATTATTGCTGCCTTTTAGTATTGATTGTATGTTGCTGTAATAATATTTATCATTCACTGTGGTAAATAAAATAGATTATTCAATTCCACTTATTTTTTTAATTTTTTAAGTGTGGCTACTAGACAATTTAAAATTATGTATTTGTTGGCCAGCCTTGACCTCGAGAAAGCCTTTCTTGGTGGAGCTGGAAGGCTGTTGCTATGGTTTGGATAATAAATGCCCGTCAAAGGCATGCCTTGAAGGTTCGGTCTCATCACCAGCCTATTGAGATGGGGTGGGACCTTTAGGAGGCTTCCCCAATGAGAAGTGTTTTGGTGATAGGCGTGTCCACTTGCCGACCACCAGTACACATCTGCCGTCATTGCTTTTATTGTCCTTTTGTTTTCTTGACCATGAGGTAGCAGTTTTCCTCTTCCATGGGCTCTTCACATGCTCAGAGTGCTGTCTGGCCACAGGTCCAAAGGAGTAGGGCCAAAATGAATCTTATGTCTGTTTTTCTGTATGTCTTTATTTCTCTTTTCCTTTATTAAGACAATATTCTACTAGGTAGCCCAAGCTGGCCTTGGAGGAGGAACTCAGGGTCCTCCTCGTTCAACTTCTGGAATGCTGGGATCCCTCCTAGGTGTGTGCCATCAAAGCTGGCTCATTAGTCCGCTCGTCACTGTGACCAGGCCTGGTTGGCATAAGCAGCTACGTTTTTCTTATTTTAGGAATCCCTTTAATTCTGATGCTCTCCTGACCTGACAGGTTTCTTTGATGCCTGGGTGTGGGGAGACTAATTAGAAGACTTAGCAACTTCTAATGGGTGAGTTTTCATAGCTAGCTGCATAGAAATAGGGATTTTTTTCTGAAGCAAAATTAATTTAGGCAAATTTAGAAGACTCATAGGGCATGATCTCAGGGCTGCCGTGAGTGATAACAGTACCACACGCTTAATTACCTAACACCCGTTAAATACTTAAAAATAAAGATGCCAGGGGGCTGGAGAGATGGCTCAGAGGTTAAGAGCACTGACTGCTCACATGGTGGCTCACAACCATCTGTAATGAGATCTGGTTCCCTATCTGGCGAGTGGGCATATATGCAGACAGAACACTGTATACATAATAAATAAAAATCTTTTTTTATTTATCTTTATTTTATGTGCATTGGTGTGAAGGTGTCAGATCCCCTGTATCTGGATTTTCAGACAGTTGTGAGCTGCCATGTGGGTGCTGGGAATTGAACTCAGGACCTCTGGAAGAGCAGTCAGTGCTCTTAACCACTGAGCCCATAAATAAAAATCTTAAAAAAAATAAAGATGCTGGAGTAGTCAAAAAACCCCAAAATGGGGGAAAATTAACCAAGGGCTGAAAGGCAGTGGCACAGCATCCCGCTTTCTGCCCCCAGCACAGCAGGGATATTGGTAGGTCTTCCCTCCTAGTTCCTCATTGGTGCTGGGGTGACTTCCAGTCTGTGGTCTGCGTGATCTCCATTTGTCTCCCCTGCCAGAATGAGCCTTCCCCTCCTTAAAAGACGGAGGAGCAAGGATCATCTGGCTGCCTTGCTTTCTGTTGGCTTCTTGCTTGTTTTCTTCCCTTTGGCTACTAGTTTGCTTCCCGTATAGAGGTTCAAATCCTTGATCCTTGTGACAGAGATTGTGTGTGTGTGTGTGTGTGTGTATGTGTGTATATGTATGTCTCTTTGTGTGTCTCTGTGTGTGAGTTTGTCTGTATGTGTGTGTGTCTCAGTGTATGAGTTTGTGTATGTGTGTGTCTCAGTGTGTGTTTGTCTGTGTATGTGTGTGTGAGTTTGTGTGTGTTTGTGTGTGTGTCTCTGTGTGTGAGTCTACCTGTGTATGTGTGTCTGTGTGTGTGTCTCTGTTTGTGTATGCGTGTGTGTGTGTCTCTGTGTGTCTGTGTGTGTCTCTGTGTGTTTGTCTGTATGTGTGTGTGTGTCTGTGTGTGAGTTTGTGTGTGTTTCTCTGTATGTGTCTATATGTATACACACTGATGTGTATACACACGTGCACATGCACATATGTGTGCTTGCATGTGGAGGCATGTTGAATTATGTTTCTCCCTCAGTCTCATTCTTTGAGGTGAGTTCTCACTGCATCTAGATCTCACTGATTGGCTTGACTGGCTGCTCCAGGTCCCTTCCAGTCTCCACTGTCTAACAATAACAGGTTTAACCTTCTTCCTTGACCATTTCTGCCAGGGTCCTGAACCTGGGTGCCCTGCTTGCCTGGGCGGCGCTTTACCGCCTGAGCCGTCCCCAGAGATCTTCCATTTCCTGAACTCCTAGACTGTTGAATGGAACGTGGATATGGACATTTGGTGGCATTTTTAGTATATTCCGTTAGTAGTTGATAAAGCTGTTGATCATTTATCTGCTATCCTGCCCCTTCTTCCTCTTGTCCAGTTTCTCCTGTTTTTCTCAAGTCTCTCTCTCTCTCTCTCTCTCTCTCTCCCCATTTCCTTCCCTCCCCCTTTTGTCTTTTGTATATGGATTACATGGAGGACCCCTGACAAAAGCATTCAGCTACTTTGTCCTCTGCCCTTTCTTTCACTCATATGGTCTTAGCTTATTGTGTACATCCTTTTTTTATTTGCCCATCTTTGCCGCTCTTCTACAGTCTCCTCTTACCAAGGCAGGATCCAGGGGTTGGAGCCTTGTGCCGGCTCCCAGGGCTGGCTCCCAGCATGGTCCTGCCTTGGCCCAGGGCCAGCCAAGATGTGTAGGAGGGGAGATGTACAAGCAAACGCTCTTCTCTGCTGACGAGAGCATTGATTGGCCGGTGGAGCCGGGTGGAGTCCTCCCAGGCTTGGTAGAGGCCTGGTTCTACTGAAGCTCTTCCAAACAGGGAAGGAGGCAGTAAACAGTCTGCTAAAGAAAGCTGTAGGTGGCAGTAGATTCGGAGGTGTAAAGTTCTGGGCACACAGAGCCCAGGCAGAGAGGATGCTGGGAAAGCTTAAAGGGCGGGAGGAAGGTGAGGCTAGACTCTGGGAGCTGATACGCTGCCTGGAAAAGTACAAACCACCATCTGGAGAGAAACTGGTCAGAGCTGCTGCCCTGTGGGGTGCAGGTCAGAGACAAGCCAGAACTGAGAAGCCCTGTTTCTTGTTCTTGAGAATTAATAGGGATTGTTTATTATTTTATCTCCTGGACTCATTGCTCGGGAGCAGAGCCAGCCCCGCCATAACCTGGGGATTGAGGCTCTGCCTTCCTGGTGGACAGAAAAGCAGGCCTCCTACAGTCTGTGCGTTTCCAGGTGGGGCCCAGGGCCCTGGAGGTTAGTTCTGGGGTCGGCCATGGGCTGAACAGCTGTTGGAGACAGCTGGCTGCTCACTGTGGACTAGAAGGGGCCTGTTGTCCAGGTGCCTGTCCGCCACAAGGCTCCTGTGGTTGGTTGGTGGGTTGCCCCATGCATTGTGGCTCTGAAAGCGTTTGTTGGCCTTTTTCAAAATGTTTGGTTTAGAAACTTCACAGCTACAGCGTGCCTGAGACCCAGCACTTTCATTTCTTAGTCTGAGAATCTACACTCACCATGGAAGACAAAGCAGCTCAAGCGAAGAAGAGGCATTTTGGGCTTAGAGCTGTTGGCAATGTTGACCAAGTTGCTTCATTTCTCAGCCTCAGTTTTTTTTTCTGTAAAATGGCTGCATGCTGTTCACAGTAAAGCCTTTTATATCTGAGTCCCTAGAGATGGTACCAAATGTGGTTGCCCCTAGAGATGATGTTGGGAGTAGTCTGTAGTAAATGCGTTTTGCTTTTTGCATTTTTTTTAAATGACATAGGGTCTTACTCTGTAGCTCATGTTGTAATCAAGTCAGCCTGGGTTTATAATGGCTGTGATAACCAAGAGTTGAAGCAAAGAAGTTGCTGAGTAAGTGATGTAACCACACGATGCATCCCCAGACAGGCCAGAGCAGAGTGGATCCCTTCTGTGTGAGCAGCGGTTGGCATGGCAATGCCTATGTTGTCCTGAGTGGGAGGTGGCAGGAGTTAGCAATGTCCCCAGGAGTCAGAGGAAAGGTGACACACTGGGTTTTGAAATCTTCAATTTCCAAACACCTGTCAGTACAGCCACCTTGTGGTGACTTTGGCTTAACATTTGAGGAGGATCTATTTTAGGGAGGAGAAACATGACCTGATTTGTGTCCTTTATTATTCCTCCTGGGCCTGAACTGGGCACATAATCCTGGCCCACAAGGTCTTAAATTCCCCAAAAGGAAATTCTGATAAAGTAGATTTTCTGAGATAGATGCCAGGGTGTGTGACTGCCTCCTCCCCTGCCCTCCGTGGGCCAGAGTGTGTACCTGTCTCCTCCGCTGCCCTCCGTGGGCCGGAGTGTGTGACTGCCTCCTCCCCTGCCCTCCGTGGGCCGGAGTGTGTGACTGCCTCCTCCTCTGCCCTCTGTGGGCCAGAGTGTGTATCTGCCTCCTCTACCCTCCGCGGGTAGAAGTGTGTGACTGCCTCCTTCTCTACCCTCTGCGGGCAGAAGTGTGTGCCTGCTTTTTACTCTACCCTCTGTGGGCCAGGAGTGTGTACCTGCTGCCTTTTTCTCATTCCTCAGTGGGCCTGGATGAGCCTGCTGCTCCTTCAGAACCTTGACCCTGAGAGCGTCAAACAGACCATAGTCACACGGGCTATTGACTTCAGAGTGTTCCTTCTGCATCCAGTTTCTCTCCTTAACCTGTGAGGATGGGACTCCTTGCTATCTCTCTGCTTCCCACCCTCACTGGACTTGAGCATCTGTTGCAAAGATTATTGAGGGATTTTATCTCCGTGTGTTCCCTAAAAGGGCATGCTGAATAGAACTGAATTTTCACCCTGGATATTTTAACGGGAGGTGAGCTGCTTGCTGCGCTGCTGTGGCTCCCTGTCCCTTGGAATATCTTTGTTGTNTCCACATCCGTTTCTCTTTGAGTTGATGCTGATGCTGAGATTTCATTTACCTCCTTGTGTGGTTGGAGTGTAGATCTCTCCCCTGGCCATCCTTTCTCATCTCAGGTGTGTCAACCCTGTGATGTTCATCGTGACAACAGCTCCTCCTTCCACTGGACTCAGCAGATATGCTGCCCACTCTCTGGTCCTGCTCATAAGGAGAACTTTCTTAGGGAGAAATATTAGCTCCAGAGACCTTGGAGAAATTTAGTCAATCAGGAAGGTGGAGATTAGGAGCAGTTAGGAGAGGCCATTGTTGGGTTCCACTTGGCAGCCTCTATGATCTTTCTCTCTTTGGATGTTGTAATGAGTGGCAGGTTGATATATGGAGGGGACAGGTAGCTCTTGACTGGATGATCTTAGCCCCGTCCTTTCCTTCTGGAAGTACCCAAAAAGTAAATGGTTAAACCTTGAGAGGTCCTCTCTGAACGGAGTCATTTACCAAGGCACAAAGGGGACTGGCAAAGACTCCTGCTAGGTCTGCAGCAGCAAATATCTTACTCACCTTCATTTCCATCAGAGTAGGTAACCATCCAGTGCATATTATTTCAACAGCTGATCACCTGCGGTTTAAATTGCTTCTGCCTGAAGTCAGCCTTTGGAGTTTGTTAGGTGTCTTAGTTAAGACTACGGTAATTACCGCTTTGATGAAACACCATGCCCAAAGGCAACCTGGGGAGGAAAGGGTTGATTTGGCTTACACTTCACATCACTGTTCATCCCTGAGGAAGTCAGGACAGGAACTCAAAACAGGACAGGAACAGATAGATGCAGAGGCAGTGGAGGGAGCTGCTTACTGGCCTGCTCATGATAGCTTTGCTCGCCTGTTTTCTTATGGAACCCAGGGATGGCATCACCGGCAATGTCAGGGGCCCTTCTCCATCAATCATTAATTAAGAAAATGCCCTACAGGCTTGCCTTCAGCCTGATCTTATGGAAGTGTTTTTTTTTTTCTCAACTGAGGCTCCCTCCTCTCAGGATAGCAGCTTGTGTCAAGTTACCATAAAACTATCTAGCACACTAGCGTTTGGAATATTTGCATAGATGTTTCTAGTTCAGCTTTCCTAATCCTCCAAAATGAGAAATCTGAGATGCTCTGCAATCCACACTCACAAAGTTGTAAGGATATTATCTGTCTGTCTGTCTATCTAGTAAAAAAATCTAATTAAAATATAATTACATCATCTCCTCCTTCCTCTTCTCCCAAAGGTATTTTTTTAAAGATCTATTTTTATTTTTAATTAAATGTATGCAGGTGTGTCTACGTGGGGGCGTGTGCATGTGCATGTGGTTGCCCATGGAGACCAGAAGAGGCAGCAGATCTCCTGGAACCAGAGTTCTAGGAATCTGTGAGCTATGTGTTCTGGGGACTGAACCTGCGTCCTCTGCAAGAGCCTTAAGTGCTCTAAACTGCTGGGGAATAGTTCCAGCATCAGATCTTCAGAGCAGGCGTGTCCAGTCTGTGTTGCTGAGGTATGGGGACTGAGTGATTCCTGTGTGGTGCTGATGTTCACCCTGACGGGGCAGTTAAAGTAGCTTTCACATAGAGGGATGACTGACACGTGGGCACTGCTTGTTGCCGGGCTCTGATTGGTCCTGATGGTCTGTTTCCCACCCCCGAACCTCCTCTGCTGCAAAGACTTGTTGCTGTCTAGCGAGGAAACTGACTGTCGGGTCCTGCTTCTGGGGTTCACTAGTGGGCGCTGGGTCTGGAATTCAACTTACTTATTTTTATTTAGTTTTTTTATTTTGGCCATGGGAATTATGATGCTTGGAGGATGGACTGAGAATGTGATTATCTCCACTTTATTGCTGAGCAAACTGATGGCCCAGAAGATGCTGATGCAGGATCGTACAGCAGTGTACTGTGGTTAGCTGCAGCCTCCAAGTTCCTAGCATTGTGTTCGGGGTTGTAGAGTCCTGTGCTGTTGCTCTGGGATGATAACCTGTGTTCCTTGTTTCCAAGTTCAAGTATCTTTAACTCCTCCCGGAGTGGTAAACTCTTAGCTGACAATTGCTCTGTTTCCTAGGGCATCTGTCCTCCCAGCCTATCTGAGATGGTACTGCTTGGGGCTGGCTTCTCTGTGACAGCACTGAGCCAGTTAACTGTTCACTTCGTTAGGTTATTTTTAGTGAAAACTGCACCCAGCAAAGGTTCAAGCTGTGCCTTTTTTATGTCTTATTGCTGTAGTTCTGCTCTTTGATGCCATTTGTAAAGAGAAAGATAAATATAGCTTACATATTAGGTTCGATTTATCTCTCTTTGCAGGTAAAAATCTTGTTTTGTAAAGGACTTAAACAATGCTGTTGGAGCTGGGAATAGGGACTCATGTATGTAATGCCGCCCTTGGGAGGCTGATGCAGGAGGATGGTCATGAGTTCAAGACCACTATGGGCTATACAGAGTGAAATCCTATTTCAGTAAGTAAGGCACTTGCTGTCAAAACCTAGTGGCTTGAGTTTGAGTCCCGAGATTCATGTGGTGGAAAGAGAGAACCTACAAGCTGTTCTCTGACTTCACAAGTGCTGGGGTCTGTGCATACCATACATATGTACAAACATACAAAGAAATAAAGAAATAGATATAATGGGAAAATATTTAAAAAGCCAAAAAACCCAACCCAGCCAACCAAAACCCCTACCCAATCAGTCAACCCTGTTCCTCAACAACACAGCACAGCCCCAGTGTTGGGAACAATGACAATGGTATCTAAAGCTTTATGTGATAATTGTCTCTTCCGATGGTACCAAAGCTTATTTTACAGTTGGATGCTAAAGTATGACTCTTCTAAGTTTAAGCAGTAAATTTAGCTGTGGATGGCAAAGGTCTATAATCCCAGTACTCAGGAAGTGTGGGTAGAAGAAACGGAAATTCAAAGTCATTCTCTTTATACAAGTTCAAGGCCAGCTTTAGTTATATGGAACCACATCTCAAAAACTAAACCAAACTAAAAAAAAAAAAAAACCCAAAAAACAAAATCCCCTCAAGCCCAGATCAAAGATGAATGATAGAATCTGTGGTTTGTAGTTTAAAAACTTGTCATTGTAAGATCCCAGGACATGTTACCAGGAGAGGAAAGAGATGTTCTGATTTGTTATTTAAATTGGTGAAATTAAAAGAAACCTGGTTCTCACTGTGTTCGGTCTTGTGTGTGATTGATTGCCGGTGATCTCATATGCCCCGAACTATTGTCGTCTGGGGGAAAAGCCTTCCAGGTGCACGTTTGTGCAGGAAGCATCCTTTTAGAAAACCCACGAACCACTTGTACTAATGACGAGTCTGATGTCCAGGCTGTATTTAGTCAGGGGCTCTTCACGGCACACAAGCATGTTTAATGATCCTGTGGAGGCGGCACAGCGAGTAATTTCTTCACGATGAGAACCCTTGCTGATGGTGACTCCTAGGGAGGCCCAGCGGCGCATGCCTGTCTCTCTGTTAGTGTCAGGAAAGCCAGAGTCCAGGGGGTTGAGTCATTGGCGCAGGGTTCCAGGCTCTCTAGGATGATTGTTAGGAAAAACTGAAGAAACCTTATTTTGAATTTAGATGACACTAGTTGGCATTTTGCCTGCCGATAAGCAGTTTCCAGCTACCTGATCATAAAGCAGAAAGCCAACTTCACTAAGAATCTTGGGGGCTGAATGGGGCTGGAGAGCTGGCTCAGCTGATAAGAGCACTTGCTGCTCCAGCAGAGGATCTGGATTTGGTTCTCAAACCCGCATCAGGCAGGTGACAGCCCTCTGTCACTCCTGCTGTAGGGGATCCTCAGGTCTCTGTGGGCACCCACACTCACGTACATACCCATAGACAGACAGACAGACAGACAGACAGACAGACAGACAGAGACACAGCCTATGTAGTTTAAAGAAGAATTTTATCATGAAGCTTCCATTTTGAAGAAGGTGGCAGAGTCGAGGTAATGAAGTATAAACCTTGCACTGGGGTTGTCGCTTGCCTGGCATTCGTAAATCCAGTTCTTGGCCTTGTAGAAACTGGATGTGGCAGCACACAGCGGTAATGCCAGTACTGGGGAGATGCAGGCAAGAGGAGCTGACGTTTAAGGTTGTTCTTGGCTAAATGAGTTCTAGACCACCCTGGGCTACATGACTCCATCTATTTAAGCACAAGAAAGAAATAAATCTAGGGGTAGGTATGGGTCAGTAAAAAGCTTGGCGTGTGTGTGTGTGTGTGTGTGTGTGTGTGTGTGTGTGT
>LOEQ01001488.1:0-23579 GCA_001685075.1 Bramus lutescens | reverse complement strand
CTTGTGGTGGTTGACACCGATCGTGACCTTGACAGGTCTAGAGTCACCTAGGAGACAGTCTGTGCATGCCGGGAGGGAGGAAGTTTCTAGACTGGGTTAATTGAGGTAGAAAGATTTTGCAGCTGGGAGAAGAGTAGCTAATGACAGCACAGAAACATTAACCGATACCGAATTTAGAGAAGACCAACTTTGGGAAGTAGATTCTGTGCATTCTCGTCAGAATTTGGTTGTAATTAAGTATTTTTGGAAACTGAAAGCAGAAAGAATCTCACAAAAGGCAATGTCTGCGCTCTCAAAGTGAGCCACCAAGTGTTGGTTTTATTTAGTGTTGTTGAGCAGGGATTAGAAAACTGTGGTGGGGGCTGAGGAGGTCAGTAGGTGGTGTGTATTTGATCTCTAGAACCCACGTAAAGAAAGCAAGTGATTTGGCATGCACTTGCTGTCCCAACCCTGGCAGAGGTGGTTCCCTGAGGCTTTCTGGACTAATGGATGACTCTTGGCCAATGAGAGACCCATTCTCAAGCATCAGGGTTAGGGGCTGAGCTGGTTTAGCTGGTTCACACCTCTTTATGTGTCAGCTACTTTTTTTCTGCTGATATTATTAAATATATGTCTGACTAAGGGTTTTCTATTGCTGTGAAGAGACACCATGGGTCCGGCAACTCTTATAGAGGAAATGTTTAATTGGGGTGGCTGGCTTACAGTTTCAGAGGCTCAGTCCATTATGGTCATGGCAGGGAGCATGGCAGTGTGCCAGCAGATGTGGTACTGGAGCATGCTGGTGTTGTTGCAGGTTACAGGAAGTTGACTGATTGTCACACTGAGGGAGGCTTGAGAAAAAGAGACTTCAAAGCCCACCCCCACAGTGACACACTTCCTCCAAGGCCACACCTCCTAGTAGTGCCACTCCCTCTGGGGGCCATTTTCTTTCACACCACCACACTAACCTAACAAAAGCAGCTTAAAGGAGAAAGAATTCTATGGTGTCTCACAGTTGAAGGGTTCAGTCTATCATGGCGGTGCCATCCTGCGGTAGGAACCTTAGGCGGCTGGTCATGGTCCATCCAAGCCAGGAAGCAGGTACGCAGCATTCAGCTCAGATCACTGCTGTCTCCTTTGTGTGTCTTTGGAGAACGGTACTAGCCCATGGGAGAACTCACAACCCTGGGGAATGGTGTCATCCGCAGTGAGTGTGTCTTCCCACTTCAGTGAACCCAATGAAGACACCCCTCACCCCACCCCAGCATCCCCTGAGCCCCATTTCTCAGGTTGTTCTATGTCTCATCAAGTGGCAACTGAAATTAACTGTGCAAGCAGGAGCACCTGAATTAGAATCCTTGATGTCTATGTCAAAAATGCCGGATGTGCCTAAAACCCTGGTATTATTTTGATGGGGACAGGCAGCTTCCAGGAGCTCACCAGCCAACCAGCCTGCCTGAAATCATCATCAGTGACAGACAATGAAGTGGAAAGTAAGAGAAGAAATGTCCGATGTCTCTTTCCTGTGCTCACGTGGGTATGTACACCTGCATGCTCCGTACACACCACACATGCACACAGAAACACGCAATCAAGTTTGGTGACATTCTGATTAATGATACCTGAGTTTATCTTCTGGACACATGTGCACACCCTCACATGTAAATCTCCCACACTCATGTGTATGCATATATGTGATGACTTACACACACACACACACACACACACACACACACACACCTGTCTCAAACAAAACAAAACAGCAAAACAGACTTATGCAGCAACAACAACCCCCCTCCCCCAAACCAAACCACAGCCATTCAGCT
Organism: Bramus lutescens; assembly: GCA_001685075.1. Classification (NCBI taxonomy): domain Eukaryota; kingdom Metazoa; phylum Chordata; class Mammalia; order Rodentia; family Cricetidae; genus Bramus; species Bramus lutescens. Next base: position 21,774 of record LOEQ01001488.1, on the reverse strand, counting down.
GCTCAACCAAAGAAACTGGAATGGTGGCACGAAAGATTCTGCCATGCAAACCATATAAAAACAATGTCTTAGAAAGCCTTTCCTTTGTCGTGTACCCTGGCATCTATCAGGGAAATCTCCGTGGTCACTGTCTGCCACTGGGCCACAAGGGGCTGCCCTCCTGTGTACTTCTGGCAGGTACAGAGGCTCATCTCTGTTTATTCCTGCCAGTTCTGGTTGCCGCTTCAAATGGGTTCTCCAATTAGAGTTTCTTTTTCTTTTCTTTTCTTAAAATATTTATTTATTTATTTATTTGTTTATTTATTTTGTATGCAATATTCTGTCTGTGTGTCTGCCTGAAGGCCAGAAGAGGGCATCAGACCTCATTACAGATGGTTGTGAGCCACCATGTAGTTGCTGGGAATTGAACTCATGACCTTTGGAAGAGCAGGCAATGCCCTTAACTGCTGAGCCATCTCTCCAGCCCAATAAAGATTTCATGGTTTACAAACTCAACGTGGCCATCAGACGTGTTCACAGACGAGGCAACCTGAGGCACTGAGGTCATGATTTGGCCCAGGTTGGGTTGCTGAGAGGCGGAAGAAGGACTCCTGTGGGCCCCTAACTTTAGACTTCCGCTGTCCGGGACTGTTCTTGGCATTTGGTGTGTTTCCCTTACCACCGGGGTTAGGATTGGAGTGTACTTCTTGTGGAGGGGACACACTTCACCCTCAGCCCCAGGTTTGAAGACTGCGGTGATTGAGCCTCCTGACGATATCTGAGAGTTCGGGGAAGAGGGGTCACTTTTTACTCTTTCCTGCCTTGCCCCTAATACCCATGCTTGGAATTAAATAAATTCCCGTCTCGGTCTGTGGAAGGCTGGAGAATGGGGAGTCTTTTACCGGCTGCCTCATCCAGGAGGTTTGACCGGCTCTGCAGGCACCTAGGCTGGTAGAATGGCTCTTACTGCAGGTGGTGGGGCTGCCCTGGGGAGAGGGACACACAATGCTGGCTTGCAGGGGAGGGACTCTGCCTTTATGTGACAGCATAGACAAAGCACAGGATGGACCTGTTGCCCCTGTCTTCTCCCTCCCCATCTCCAGGTGCCTCCGGAGGTGTGGGAGAGGGAGCTTGAGGAGGGGAATGAGCTATGAGCCATACCGCGAGGCGCCTGGTTATTTTTGCTTCCTGCCTGGGTGTGGGTGTTTGTGTTGACAGCGGCGGGGGAGGCAGTGATGGGTGCTGGAACACTTGGGTGCCCGTGGAGTGGGTAGGAGGTGGTGCCTGTGCCAGGCAGGTGACTTAGTGCTCACGCGGCCGTAGGTGGGCCCTGGGGGCTTTGCAAGGCCGGGAGAGAACTGGGTTGGCTCCTCGGTGCTGGGAACTGTTTGCTTTCGATCTCCGCATGCACGGGGCTGTTCCATGTTAGAGAGGTGGGGCGCTCAGCAGCAATGGCCGCTCTGCGGGTGGGTGATTCTGTCCAGGTTGACCCCGATATCAGTTGGGCAGGCTTAGTGGCAGACCACTAATGGTGGTGAGTGTTCTCTGTCCCGCTTAGCTCCACCACAGAAATGTTCAGGCTGACATTTCAAGACATGGGAGGGTGCTCACTCCGTGACTGGGCTATCTCTGGCTTGCTCCACTGCAGACATGTAGAAGCGTTTGTACCTAGTGTGGAGCGTGGGAGGACTGGGTTTCCACCGTTTAGCCCAGCTTGATAAACATCCTGCAGCATGTCCCAAATGCTTACAGTGCCCCCATTGCCCACCCACAGGGACAACTGAGAACTGCCCCTAGTGCATTCATTTAAAAAGAAAATAACCCTGGAGAATATTGAGAGCCAGATCCTGTCAATGCTGGGATGTGGGTATATAGCTAAGGGACGTACTTTTACTTTGGTTCAAATTGGAGGTTCCATTCCCTTCCCAGGTCATTAAGGGAAGGGCTGGTTGGGTAGAAATTTCAAGTTGGCACCGCGGTCCAGAAGCCTGTCTCTTCGCTCCCCTCTCTGAGATGAGATACACACGAACCCTAGCACCTTTTCCGTGTTTCTTCCTGGATAGGTCCCGAGGGCTGTGCTAATGAAGTAGCGCAGATGGGCCTGGCTTCGAAGAACAGAAATTGATTTCATAGTTCACAAGGCTGAGAGCAAGCTATGTGCAGAGCCACAGTGCCTCTCCAGCCCCAGGGAAGACTCCTTCCTGCCAGGCCCACTTCAGGTGGCTCTTAGGGTTAGCAGCATTGCCTCTGTCTTTACATGCCCTTCCCAGGGTCTGTCTCTGTTCAGTTCCTCTGTATGATGATACCAGCCATTGGAATACAGCCCACCTGAATTCGTATGACGTCAGCCCCATTTCTGCCAAGATTTTGTTTCTAAATAGATTCATATTTATGGTTGCAGGGGTTAGAATTTCAACCTGTCCTTTTAAGAAAATAGTCTTTTTAGGCTTATTTACTTTTACTGAATGCATATGCGTGTTTCGCCTGCACGTATGTCTGTGCACCATGTATGTGCAGTGCCTATGGAGGGCAGAAGAAGGTGTCGTATTCCTCTTGGAGCTGGAGGTACAGATGATTGTGAGCTCTCTCATGTGGATGCTGGGAATTGAACCTGGGTGCTTTGGAAGAGCAGTCAGCGCTCTTACTCACTAAGCCTCCTCTCCAGCCCTCAACTTGTCTTTTAAAGTGTAGCTCTGTTCTGAGCCACCTCTCCTGTGTGCCTTCTCCTAGTGTGAGCCGCTGCCCTTAGCTGCTGTCTATAGCTTTCACTGTGGGCTCTGGGTTGCAGCATTTGCTTGTGGTTTGATGCCTGCCTGTCCCATGGTCCAGGAACCCAGCAGTTCTCAGCATGTGGGTCGCAACCCCTACAGGGGTTGAATATCAGATATTTGCATATGAGATAGTTACATTACAATTCACAACAGTAACAAAATTACAGAGATGAAGTAGCAATGAAATAATTTTATGGTTGAGAATCAGCACAACCTAGGAAGAGTATTGAAGGCTCCCAGCAAGAGGAAGGTTCAGAACTGCCAGGTGTGGTGCACGCCTTTAACCCCAGCACTTGGATCTTCACAAAGATCCAAGAAGCAGGCGAATCTTTGTGAGTTTGAGGCCACCCTGGTCTACAAAGTGAGTTCCAGGAAAGACAGCACTGTTACACAGAGAAACCCTGTCTTACCCCCCCCAAAAGACTGTTAAGGATCACTGCTGTAACCCCAAAGAAGATAGACATGGTAACCTTTATCCACGATTGGTTCTAGCCAATCCAAGAGTGGGTGTTTAATACATATTAGGCAAATACAAAAGATACCGTTTTTAAATTAGCTGTAGCATGGAGAAATGTGATACACTTTTGGTTTTCCTGCTCGTGTTGAGGTTCTGGCAGTTGAACCAGGCCCCCGTGTTAGTTCTCTTGTTGTAGGCGACATCCTCAGCATCGTGCTTAAAGAGATGCATCACCTTAAACAGAGTTGGCGAGGGGACCTCTTAGGCATCACCTTAAAGTTGAACAGAGTTGGCGAGGGGGCCTCTTAGGTAAAGCACTTGTCATCGAGGCACGAGGACTCGAGTCCAGGCGACTCAATGAAGTGTGCTCTGTGCACACAGTGAGATATTACGCTGACCTGAGAAGGGAGGATGGTCTCACAGCATCTCGGTGTGGATGGCTTTGGAGATGTTCTGTTAAAGAATGCAGGGCACAAGATGAGAAAGGCTGATGTGAGAAACGTTAAGTCATCAAGTTCAAGGGAGTTAGTCCTGGATGGATTCAGAATTGATGAAGAGTTCCAAAGATGCTGGCCATGATTTGTGCATCGGTGTGAATGAACTTTATCCCACCAACTGTACTCCTTTTTGGGGATTGGTTTGTTTGTGTGTGTGTGTGTTGTGTGTGTGTGTGTTATGTGTGTGTTTGTGTGTGAGTGATGTATTTGTGGATGTATGTTTGTGAGCACACCCTTTGTGTGTGTGTGCGTGTGTGTGCGTGTATGTGGTATGTGTGTTTGTGTGTGAGTGCTGTATTTGTGGATGTATGTTTGTGAGTGCACCCTTTGTGCGCACGCGTGTGTGTGTGTGTGTGAGAGAGAGAGAGAGAGAGAGAGACAGACAGACAGACAGACAGACAGAGAGCACCGAATGCACCCTTTGGATGTGCACACGTAGACACTAGAGATCATCAGCTGTCTGCAGTCACTTTCCACCTTGCTTTTTGAGACAGGGTCTCTCAGTGAGCCTGGAGTGGAGCTCACTGATTGGCCAGTGAGCCACCACAGCCCTTCTGCCTCCGCCTCTCAGCACTGGGATCGCAGGCGGCTGAGACCTGGCTTCTCATGTGGTTGCTGGAACTCAGGGACTCCCATGTGCACAGTAAGCCTTTACCCACCAAATCATTTTCTTAGCCTCTTGTTTGTTTAAATATTTTCAATATTTGTTTATTTTATATATATGGATGTTTTTCCTGTGAGTGCGTACCATGCATGTATGTGCTTGGTGCTCACAGAAGTCAGAAGAAGGCATGGAATCCCCTAGAACTGGAATTCCAAATGGTGTGAGCTGCTATGTGGATGTTGGGAATTGAACCCTGGTCCTCTGTAAGATCAATGCTCTTAGTCATTGAGCCATCTCCTTAGTTCCCTTTTTTGTTTTTGAAACAGGATACTGCTATATTGTCCTGTGTTGGCGGAGACCACTCGTTCATTTCTGGCTGTCCAGACTTGAAATAACCACACAGAAACTGTATTAAGTCACTGTTTAGCCTATTAGCTCTAGCTTCTTATTGGCTAGCTCTTACATCTTAAATTAACCCATTTTTATTAATCTGTGTATTGCCATGTGGCTGTGACTTACTGGAACGGTGCATCTGTCCCCTGCGGGTGGCTACATGGCCTCTCCCTGACTCCGCCTACTCGCTCTATATCTTTTCCAGCCTGGCTTTACTCTGTTAAGCCATTGGCCCAAAGCAGCTTCTTTATTAACCAATGGTAATAAAACATATTCACAGCCTACATCACCTCCCACATCAGTCCTGCCTGTTTTGGCACTTCATATACAGTCTAGCCTGTCCTCAAACTTGAGATCCTCTTGCCTTATCCTCTTGAATTCTGGAATATCAGACACTGAAAATGGCCGAAGTGATGAAATTGATGCTGTAAGCACTTCCTCACAAAATTTTAAAAGTAAAAGGAGAAAAGATGTGTGCGTGTGTGTGCATGCTTATGTGTGTGTGTAGGGGGAGAGAGAGGAGAGAGAGAACAAGCAAGAACGAGTTTGGAGAGAGAACCGTGAGGGAACGGGAGTGAGTTCTGAACTGGAAGGTAACTGAGCCCTGGCTGGTGCCTGCTGGGAAGGGAAGTAGTTGGATAGGGCAGGAAACCTGGAGCTGGGCTGTCACCACCGGTGCCTGGGCTGGGCTGTAATCAGAGCTCTGTCCNTTCTTATTGGCTAGCTCTTACATCTTAAATTAACCCATTTTTATTAATCTGTGTATTGCCATGTGGCTGTGACTTACTGGAACGGTGCATCTGTCCCCTGCGGGTGGCTACATGGCCTCTCCCTGACTCCGCCTACTCGCTCTATATCTTTTCCAGCCTGGCTTTACTCTGTTAAGCCATTGGCCCAAAGCAGCTTCTTTATTAACCAATGGTAATAAAACATATTCACAGCCTACATCACCTCCCACATCAGTCCTGCCTGTTTTGGCACTTCATATACAGTCTAGCCTGTCCTCAAACTTGAGATCCTCTTGCCTTATCCTCTTGAATTCTGGAATATCAGACACTGAAAATGGCCGAAGTGATGAAATTGATGCTGTAAGCACTTCCTCACAAAATTTTAAAAGTAAAAGGAGAAAAGATGTGTGCGTGTGTGTGCATGCTTATGTGTGTGTGTAGGGGGAGAGAGAGGAGAGAGAGAACAAGCAAGAACGAGTTTGGAGAGAGAACCGTGAGGGAACGGGAGTGAGTTCTGAACTGGAAGGTAACTGAGCCCTGGCTGGTGCCTGCTGGGAAGGGAAGTAGTTGGATAGGGCAGGAAACCTGGAGCTGGGCTGTCACCACCGGTGCCTGGGCTGGGCTGTAATCAGAGCTCTGTCCGCTGCAGGCTGTGGGGCAGGCTGTGGGGCTGAGAGCGAATCGGCGTCTTCTCTCGTGGGCAGGCACCAGCCTTATGGAGGAGCTGGAGTGGCCACTGAAGATCTTCCTGCTCAGAAATCTTAAGTTTTACACATCTGGTGAGGGGATGCTGACTCACTGATGGCTTTCCTTTTCTCCTTCATGAATTCTCCACTCAGCTCGTGCTGTCCTCATTCTGAGGCTTCCGAATGGGCTTGATTGAAGCAATCATGTTAGGTCAAGAATTCCCACTGTTTGTGAATGGCCCCTAGAATATATGTTTTTCTTCATTCCTCTTTACTCTGTAAGTCTCCAGTTGCCAGGGCATTTAGCTTTAGAATTTAGTTGGCCTTTTGTCTCTTTCTTTTACCACTTACGCTGGTCTTGGTTCTGATATCCCTGCTAATATTACCCCTTGCCTATAGCTATTTCATGGCTATCAGTGCTCTGTGTGTTAATACTGCAAGGTGGATTTCATGATCTCTATTTTATGGACAAGGAAATTGACTTCTTTTTAAACGCTGGGGTTGGACCCCGGGGTCATATGCTTTACTTCTGAGCCGCTTTCCAGCCCCAGACAAGAGGAGGAGCGTGGTTCAGTGGCGGGGATTTGCCCTCAGCTCTGCACCTGGGCCGCAGTCCTCAGCCAGTGCCGTCTTCCAGTCTTTTACCCCTCAGCTCCACACACGATGATGGTCCCATCTTTATTTTTAGTGCTCGGATGTCCAGTGCAGGGCTGTGGGAGGCCGCTAAACATGTGTAGAAACTTGTTAATTTCTTTAAAAGGGCTCCTTCCAGTCTCGCTGTGTCAGGGGAAGAGTATCTACTGTTCCAGAAAGACTACCACAGTGGCAAGGTCTTAGCTGCTGGGGAGACGGGTCAGGGTCTTCTAGACTTTTTTTCTTTAACTCTGAACTGAAGAGTTATTATAAAATGTAGGCTAACTCGGACCACTTTAACACCCGAAGAAGAAAGGGATCACGCAGGATCTGAACCTATAGGAAACAAGCTGGGTTTTTGCATTGGCCTTTCCACTGTGGATGTCATCAGCTGTGCATTCGGGGACGCTCCCGTGGGAACTTGCTTTCCTGCTCCTCCTTGAGTCAGCTGCCACTGTAAGACGTTTTGTGGCCATGGANAAGTTTTTGTGTTGCGTTTTTTTTTTTTTTCTCAAAGCTGGTAGATCGCGGGGCTAGAGAATAGCTTTGTGGTTAAGAGCAAGGGCGACTCTTCCAGAGGACTGGGGTTTGATTCCCAGAACCCACATGGTGGCTCTTAGCCATCTGTAACTCCAGTTTTAGGAGCTCTGAAGCCCTTTTCAGGTCTCTTTGGGCACCACATGCATGCAAAATGCCATACACACAAAATAATACATCTTAAAAAAAATAAACCAGACTGATAGATACTGGCACTTTGTAGACGAAGGCAGTAGGATGGTAAAGTTAGAGGACAGCCTATGCCTTATAGTGGGAATAGAGTGGAGCTTCAGTTCCAGTGTGTGTGTGTACACGTACCTGTGTGTGTATATGTGTCCACATGTGTGTGTTCGCATACCTCTGTGTCTGTATATATGTGTGCACATGTGTGTGTACGCGTACCTGTGTGTATATGTGTGCACATGTGTGTGTACGCGTACCTCTGTGTGTGTATGTGTGCACATGTGTGTGTGCACATGTGTGTGTACGCATACCTGTGTATGTGTACGCAACTGAGTGTTGTGTGTATGCGTAAATGTGTGTGTGTATGTGTACGCAGCTGAGTGTTGTGTGCACGTGTGTGTGTGTTTGCACATGTGCCTGCATATCTGGAGGCCAGAGGAAGGTATTGCATGTCCTTTGACATGTGTTCCCATAGCCAGCTTTTACTCAGGTGCTTGAGATCTGAACTCGGGTCCTCATACTTGCCCAGAAAATGTTATTATCCACTGAGCCGTCTCCTAGCTCCCAACTTTGTAAGCTGGTCCTCATGAGCTGAGGGAATGGGCATTGCCCTCAAGGTGGCCGCTGAAATGACCAGGTGAGAACTGAACCTCTCTGAGTCTCCCGCTTAGATAACATTTAGAAGGAGTCACCCCAAGGCTTAGGTTTTTTTTTTTGCTCCTCAGTGCATAGACCCACGCTTTCTGCGAAGCTGAAATCAGACCTCCTTTGCCTACAGGTGGAGCTCGTGGGGGACTCTGGTTCACCACCGTCCTGGGTGCTCCACCGTGCATCTGTAGGCAAGCACGAACCTGTAACTCCCCTAGCAAGTCAGGGCAGCTGACACACTAATTGTCAAAGCCACACCGACCTGTCTTGGAGAGGTGCCATGCTTCCTTTGGAAGATTCAGGTTTCTGCTCTCAGTAGGTTGTGGAGAGATCAGGAGGGAGAGAGCTTTTATCTTCCTGAAATTGATAGCTGTTTAGAGTCAGGGACATCTGTTGTGAGAAGGGGCGTGGCTGGTCCCAAGCCTAGCATGGGGCCATCTGGAATGCTCATCCTAGTGAATCAATGGTAGGATTTTGGAACTGGGAGGGGCCTCAGTTCATCCCTCATATTTGAAAGTTGAAAAAAATTCCATTTGTCTGCTATTGTGGGCCAAATAAGTTCTTCCACGGAGGGGTCTGTGACCCAGCTCTGCCTGTGCATTGGGAAAGCCGTGTGTCTTGGATGCTGAGCTCCCTCTGTACCTATGGCTCTAATGGAGCCTGTAAGAAGCTTGGTGTGAAGGAAACAGACAGTGGGGAGTCATGCCCGGCACATTCAGATACCACGGAGAGTGCTGAGTGCAAGGATTCCACACACGTGACGTTTGTGAAGGGACACACTTCCGTGCAACCCATCCCACTTTCTCAGGTTTGGGGCCTGGGGCAGATCCCTTTATTGTGAATCCTGAGTTGATCCTTCAAAAGGTGCATTCACACTAACCAAACTGCCTGGGTGTGTACCTGGGTGTGTTTAGTCCCCTGATGAGCCCCAGGGGAACAGGTTCGTCTCTGGGAAAAGTAGGAATTGGGTCTACCCTTGCTTTCAAAGCTAAGTAGGAAACTGCCTGGGTGTGTACCTGGGTGTGTTTCGTCCCCGGATGAGCCCCGAGGGAACAGGTTCGTCTCTGGGAAAAGTAGGAATTGGGTCTACCCTCGCTTTCAAAGCTAAGTAGGAAAACGTTCAGCATAGTTTGTTCTATTGCCTTCCTCCCAGAACGCAGGTGTCGAGACTGCACTGTTGCTCCATGCAGGCCATTGGTCGCGAGGCCCTTTTCACCCTTCATTTTGTCTCTGAAGACTCGATGGGGTTGGTTGGTCAGGAGCTGTGATGAGGCTTCCTGTTCTACCTGAATGTTTACCACAGACTCATGGGGTGGTGCAGGAAGTGCCTTCCTGGGGACAGAAAGCCAGATAGAAACTGGTTTTGTGATTTGGGGTCATTTTCAGTGCTCAGCATTCTTGTCCATGCAATAAGCACAGAAGTGAGGAGACCTCACCAATGAAAGCTTCCAGGACCCCTGAGCCTTGCTCTATGACGTCTTTATGTGTGTTCTGTATGCCTGTGTTAGTCCATGATGTCTTAGTGTGTGTTCTGTATGCCTGTGTGTGTTATTCCATGATGTCTTAGTGTGTGTTCTGTATGCCTGTGTGCGTTATTCCATGATGTCTTAGTGTGTGTTCTGTATGCCTGTGTGTGTTATTCTGTGATGTCTTTATGTGTGTTCTGTATGCCTGTGTTATTCCATGATGTCTTTGTGTGTGCTCTGTATGCCTGTGTGTGCTATTCCATGACATCTTTGTGTGTGCTCTGTATGCCTGTGTGTGTTATATCCAGATCCACAGAGTCCCCCAAAAACCAACAAGCAGACCGAGTCTCGTATGTAAAAGCAAAGAGCCTTTGTTCTGATACAAGTTTGTGAATTTGGACTCTCCCTGTGTCCAACGGACTCTCTGTGTGTCCAATGTAAGGAAAACCCTGAGCACAGTTGGAGTGGGGTTTTTATAATTGCAGAGGGATTTTTAAGGTTTAGGACCCCTGATTGGCTGACATTTTTGGCTAGGAGTGCCCTGGCGAAAAGGGGATGGGTGTACCTTGTACCAAGGGACCTCAAGTGATCCTATTTACAATGGTTGGAACTTTAGGAATTTCCTTTGGAAGATCTGTTCCTGGTTGGAACCAGGTATTTATTGCCTTAGGGTAAGCTGAGGCTCAGGCCTACCTTCCTGCTGGTCTATAGAGCCTGTCTTGGCAGGTGTGTACCAAGCTGCCCTGGGTCCTGCAGTGTGTATGTGTTTCCCGCTTGTGTGTACCTAGGGGTGGATGTTGAGTGTCTCGCCTATCCCCCCACCCCTTTTATGGAGGCAGGGTTTGTTGCTGAACACAAGGCTCATCAATTTGGCCAGTCTGGTTGGCCAATAAACTTGAAAGACGAACTGCCTCCCCAGTGGCTGGATTCACAGATGTGTGTTGCTGTGCCCAGACTTTAGGTGAGTGATAAAGATTTGAACTCAGATCCCTATGGTTGGTTGTCCAACAGACACTTTACCCACTGAGCCATCTACCCAGTCCATCTTTTTCTTTTCCTCCTACCTTGGTTTTGATTTGGTTCCAATTGAAGGCATGTTCATAATCCTAACTCAAATAAGAACTTGAATATAGAGACTCCTTGGCCCCACTGACCGCCATTGAAGTAGACTAGAATGTAAGGGCTGCTTGGCCCCACTGACTGCTGTTGCACTTGCTTTGCTCTCTCTGAGATGGTGATGCTCCTAGGCAGAGAAATGGCAGCAGCCAGGAACAGAGTTTGTCCACCTGGATTAGCAATCCCTGAACAATTAGGATCCAAGTAGAAGGGGCAGCTAGCTGTGCAGAGAAGTGCAGTTGGGACGGCAGCCTGAGCCAGGAAACTGCAGCCGGATGGGATCTGGGCCCAGGCATCTTAGGACAGCTTCCTAAAGAGGCTGTAGGTTCTGCCCTAGATTTGGGGTGGTAGGTAAGAGGACTTTGGCAGGTGTGTGGTGGCAGCAGTCTGCCTTCTTTCTGCTGAGACTGTGCTGTCTGGTTTTACCACTTTGCTGTTGTCTGAGGTGCGTCACCCGGCACACTGGTTTGGTAACCTTACTAGAACTGGGACTATGGAGTCATCAGTTCCACAATTGAATTCCTTGACACTGGAACTTTGCTTGGAACTCTCAGATCTGCTAGGTGGAACTGGAATTGATGGAAGGGAGGTGGGTGCGGGGAAGGAGAGAGGAGAATAAACAAGATGGCTGGCCCTGCCTTCAGTCTTGCTCCAGCTCTTCAGTCTTTTGGACCCACATAGCCAAGTAAATACATCTTTTCCCCCCTCTGATCAGCGGCGAGTCATGGATTTGTTGATCCTAATAGCCTATCAGCTCTATGTTGATGGGAGATATCAGGTAGAGGTGGAAGATCACAGGGCTTTGGTTGAATAGCACAGAACCAAGAATTCTTTCTCTTCCGTCTGTCTGCGCAGAGAAAAGCGAGCAAAGCAAGCTTCTCCCCCTTCCCTTCCGTCTTGACTGGCCTGTGGGGTGCAGAGAGAAGCAGGCGCAGCAAAATCCAGGCCTTCCTTCATTGAAGTCCTCTTCCGACAAGATATTGTCACCAGTGTTGGGAGGACTGTGGAAGGGGCTGTGTGGGTGCAAGCCATCCTCTTCAGTGTGTGTGCACACGTGTGTGAGTGTGTAAGGGGGTGGTTCAGACCTTTGTTTGTCTTCCAGACATTCTTTAGCCGTGTCTTCATCCACGACTAACTCACAGTGGTAGCTGTCCCCAACAGTCCTGTTTCTCCTTCTCCTGTAGAGGTTTGCTGCAGAAGGTAGACTTTCCTGGGATGCTTCTTGTTAGCTCTCCTTGTAAAAGTTCCCTTCCCAAAGCCAGTCAGGAAATTTCCCATGGTGGTAGAGCTGGGAATGAAGAGGCATCTGCTTCCTGGCCTGTTGAGAGCCGATGCCACATTGGGAGGCTTACGCCAGATGTTGTTAATACAGAGCTGGAGGCCGGGTGGCCCTCCAAGTGTTAGCCAGGCTGGTTCTTTCTTGGGCTCTGCAGGGCTCCTCTTATGTTCCTTACAACCTGAGATAACTTCCTTGCGGCCCTTGGCTTGCAGTGCAACATTCCCATCTGTCCCTTCCTCACAGAACTGCTGTCTCCCCTTCTGTCTATCTCTCCTGTGTGTTTTAAGGACATTAATACAAGTGGAGCTTAAAGGCCCAGCGTGCTCCAGTACAACCCCTTCTTTCTGATAAGATCCCATTCTCGGACAGTGGCCGTTAGACTGCAGACGTGCAGGGTTGGGCTCCTGAGTGCTAGCGACTGGAGCTTAGAGCTCTAGTACCCAGGTGATCCTGGGGCAGGTATGCTGGCTGGTGGAGAGTGACGGTTGTGGAAGATTCCTGACATTATTCTTTGGCACACACACATGCACACATACACATACTACATACATATATATGCAAATTTTAAAAAGTGCTTTAGTATGCTAATTTTTGGGAGGCAGTTTAACTCATAGAGTTTTAAAAATAAAGTCAGTGTCTTTTCCTAAGATTTTTAGTTTTATTTTATCTGGATGAGTGTTTGGCCTGTATGTGTCTGTTCATCACGTGCATGCCTGGTGCCCATGGAATTTGGAAGAGGGCTTCAGATCCCCGTGAACTGAAGTTACAGGTGGTTGTAAGCCACCGTGTGGTGCTGGGAACCCAGGTCCTCTGTAAGAGTATCAAGTGCTTTAGGTCACTGAGCCTCCTCTTCAGATCTCCTACACAAGATTTATGTTCTGAGTACCATGCACATTAGTGGAGGAGCTGAGCTTCTGGGCCAAGAGTCTGGTGCACCAGGTGCTGCTTTAGGCTCTTTCAACCTTGACCTCCTCAGGTAGATGTCATTATTTTCATTTCCTAGGTCAGAAATTGGGTCCAGAAGCTAAGTGATTGACCCAGTTCTGTGGAGGGCTGGCCAGAAGTCCTGGTTTCTCATGGTAGTGTGTTTTTTCTCTTTCTTCTTTGCTGCCATCCATCCTTATTGACGTGGCTCTCCTATCTGCTTCCCTCTCTTGAGTGTGCTTTGACCACTGCAGACACAGGGCAGGCAGGGAGATGGGGTGAGTCAGCCCCATCTGAGGTTCTCCCTCGCTGGACCACAAGCTCTCTGCTGGGCCTTTAGAGACATTGCTTCCTGACAGACAGGACTCAGTGTATTTTGCTCCATAGATTATTCTGAAGTTCTAGTGGTGACAGATCCTCTTTTGCCAGCCAGTGGCTTGCCCTTGCATTATCTGCTGGCTGGCCCCTTTTCCAAACAGAAGCACCAATTATGTGTCTGATGCATGGTGTGTGTGACAGCTTCTAGGTACAACGTCCAGGTATAGCATCAACTGTGTGCCCAGGGGAACATTGCAGGAAACACTGGAGGCTGTGGCTCCACGGGGGTGGCTCTGAGTGTAGCTGTGGATTTCAGAGAGAGCGAGTGGGGGACAAAGGTGGGGAGGGAAGGAGGAAGAGAGTTGGGGGGCAAGTGCACAGAGAGATAGGAAGAGGCAAAGAGTGCAGAGAGATGCTTAGGGGTTCCCTGCCTGGGGCTCTGACAGCTGGAAAGCCAGATGAACTCTCTCCCGTCTGTCTTCTGAAGGCAGTAGTATCACCTTGTCTGTCTGTCTGTCTGTCTGTCTGTCTGTCTGGTGCAGGGGATTGAACTCAGCACCTTGCCGGTGTTAACCAATTGCTAGAATCTGAGCTACAATCTCTGCCCTTCAGTCTTCCTGTTGTCACTCAAGGTCAGGTGCTACGCCCACAGAGCTCAACAAGGAGCTTGGGGTGGGCAGTGAGATTTGCTTCTGGACTGGCTGTTGATTGTCTTGGTTGTCCTTGAATGTTCTTTGGAATACTACGTATGGTTACTTACTCTCTTCAGTATCTCTCCATGGAGTGACTTGTGTCTCTTCAGGATGGGTGGCTGCCACTGGGGGAGCTTAGTGCAGTTGAGATTCAGCCTGCCCTGCGGAGCAGGGTTTCCTGTGGAGGAGGGGTTGCCAACAACCCGCAGCAGGTGTGGCCAGGGCAGATGGAGGGCAGATGAACCAGGTGTCACCTGGTTAAGTCTTAGTAGCGGAGATTCCTCTTGGGGACCAAGGCTGTGGGGAATCGTCTGTTGTAAGGAAATTACGTAATTTATTTTATGAGTGAGTTCTATCCAATTATGTAGAAACCTGATAGAACATGCCTTTCCAAGCCTGTAGCTTTACTTGTCTGGAATGAATCCTTTCTAAACAATTAGATTGCCCAGCTCAGTGACGGGGTCACTTGCGGGCAATACCCTGCCAGGTGGTTTTTATCCTCTTCTTGTGTTTCTCTGCCTGAAACAACCTTCAAAATGCCTTCTTGCTCTATTTTTCAATAGTTTTCAAAGTAGTGTTGTTTATTTATACTTCAAGAAGATGATATAGCCACATGGTTCAAAATGTAAAAGTGTAAAAGGTCTCTCTTGTACACTGTCACTCAGCCAACCCATTATCCTAGAGTTGGTTCAGGTTTCCAGTTTCTTATGTCACTGGCTGTGCTGCCTACAAACCTCAGCATCTCTCTGTCAGTGACGGCTCATACATAAAGATCTTCTTTGTGTGTGTGTGGACAACAAAGTGTCCTTTAGTTCACCTTGTTTGTTTGTGTGAACGTGTGTGTGTGTGTGGCAGGAGACACACCGTGTGTGTGTGTGTGTGTGTGTATGTGTAGGTCAGAAGACAGCTTGCAGAAATCAGTTTTCCCTTCCACGATTTGGATTCCAGGGACTGACTCAAGTTATCAGGTTTGAGAAGACCACTTTACTAGCCTGCAGCCTGTCGAATAGGCTNNNNCTGCTGGTCAGGGAGCTCGGTGGATCCTCCTGTCTCTGCCTCCCCCACACTGGGATTCGAAGGGCACGTCACCACGCCTGGCTCTGTTGCCCAGGCGCTGAGGACTGAACTTGGGTCTATCAGTATAAGCACTATTGACCAAGCTGTCTTCCCAGCCCAGTTTACAGATAGTCTTCCTTACTCATAAACCGTCTGTGTTATCATCATTTTAAGCTTCCACAAGAGAAAGATGGCATAGAAGCTGCTTCTGTTGCTATGGTTTTAGAGTATCCCCCATTATTGAGGTGTTACCCTAGTGACAGATGTGGAGCTTTGAGAGTTGCTAGCTCGTGAAGGCTTCTGCTTGGAGAATGGGGTCAAGTTCACAGTGTCCAACTCTCTTTCCCTTCTGTATCCTGCCATGCCAGAGACGTCATGTTCTTCACTATGGGAGATGCAGAACATCGAGTATTCTCGTGCCTGGGTATGGCATTTACTCCATGGTCTCCTGAATTATGAGGCAGTAGATTCTGTTCTTTATAAATTACTTAAACTCTGATATTTTATTAAAATAAGACATATACTATCCACCTTACTCTTTCAGTGTTTACGTTTTCTCTGTTTTATAATTTTCTCTCCACGTATATAAATACATTCTCACACGCGTCTGGACCTGACACATTTATCCTCACACACATTTATATATATATGCACACTTACATACACAGACCTATTCCTAAGTATGCTGGCAGTGTCGTGTTCCTTGGTCACCTACGTGCTTCTGTGTGTTGTCCCCAAGAACAGGGCCCTTTGGCACTCTGATCACAGCCTGTTGCACTTGCAATTTCCCCACGTCTCACTGTTTTTTGTGGGTGTGCACATAAAGCAGGACTCGGTTGACGTTGGAACTTGTGTATAATGACTTTCTCCTCCCCGGAGCAGAGGCGGGGAAGTTGCTCAGCCGCTCATTGGCAAGTCCGTCCCAGTCTTATGGAGTGAGTGCCTCTGAGCGTCTGTCCTTTCCTGATGTTGGTTCTTCACAAGAACAGGAGAATTTCCTGCCCTTTGGTGCCTCATCTCTCTGCTTCTTAGACAGGCAACTCATAGAAGAAAGATCAGGAAGGGGAGCCGTGTGAGTGCCTGCGCCTTTCTACAGAACACACCACTCAATATTGCAGGATTCAGTTTTTGTTTATTTTTGATGACAAAAATAATGTTTGTTTATTTTGATGATGATGTTTATTTTGGTCCAGGCTAGCCTTGAATCCTAGCCTTGATCCTTCTGTCTTAGGCCCTGAATGCTGGGATTTTAGGTGTGTACAATCATACCTGGGAAAAATTAATGATTTTAAATCTAAGTTCCTCATGTGAATCTTCAATAGTCCACCTCCCTCAGCCTCCTAATATTGGGATTATAGGAGTGAACTATCATGCCTGGCTAAGAAGTTTTTAAAGTTAGCTCAGTTGGCAGAGTGCTCGCCTAGCATGCAATCAATCTCTAACACCATACAGCAGTATTCACCTGCAATTCCAGGGTTTGGGAGGTGGGGCTAGATGGTCAGTTCAGGGTTACTTTTTGATGGCCTTGGGGAGAGACCTGGTCTCAAAACAAAGCCACAATCCAGCAAGCAATCAAACGCCCCTCAAACCTTGCGTGAACACAACCGAGTCATTTTCTACTGGCATTTGTTTCCATCAGCTTCTCTGACTGGAGAGTCCCGCAGGAATTCCCGAGTCTAACAGCTGACATACGAACTGACTTCTCTGCTGCTGGTGTCCCCTACTGTGTTGGTTGGTTTTATGTCAACTTGCCACAAGCTAGAGTCATTCAGGGAGAGTTGGGAAAGTGCCTGCATACGATTGGCCCGCAGTCAAGTCTCATGAGCCGTTCTTGACTAAAGATTTGGTGTGGGAGGGCCGCATCCACTGTGGGTAGTGTCATCTTTGGCGGATGGTCGCTCCTGGGTTGGGTAAGAAAGCAAGTTGAGTAAGCTGCAAAGAAATAAGCCAGCAAGCAGCACTCCTCCGTGGCTTCTGCTTCCGTTCCTGCCTCTGGGTTCCCGCCCTGACTTCCCTCAGTAATGGAGTATGACCTGGGAGTTGTAAGCTGAAGAAATCTTTCTTCCCCCAAAGTTGCTTTTGGTCATGGTGATTATCACAGCAACAGAAACCCTAAGACACCTGCCAGCTGCCATTGCCTGAAAAAGAAAAAAAAAAAGGTTCTAGATGATTTTTTTTTTAAAAGTCCAAAGTCACATAGATCCGTCAACTGATTTTTAAAGTCTAAAATTTGGGGCTGACCAAGTTGATGGTCTTTGAAGTGCTAAAAGGAAGTGATGAAAGGAGGTGATCATTCCACTCCCCTCTCCCCTCCTGCTCTCTGGAGGCCATAAAGCAACCACCCTTTTCTACCGCCCAGCAGATCTGTAGCTTAGCTGCTGGTGAGTTCCAGACAGGGTGTGGAGGAGGGAGAGTTGAGAGGCAGGTTGGTGGTGACAAGAAACCAGCATAAAGGTTTTAGTCACCTGTCCTTCCCCTGTTTGCTAGGGATTCGTCTCTGACGGTCTGACATCTCTGCTTTCAGCTTTCCTTTAAGATGACGGAAGGTCCTAGACTCTCAGGGGGGAAAAAGAGTCAGTCTAGAGTTCTTTTCTTTGGAGATAGGACAGCACATAGCCTGAGCTGGCCTTGAGCTTGCCTCGTAGCTGAGGATTGCCTTGAACTTCCAATCCTGCCTCTAACCCTCTCCCACTCCTGGCTTATACAAGGGTGGAGATCCAACAGGGCTTGTGACTGAGGTATGCGTCAGCCATAGTCTAAGCTTCTACCAGACAGGACAGGTTCGGTTGCTGGAAACAAAAGACTCATTTTAGGATTCCTTAAACAATGGGCGTTTAGCGTTGAGCAGGCTGCATCCAAGATCAATTGAAACAGTAGCCATGACATCAGATCAGTTCTTCCCTTTCCCCTTCATTGATCCTGGGGCGTGCATCTGCTGAGTTCCAAGGGTAACTGCTGGGTTTGGGGTGCTGCAGTAGATGCCCAGCCCCTATCCCAAACCTTCCCTCCCAGTTCACTCCTTTTCATCTTCCTGCCTTAATTTATTGGCTCTGGCTGGGTCACATGGCCATATTAGACCCAGTCACAAGGAAGGGGAAATGCAGTGTTCTGTGTGATTTATTTTGGAGTTCCCTCCACTGAAGGGGGGTGTGCCTTGTTGTTATATTATTATTAACAGGCTCTCATATCTCCCTTGCTGGCGTCAAGCTCACTGTGTGCTTTGGGATGTCTGTGTGGCTGAACTTTGGGCCCATTGCCTTCAGCTCTTGGGGTTACAGGTGTCAGTCACCATGTTTGTTACGCAGTTCTGGGGATCAAACCCAGGGCTCTGTGTGAGCTAATAAACAAGCCCTCTGCCAACTGGGCTGTCCCCAGCCTTTGAGCCTCACATGGCCTGAGATGTGTGAGCTTGAATAACAAACAAACAAGAGGGATGCCCAGGGGTGTCTTTGGAAAGAAGCCAGAGATTGGGAATTTTGTCTGTGTTTGTTGTTGTTTATTTTTAAGGATAGAACTAGGCCTATTGGTGTTCTCAAAAGAATGTTATTTTATTCCTCACCTTACCTAGTAGTAACTTGGGTGTTTTGAATATTCATTCTTGGGTGTAATGTCTTAATCTTAGGGATTCTTTCTGAAACATTAGGATATCTGTGCGTGGTATTTTTTAATATTTAATTATGTGTATGTGTGTGTCTGTTTTGTGGGCATGTGCACTTGTAAGTGCAGGTGCCTTTCAAGTCCAGAGGAGGCCATCAGGTCTCTTTTGAGCCTTCTGATTTGATGCTGGACACTCAGGCCATCTGGAAGAGCACCAGCATTCTTAACTGTTGGGCTCTCTTTCCAGTTTCACATTTATTTTTGAGATTTATTTTTCTCTCTGTGTGAATGTGTGTGTACATGTGCTTGTGAAGGTGTCAAAAGGAACCAGAAGAGGTGTCAAATCCCTTGAGCTGGAATTAGAAGCATTTATGAGCCTCCTGATGTGGGGGCTGGGAACCGAACTTGGATCCTCTGGAAGAGCAGCAGTGTTCTTAACCACTGAGCCACCTCTTTGGCTGTGGAGCTACTCAAGCATTTCCCATCGGGTCAAGTTACAGAAGGCCCCCGTCCGTTATGACCATGGCCATCTCTCAGAAAACCAAAGAGTAACAGCCAACCTACTGGTGATGGACGCCCCTGCAGGTGTAACAGCCAACCCACCGGTGATGGACGCCCCTGCAGGTGTGGATTTTGCTGAGCCTGGAGAATACTGCAAATACGAATTCTGTGGGAAGAAATTCGAAAAACAAGCCTTCTAGGGATTCCTACCCCTCCTTTTAAATCAAAAATGTTTACATTAGACCTAGAAATAAAAAAATTCTTTTATTGGCCAGGCGTGGTAGTGTACGTCTTTATTCCCAGCAATTGGGAGGCAGAGGCAAGCAGATCTCTGTGAGTTTGAGGCCAGCCTGGTCTACAGAGCAAGTTCCAGGAGAGAAACTCTGTTTCAAAAAACAAAACAAAACAAAACACATTCTTTTATCTCTTCTGTTAGTTAATAAAACTGCCAAGAGAAATTTTTAAAAGTATATTTACTTTTAGTTTATTTTATGTGCATGGGTATTTTGCCAGTTGAGGTCAGAAGAGGGTGTCCTGTCCTCTGGAAGAGGAGCAGGTAGCTAGGTGAGGTGGGGTTGAGCCTGCAGGGAAATCCTGGTACCTGATGGACTATCTCATACTTAGGGGCTGTGTCCTTCCTTCCTCAGTAGTGGCAGCTGTGCAGGTATACTGGGAGTGGGTTTTCTGAGGAAGCTTTTCTGCATGGGCCATCACCGATGCTGGCTGTGACAGGCCTAATGACCCAGGTGTCCCCTCGCATCTCCCAAGCAGCTGGAGATCTTTGCCCCTTTACACACCACAGTTATTACCCTGAAATTACCTGGTGCTGTGGCAGTCCTGAAGTATATTGTTGGCCGATATTCTTGCCTTTTAAAAAAGGTTGCTCCTTTACTTGTAGAGTACCTTTCCTTGAAGTAAATTTAGAAAATGCAGGAAGAAAATGCACAGAAGAAAATAAAAGCAATAGTAATTTCATCACATACAAATTTCTGCTGTCAGCAGGTGATGCATTTTATTTTTCCAGACAAGGTCTCTTGTAGCAGGCTTTTTGGGGGGCACTATCAACCAGCTCCCAAATCATAACATGGAGACTTATTATTAGTTATGAATATATGGTCTTATGCTTGTCCAACTAGCTCTTATGACTTAATTTAACCTGTTTCTCTTCATCTATGTTTTGCTTTGGGGCTTTTTACCTTTTTATTTTCCTTTCTGCATGTTCTGCTTCCTGCTTCTCATGTTTGTCTGTCTGGAAGCTGCCTTGCTGTTTGGTCCCAGGCGTCTCCCTCTTTTTCTCCCTCTTTCTCCCTTCTCAGTCCTAGATTTCTTCTCTGCCCGCTAACCCTGCTTATTCCTGTTCTGCCTAGCTATTGGCTATTCAACTTTTTATTAGACCAATCAGGTGCCTTAGGTAGTCAAGGCAACACATCTTTACATTGTTAAACAAATATAGCACAAACAACCAAAACACACCTTTATGTAGTTAAAGCAATATTCTGTAATAGAAGTAAATGTAACACATCTTTACATAGTTAAAGTAATCCTCCACAACTGGTCTCATCTATTCTAAGTTGGCCTTGAACTTACTGCACAGCGATGACCTTGAACTCTTGAACCCTCTGCCTCAGGGTGCTGTAATTACATCATGCCGAGTTTTTCTGCAGTGCGGGAACTGAGCCCAAGGTTTCATACACACAAGGCAAGCCCTCTATCTGCCTCCTGAGCTATATTCCAGCCCTGTTTTTGTTTTTGAGTAAAGGTCTCATATCTCCCAGGTTTTTCATAAATTGACTTTTAAGTGAAACTGAGCTGTTTCTGAATTTCTGAGATTACAGGTCTGTGCTTCTGTTTAGCTAAGAAAAGTTTTAAGAAATTTATTTTATTTTATGAGTGTGTTTTGCTAGTAGGTATATGTGTTTTCCACACGTGAGGAAGAGGGGATCAGATCTCTTGGAATTAGCATTGGGTGGTCGTGAGCCACCATGAGGGTTCAGGAAATGAAACTCAGGCCCTCTGCAAGCACAAATGCTCTTAACTACCAAG
Organism: Bramus lutescens; assembly: GCA_001685075.1. NCBI lineage: Eukaryota > Metazoa > Chordata > Mammalia > Rodentia > Cricetidae > Bramus > Bramus lutescens. The sequence goes on along the minus strand of LOEQ01001488.1, from coordinate 666 downwards.
CTACCTCTCCAGCCCCCATCTAACTTTCAAAAAATTATTTTTGTGTGTGTGTGTGTGTGGTGTTTGTGTGTAGGTATGTGCATGCATGTGAGCATTGCATGACTGTAGGTACCCTTGGAGGACAGGAGAGGGTGCTGGCTCCTCTGGTGGGTAAAGGCGGTTGTGACGTGCTTGACCTGGGTGTTCTAAAAGAGCAGCCAATACTCTTAACCATGGAGCCACTTCCTTTTCTGCTGTCATTTTTCTTGTACAAATCCATTTCCTTTCCTTCCTTTATCTCTCCTCCTTTTGTCTCCCCTTTCCCCCTCTTTCCCCTTCTTCCTTTCTCCTGCCTTCCTTCCTCTGTCCCTCTCTCTCCCTACTTCCCTCTTTTCTTCCCTTCTTCGTTCCTTTCTCTTGTGTGCTAGAGCTGTAACCCAGAGCCTTGTGCATGCTAGGTGCACTCCAGCCTCTGTTTACGTCTCGGTATGTAGCATGGATCACATAGAGCGTGGCCATCATTTCCTGTTTTATGTTCAGCCCTACGCTCATCCTCGGACTCAGGTCCCGCTAACCTAGCATTTACACTATGTGTGACATTCTGTGTCACTTAGGGGTGACTCAGAGTGCATAGAAGGATGTGTAGCATCCACACAAAATTCCATTCTCCACAGGGCTTGAGCATCT
>LOEQ01001487.1:200616-228549 GCA_001685075.1 Bramus lutescens | reverse complement strand
GGCAGGGAGGGGAGCAGAGAAAAATGTAGAGCTCAATAAAAATAAATAAAAAAAGAATGTGTAGAATTGATAGCTATCATACTTTTTTTTTTTGATGCGATAAAATGCCCTGCCAAAAGCAACCTAAAGAAGGGTCTACTTTAGCCTTCAGTTTAAAGCATCATTGTGGAGGGTATGAGATTTTTCTGGTCACATATAAGTACTAGAGTAACCAGGATGGTAAGCATGCTGACTTGGCTCTTCAATGGAAGGGATGTGTATACCTGTTTTCCACCTATAAGGCTGGGAGTGGGTATTATTAACAGCCTGTTAGTTTATAGGGCTGGGCCACATCCACCCCCCTCCCCAGACTATTGTGTTTATTCTAGATTCTTCCTCCCCATACCTTTATCTTTAGCTTTGCTTCTCAGTCAATACAACCCATACTTAGGGGAGATGTCACATGTACTTTGCAGCTTGGTGACCTCTATGACATCGGTACGACTGAGACCACATCTGAGCCTCTCGTAGGCTGTTAAGCTGCCTTAAGCTGTTTTGTGCACATGGGGTTGAGATCATTGTTACCAGAAAACTTTTCCCCTAAATTGTACTGTACTTAAATGCCTTAAAAGTAAACTGCCTGGTGTCAGAGTCTAGAAGTTTGAACTGGCACCTACTAAGTCATGCTAAACCACATCTCCTCCTTGCCTCTCTTGGATTATTCCATTGCCAGCCACAGGCATTTGCAGGAACTCCACACAGCATCATGATAGAAAAATCAAGGCACCAGGAGCTTGAAGCAGCTGATCACATTATCCCCGTAGTCAGAAGAAAGTAATGAGTGCATAAGCTTAGTTCTGTTTCTCTGTCTTACACAGTACAGGATCACTACACAGGGAGTAGTACCGGCCCCAGTGTCCAGATCTCCCTACTTCATTTACCCCAATAAAGGTAATTCCAGAAAATTCTTGATCCTCTCAAGCTGGCCATTATTGCTGCCCATCACAACCATTTTCATTCGTTACCAGCAGTTTAGATTATAAAGTGATTGGCCCAGCTACTTTGCAGCAGTGATAAATTTGAATAGGTATACATGATGCCTAACTATGGCCCCTATCTTGGACAATTAGGAAAACTGACTTTATCTTTAGACCAAGGGGTGAGATACATTGCTCAATAGTGAACACTCAACATACAACTCTCTTCCCATAGATAGCTACACGCCCAGCAGTGAGCATCTTCATTAGTCAATGGCAAACATTTTAATATCTCTAGGGAAGGAGCCTGACAATAGTGAATTCAAGGTTGAACAATCAATGCTGAAAAATATAGAGAAAGCAATTCCTGGTCCTGTTTTAAATCCCCCAAAGAACATTTGCTTAAATCAATTATACCTGGAATTTTTAGTCATCTGAACCAATTGATCTATAAGCTAACAAACACTAAAATCCTGCCTGATGCTATTTACATCACTCTAAGCTTTGATTGCAGTGTTTATTCTTCTCTATTATTGTACTCAGTAGCATCCTAAGATGAGCAATATTTAACAAGGCATAGGGAAATTGGGTAAGATGCATTATATAATATTCATATACTATATTTTGTTTTGAGCATGCTTTCCCATAACATCTTGAACTGCATAAAATTATCTGTCCCTCCTTTCTTTGAGAGGTGATACAAATATAATACACCATACACAAATACACTGATGCCATAGAGTCATTTCCAGTAAATGCTTGTTGAATCCATGCTGATCAAAAAGAAAAGCACAGAACTGTTAGACACCATCAAATCCAGCCTTCGGGAAGATCCACACAGAAGGCAAGCTGTATGGGAATCAGATATATTGGAATATAGTGTAAAATGCCAGAAAAGGAAAAATAAATCTGAGTCTTTGCTCACATATTCATTTGTTCAAGAGGAATGGGGATTAACACCTATGTATCACAGATCATTTACTCTGGCACTACAGCAAATACAAAATGCAGGCCCTATTGAAATCTCATGGCAACCCTTCAGGTTGTAATAGAACCTTGCACAGTGTACATACTCAGTTTATTGAGTGCTGGCACTTAGATAGATGAATAGAACCGAGATCTGCACTCTTTTCATCTTTGTATGAACTGAACATCGGTTGAGTGCCTCTCCTGGGCCAAAAGAGTGGAGACCAATTGGTGAAGCACCGGGAAAAGCCTTGGCAGACGGTGTTCCACGGGTGGTGAACACCTGCTTTCCATTCTGGCGTGAAGATACTTTACAAGCCTCAGTTGATATTTTATACAAAGTTTGAATCATGAAGAGAATGATAAATATGGCTTGTGGCTCCAATTTTTATTGCTCTGATAGAATGCACAGACACAAAGTAACTTAGAGGATAAAGGATTTATTTTAGCTCACGATTCCAGGATATAGCCCATCATGGCTGGAAAGCCAAAGAAGCAGGAACTTGAAACAACTAGTAATATCACATCCATGGTCAAGAGGAAAGAGAAATGAATGCATGTGTGTTGCTTATTTGCAAGTGTTCAGGTGGCTTGCTCCTCTCTTTTATATCCCAGGGCCACAAGCTCAAGGAATGGTGACACCCAAAGTAGGCTATATCTTCTAGTATCATCACAGGCAATCAAGACAATCCTCAAAAGACATGATCATAGGCCAATATGATCTAGACAACTCCTCATCATGACTCTCTTCCCAGGTGATTCTGAGTCATGTCAAATTAGCAATTAAAGGTAACCATCATATCTGGGTATGCACAAGCAGTCTTCTGTCTTGAAGAAACAAATGAAGAAAGGTTTTTGAGGACAAAAGTAAACATGGGATAATGGTTCCAATCATAGTATAAAGTATTTAATTAACAACAGTGGAAAGTACTTAACTGCATTGCCAGGAAAGTGGTAGTAACCTAGAAAAGATACTCATTTTATAACCATATACTTGAGAATCTATTCCTGGTCTTGGTAATGACTTCCCATATCACACCAGTCCTTATATTTTCTTGTCCACCACCGCCATACCAAGATAGGTCCTCTAGCAGCACATGCTGATTATAAACTCAACCTGAATTTGTTGAGGATGACCCTAAGTTTTTCTTCCTCCTGGGATTACAGGAATACACTCCCATGCCAGACATATACAGTACTGGGTATCAAACAATGTGCTGAGAGTGAAAGACTATGGGACACTCAGACCTAAATGTAATGTCTTCACTGAAAGCCTCCTCTCCGGACTCAGGGAGCAATGTCCAAGAAGAGGTGAAAAGGTTGTATGAGTCAGCAGCAATGGAGGACAGCAAAGAAACAGTGCTTTCCAGACCCAACAGGACTGGCACACATAGAAACTCATCAAGACTGGAGCAACATGTATAGGTCAAAGCCAGATGGAGTCTTAGGACCGAAAGGGAAGGTGGAAAGAAACTCCATCCTTAACTCAGAAGCCATCTTCAAATGTCAACTGCCTGCAGAGGAAAAAAAAAAAGCATTTTTTTTTCCCATTGGAATTTTACTGAGCATACAAACCTTACTTATGCCCATAATGGCCAGAACAATGTGAACTCAGTGGTCTTTTTGGAGACTTGTTTTTTCTTCTTTGTTTGAGCTTCATTTTCTTCCCTTACTGTTTTTTTTTTGCATATGTGTTATGGTTTCTGATTTTGTGTTTTTATCAGCTTGTGTGTGTGTATGTGTGAGTGGGTGTGCATGTGTGTATCTGGATATGCTTGTATATGTGTTTCTTATGTTTTATTCTTTTCTCTATCTATTTTTTTCTTTTCTAAAGAGTGAGAAAAGGAAGATATGGGGTTGAATGGGTGAGGAGGCAGTGAGGATATGGGAAGAGAAGAGGGAGAAGAAGCTTTGATCAGAATATATTATATGATAAAAGTCTTTTTTCAGTTAATGGAAAGAGGGTTTCAGGCATGCTAGGCAAGCACTCTACCAACTGAGCTAAAACCCTAGCTTCTTCTGCACTCTTGCTCCCTCTGTTCCCACCTAAGTGGAGGAATCCAAGGATCCATGTGGTGAAACCCTTATACTGATCGATTCCAGGCCCTTCTACCCTAACTGTCATTGTACATGAGTGAAAAACACAATGTTTATAAGAATTAGACACTGATGTTTAAAAGACCTTGGATACCATGGTTAATATACTCTAAGACAACTAATGACTCCATTAAATCTCTGCTTCCTCATTGATAAAATAGGATTTTCTTGTCAATGGGCCCCGAGCTATGACAGGAGAGTTGCTGGTGATCTTTTGTTTTCAGAGAGTCAAGATCTGTCCTCAGTGCTGGCTGTGTGGCATATATAGCACTCTCAGAAGAAGGCTGAGGTGCTGGGTTGCTGACCAATTTGCACCATTTTTAACAAGTTTCCCTTTGTGTCGTGAATGGCTCAATACTGTATATGGAACACACGAGATATGCAGAGGAACCCTTTGGAGTTTTGGGGAAACTTTTTTTATATTGAAAAGGTGACTTGAAGAACACTCATTTCCTTGAGCAGCATTTGCATATTAACATGTAAGAAAGTGCTACTTGCAACCACCTTGCATTTTTTTTTGTCCACTGAGAGAGAAATTGAAGGCAAAAGCTAAATGAAGATGGCAGAATGCCAAAGGTATGGTGCCAATCTTCAGAAGCATCCCGACATCTGAAGATCCTTGGTGAGATGAGAACACTGCCTTTTCTTTGTAACATTCTTCGTTGTGTCACTATTTAAAATGAAAATCATCCTAATCAGTGTTTCTATTTAGACTAAATTAGTTCAACTACAAGGCATGGGTCAGGGCTCAGCAGGATTTTCCACATCATGGCCATGATGATCACCATCAAGGTATTCTTCTCCTGGGGCCAGTCTAATACCTCAGACCTCATTGTCCCAATGTAGAAACAGGACTCTTCATAGTTGGAACTTGTGTTCCAACAATGTAACAGTGTGTTGTAGAGGTTGTATAGCTGGTAACAAGACCTGTGCAAGACAATCAGAGAACCTAGGTTCCTTTCGAAACCCAGGCTGTAGAGGGGATGCGGTGGTAGATGCACGAGGCTACGTCTTTTAAGTGAAGTATGGAGTAAAATGTGTCCTACACAAATAAGGGTATTACTAGCTAGATAATATTTAACTAGCACTCCCTCCTTATCACAAGTAATTCAAGGCAATAGAGCAGAATAGCACAACCCTTGGCAAGAAGCAGGTGGGAAATCATGGGATCCTCACATCGTTTCTTCTGATTGGTAGAAGGGATAGACACAGAGCCTTTCATTATCCTGCATTCTGCCTGTCCGGGTTGATAAAAAGCAATGCTGCCTCATGAGAGATAATGCCTCTATAAAACCATCTTTCCTATCTCTCTTCTGCGAGAAATCAGAAAGGGGAATCAAACTCAGTATGTGTGTTGAAGTTCTAGAGGAAATAAACAAGTGATTTTCTCCTCCTCCAATGACCGAAAGGATAAAAACACAAGTAACGACATCATGAAGAAGAAAGAAGGGGAGTAGATGGAGAAAGAACAGACTTTCTGTGCTAATTTCCTCTTTATCAGTGTCTTTCATGCATAATTTCATTTTACAACTTAATGATTCAACAAACCAGGGAGCGAGCCTCTATCATCAACACCTAACAGATTAGCAGAGTGATATTCAGTGAAGTTGAGGGCATGCCTCCGAGACGTCAGCCAGGTCCTTGTGTTCCAAGCACATGTGCCTGCCTAACCATGTTTCTTTTCAGTTTCTCCTCTCGAGGATGAAAGTCTTGGGTGGCCTGAACTTTGGATTCAAATATCGTCACTGGAGTCACCCCACCCTTGGAGGAGCTGGCTCAGACATGAAGAGGTGCTAGTGAACACTGTGTTTATGAGGGAGTATGGGTCTCAGGATTCTGGCTAAGCAGCAGCTGGGCGCAGCTTCTGTGAATGTACTTATATTTGAGCCCCAAGGAGTGGCTTAGAAGATCATGTCTCTGACTTTTGTTTTCCAAAAACAAAGAAACAATAAAGGAATAAGAAACAACACTCTTGGCCACCAGGACTGTTTATCTTTGTTTCACATTCACGTTTTACTAATATATATGAATAGAAATGCCAGGGAATAAAAGTTTTTAAAAGATGTTGTCTGTTGTTTTCTCATAGATTTGAGGACTTCTGTCTCACAAGATAGTCACTAGGTAAAGCGGGTTTATAAATACTTTTAAGAACTACAAGAGATCCAGAACCAAATCATAGAATTGTTGAATACATATGAACCTCCCTCTGTTCTAGTCCCTTCTGCATGGATCCTTTTATGGGACAGTGGACCTGTTGGACTCGTTACTCATGCTTTAGACCAGAATTCCAGCTGGAATTACAACATTTTCTCTAAGATAATTTTAATTTCCTTCTGCCTGTGTGGCCCCAGATTCCCATTTGAAGCTATCTAGCAGTACATAGTGTAAGATAATGTAGGACTTTCTACACCCCCTCGGAAATGGCACTTTTAGACTCTGGGCAGCCATTCGTTTACCCCACAAACTGTATCTGCAGCGAGGATACATATGTTCCCTATTTGTTCTGCAGAACAATCACATTAGGCAGGGATTGATGGTCACTATGCTGTGGAAAGAGAAAGCAACTCAGAGAGATTAGATCAGAGGTCCAGAGTGGCGACCATTGTGAATATCGCCAGTTGGGCTGTCTCTGTCTCCCTGTCACTATGATTCCTGAGCAAGCGCTTCCACACATTGTCTAAACACAGCGCTGCCCACGATGATAATCTACTTTCTAGGAAACTTTAGGAAAAGACGCTTTTACAGAACCCGTTGTTTCCGTGCCTCAGTTTCTCCATTTATTAAAAGAAAAGCAATGAAACTGAATTACCTATGTGTGGTTAGATGGAGTTAGTTTTAATTCTCCTCTGAAACGTGATGAATGCAAATTACCTTGTTATTTCACTAATTAATAACATCGGCTTGGAAATCAGCTATTATCACACAATAAACGATATGGCTTATAATTACGGATGACAGTAATTGCTTCGTTTTGCCTTACCTTCATTGCCTTTTATCTCCCTGAACTATAGCTACCCTTGTAGGGGTTAGGAAAACATATTAGAAGAAGCTAAACACGGGCTTCTTTTCCTGTGGGTTTGGAAATTGCTGAATCAGCATACTTTCCTCAGGTTCCAAATGAATGTCTTCCTGACACACGGGGGTGGGGGGGCAGGCTGTTGGAAATGTCAGCTGAGAACAGACACATACTGCCTGCTCGGAGCATGACCTGTTCCACTCCCCCGGCTGACCCCTTGTGCCCAATGTCACCTGGAGCCTGGAATCTGGAAGCAGAAAGTCCTTGACTGGAGTCAGCAGAGAGAAAATCATCACCTGCTCGGGCGCAAACATGCCTAGGGACTGCGTCACTGTTTGTCAAGTGGATCAGCTAATAGTTGCTCAGCGGACCTTCAAAGCTCCACCGCGAATTTGCCCTTAAGTTCCGTCAATGCCCTCCCTGTGCGGGGCCTTGGACTTTAGCTCTCAAGGGCTCTGAAAGCATTTTGAGTCTGCTGACTGGCTCTGGGGTGAATCTTGGTTAAAGTGTAGGGGAAAAGACTAACTTTATGCTTCATCACCCCTGGCGCCACCATGTCCTATCCTGGGCTGCAGCACTCTGGGGCTTCCCGCTTCCCTTTGCCTGGGACACTGTCAGACTACCTTGCGGGGCTTCCTATTTCACCGAATGACCTACCTACTGATAACTTTTCTAAGGACCTTGAAGCATATGCTCCCTTCGGAACCTGCTTCATCCTTCTTCCTGTCCCTTACACTAGCTAATTCATTTGCTTGTCATTTTGAAAGAACAGAAGTTCCCAGAAAGCATGGCGCATACCTGTTTCACCCACTGCTCTTTCTCCAATCCCTGAGAACAGTTTTGACTAGGTGAAGAAATAGATGAAGGAATGATTAACCCCATCTTACAAACGATAAGACTGAAGAACAGAGCAAGTCAGATGAATAGGAATTAGGGGCAGAACTTAGCATCAGTGCATTGACTTTGTAACAGCATCTGGGATAGGTTTTAATTTTTTTTTATGTATGAATGCTATTCTCCACATTTGCGGCTAAGATAACTCTAAGGAATCACCTTCATGTTGGTTTTACCATGTCTATACTTATGAGTTTTGTGATGGCTAAGTCTTTATTAGCCAGGTTCTTATTGACTTTACATGGTTTACAATTTCCTTCTAAAAGAAAGGTGCCTGAATGTGACACTATAATATTTTAAAACATGCCTTAATGTAAGTAATTTTGTCACTTATTGTATAACTGTGTATGCATATAGATTATAAGAAAACATGAAAATCCCTAGAGAAGCTCTACTGTCTTTCAATATATTTTATATGAATCTAATAATTAAAAATACACTGTACTCAATTGAAAAATCATTTTACATATTATGCTTAAGGAGCTTGCTATTTTACTATTTTTTATTATTATTACTATTTGTTTTTATTTTTTTCAAAAGTTCTCACTATGTAACTCTGACTATACTGGAACTCACTATGCAAACCAGGCTGGCTTCAAACTCACAGCAATCCACCTGCTTCTGTCTTCTGAATGCTGGGATTAAAGGCATACGCCACTCTGCTCAGGTTTAAATAGCATTCTGATGCCATTTAAACTAACAGTCTCAGGAGCCGCCAATATTTCAACTCATGAGTGTGCCATGACTTTCCTTAATAACTTTCCTGTTGAGAATACTATGCCTACTTCCATCTTTTACTTATTTAATTTTTAGGTACCTGTCCTTCTATTTTATGGGGGTTCTAATACTATGCTAACATACTTTTCTAAACTAAGAAAAGGATGGGTTAGTCTTTATGATTTTGCTGAAAATGTTAGAAATAATCTTGAGAATCCTGGAATTATAGTTCAAAGCTTTCCTTCGCATCACTCACCCCTGAAGATTTCTCTCATTTGCATTTCTGGTCTTTGAAGCTGAATAGACGGTGGGAGTGTGTGTGAGGAGTGGACAGGAAATATTGGCCAATTTGAAAGTAAATAGAGGTTTGGGGAGTGTGTTTACATTCCGTCCAATGTGTGGGATTCTGTCCTTTGTAGCCAGGCGGATAAAAAGGCAAGACTGGCTTTCATGGCGCCTGGGAACCTCTGTGCTTTAGCAACAGGGGCACACATTGTCCTGAGAGCTGGTCCGCATGACTCAGCCACAGAAACAGCAAGTTTTGCAGGGCCAGGACCTGTTCTTCCTCCCAAGTGGTGTGGAGGAAGAAAGGCCAGCAAAGATTGCTAGTTTGAGAAAGAACTCTGTGTTCAGAGTGGCTGGACCCAGCAGGTTATTCGAGCAATAACTCTGGCTGGGAGACGATGCCTTAGCCACATGCCTACCATAGTTGCACAGCTCACACGGATGTTCTAAGTCTTCCTGTAGCCGCACATAATCACCACCATTGATTGGGTGCCAGTTTCTAAGCCAGGCACTTACAAGCCTCAAAATACCAACTCAAGGCCAGTATTGTTGACTGTATTTTCCAAATAAAGACACTGAAGTTCAGAGAGATTAAAAGAGGTCCCTAAACTTTAGAAGAAGACTTCTGCCAGAGACCAGGGAAGATTGGGGACCCCAGGTGAGACACTGCCCACTGCCCACTAACATTCCTTAGAGCATGCTCAGCCACCCCAGACTGCACCTCCTCCCTGGGCTCCACTCTAGGGCCCATGCCCCAGAAGCTTTATGGGAGGCCGGGCTGGTTTGGGAACCCAAGGTTAGATGCTACCCATTTCCCACAGAACCTCTTTAAAGCTTGCCCAGCAACCCCAGAGTGCATCCCCCCACCCTCCCAACCCCTCACTCCTGCCTCCATAAGGCTATAACTTTGGAAGAAGACTTCCACTTTACCAGAGGCAAGGCCAAATCTAGATGCCCCAGGTCAATAGTTTCAGAACTCAGCTGTGCTGGAGCACAGGCTAGATTTAGAGACCCCAGTGCCGGCAGCTATACAGCATGCCAGGCTGGTGCTAAGGACCCCAGAGGACAGATCAGATATAGGAACATCAGTCTGCACCCCTTTCCCTGCGCTCCATATCCTAGGCTACAGTTTCTGAACAGAACCTCAGCCTTACCAGAGGCCAGGCTGGATCTAAGGACCTGTAGTCTCAAACAACACAGAGGGGACACCCTATTGAACCTGAAAACACACTAGCTACCATAACTCTTGACCATTTAGGCCAGAAGACCAGAGAGGAAAGAGAAAACAAAGAACAAAACACCCATATAACAAAGACAAACACGGGCATCAACACCTAGACCTAAAATTATCCCAAATCCATGATCTTGGGCTCCAGAGGTTCCATAACTATAAGGAATTAATTTTCTTATGAGCTGCTAGTCTATGATATTTTGTTATAGCAGTGCCACACACAATAAGCCAACATTAAAATCAATCAGTGTAGGAAATGGAGGAGTGGGGTACAGTTAGGTTGAATTTAGAGTTGTGGAGTGAAATTTAATCTGTGTGTTGTCTTATTTGTTGTATCCATAGGCAGAGCACATATTATTTAGTTGTGTGGCCCCCATTAAAAACACATCTCTAATTTAGTAAGGGATTGAAAATGTACAGAAAACATCAAATTTATTAACATGATGTTATTATTATAGAAGAACAAAAGAGTAGATTGAATATGAAAAAAGAGCCACCCTGTTGTCTGAGGTCACTTATTTGTTCCCAGCTGCTCAGCCCAGATATAACCACACAGATACTATATTATTTAAACCACTGCTTGGCCTATTAGCTCTAGTTTCTTATTGGCTAGCTCTTACATCTTAATTTAACCAATTTCTATTAATCTGTGTATCACCATATGACTGTGGCTTACCGGCAAGGTTTCATCTGGTGGGGCAACATGGCTTCTCCCTGACTCAACTTTCTTTCTACAAGCATTCAGTTTAGTTTTTCCTGCCAGGCTCTGTTATGCTCTGCTATATGCTCAAAGCAGTCTCTTTATCATTAACCAATAAAAGCAACATATATACAGAAGGATTTTCCACATCATTACACTTTATGTGGGTTTGCACTCTGCTACCCTGGCTGTTTCCGACTCCTAGATTTAAGTGATTCTTCTGCTCCATCTCTTGCATACTGGGACCCATGCACTCTTAAACGTGAATTTCTAGAAATGTATTTTGAATACATATTGGTGGGACATGTCAATATAAGCTCCAGAGTAAAATAAAATTTTTAGCTTGGATCTTGCATGTAAGAAATATTAAAGTAAAACTGAGGTAGCTATGAGGACCAATATGGATGAATCTGGACTGGTAGGGAGAAGAAAAGAAAAGGGAGAGTGAAAGATCCTAGTGAAAGCTTATTATGCACCGAGAAACAGCCAAAATAACATGTTTCCATTGTTCTGTGAATCTGGACCATTTTCCTAATCCTCATTTGTTAGATGAGCTTGTCCTGCATGGCCTTGAAGCTACTCTTTTGATCAAGCTCTGTATATACTTAGAGAGAAAATTAATTAATTGCAACTGTGATCATTGCTAAAAGCTAGAAATGTAGAGTGACCCAAACTGCCTACTCTAATCAGCAAGATCAAAGAAGATGCCTCACAAGTGACCATGTCATGGAAGCCTGAAAGACAAATAGCTGAGTTCTCTTGAGCTCACTGTCTCAACCTTGCACTATGACTATTGACATTTGAGGCTGGGTAATTTTTTACTGAGAGAAGTTTTGTATGTTGTAGGATGTTTGACAACAATCCTGGCCTTGACCTCCTGGAAAGAAATATCACTTCCACCCAATTGTAGCAATCAGAAATATCCATAGACATTTGTGAAAGTCCTTTTGGAAGAACACTGTCATGCTTTCTGAACAGAGACCCACATGTACAGCTACAAGGAAGGAAACATAGCATCGCCCAGGAGACAGTGACTATAGGTGATTTTATATATGTGTATGCATGTGTGTTTGAGTGTATGTATGTATGTATATACATATATAAAATTATTCTTTATATGTATGTCTCTGCCTCCCAAGTGTTGGGATTAAAGTTGTATGCCACCACATCTAACTACTCTCTTTCTTTCCTTTTTATTTTAAGCACTTTATCCTTTTTCTTTTCTCTCCCAAGCCTACATATATTTTTAAACACACTGTAAAGGTCTTTCATCTGAATCTATCTTTTACTGTACCTTTACTGAATCTCTCTTTTTCTGATCACATGAATCTTTAATTTGCTAAGCAATGTGGCTAGAATTAAAACCATAGGTTTGACTACTGGATTCACCCTATTCCATAGATTTCTGAGGGTCTAGTCTCATGGCAAAAGTACTTGCAGGAGCCATGTTTACTGGCACAACTCTATAGAGTTTCAAGGTCCGTGCCACCACCAAGAATCATGCTATCGGCTATCTGTCAACACCATTTAAGTGTTTGGTGGTGGGGCCTCTTAAAACAGCTGCAAGGTTTTTATAGCTAAGCTGAATCAGAAAGCCTCTCTTAAATGAGATGTGCTTGTCTTTAGGAAATAGAGCCCACCTGAGAAAATGCTGAAAGCCATGCTGAAATCTCTTCTTTTATGTCTAGAATTACTTCCCAAGCTCTCTCAGGTTTTATGTGGATATAGTTGTCCGAATTGGCACTATTTGTTGATCGAGGTTTTTGTCCTGCCTGTTCCCACAGCCTTTGGGGCCTCTGTCAATTCTAGGACTTTGGAAGTTGCTTATAATGCACTTCCTGTTTACTTAGGCAATATCATATCCTTCTAGAGTCTTTAAAGAATTGAAGACAGATAATTATAGTTTTCCTTAGTTATGACAAAGTATAAGTTGGATATAAAGCTTTAGACTCACAAAAATATTGTAACTGTAATTCTTGTTTGATAACTGTTTTTGCTATATGTAATTTTACTATGTTAAAGTTAAAACCTTTCTTTTTATTTAGACAGAAAAGAGGAGTTGATGTGGGAAGTTCTTCTGCCAATAGCTTTTATAATACCAGTCCAATTTGGGTGTGGTCTCATGTAATATAAATGCAGATAAAAAGTGTGTGTGGCACTTTTTGCTGCTGGGTTCACTTTCAGTTCCCAACAGATGCAGAGGACTGTGGATCCCTTACTGCGAGTTTATCCCCAAATAAATAAACCTTTTTTTATATTTCATTCTAGGCTATTGTAGAATTCTTTGGTATGACAACCACATATCACAGTGAGAATTTTCTCTTTATACAAATCAATGTACGGGATAAAATTACCCCATAGATTTTAGAACTTTCTTCCTCATTTGAGATAGCAGTAATTTTGTTTCCTCCTGTCCTCATATGTTAAGAGATTCATATGTTAAGAGATTCTATGTAGACTAGCTATAATTAAAGGCTATAAGACAAATCACACCACTTCATGTCACATGGACAGTACACAACTCATCATTTCTGTTTTATTTTTGCCATTTTCTGATGTTCACTTTCTAATATGATTCTATAATCTGGTCCATGCCAGAAAAGACAGTATCCTATAAAAGAACCCTACCTACCCCAATGTTGCGAGAGCAGTAATGGTTTGGGTGACACACAAGAAGAGGAAATAAATAATGAACAATGACAACTTCACTTTTAAGAAGCAGGTGAGTTGAAAGAAGAAGGAAGGGACCAGGACCTATCCCTGGTACAATAGCTGCTTTTTGAACCCATTTCCTATAGTGGGATGCCTTGTTCATCTTTGATGCAGGGGGTGGGGGGACTGGTCCTGCCTCAACTTGATGTGTCAGGCTTTGTTGGCCCTTCACGGGATTTGTTGACTCCCCATGGGAGGCCTTACCCTTTCTAAGGAGTAGATGTGGGAGTGGGTTGGGAGAAGATAAGGGAGAGTGAAGGAGGGGAGGGAGGGGGAACTGTTGTTGGTATGTAGAATGAATAATAAATAAATAAATAAATAAATAAATAATACATAAATAAAAACCAAGAGGAAATCTTTACTTGAATGAGACTGTAAGATACACAGAGAAACCTAGTCTCAAAAATCAAATAATTAAAAGAAAAATAAAAGATATAGAGTTTAAAATAAAGCGACATAAATGTGGAAAATACAGAGAGTCTGGATACTGTAAATTTTTGTGTTGTCTTTGAATTGTTTGATGGCTGAGGAAGGAGTAACAGCTGCTAAAAGACATTTGATTATAAATGCTGCTGGATTAATCCAAGATAGGCATTTTGAAAATGCCTTGACTTCAAAATTAAAGTCAAAAGACATGTTACTTTGAAGAAGAGGTTTTGCTTTTTGTCTTATAGGAAATGAGAGACTGTAGTCTCATTCCGGGTTAAGAAAAATCAGGTTTGGTCAAGGAAAATCCCCCTGAGAAATTTCAGATGTCTGAGTTCTATATCCAGAACAGTTTCAAGACTGCTGTCTGAGATCATCAAGCCTCACAGGATTCTCCATACTTGACCATAATTCTAAATTTTCTTTAAGTACCCATAAGATTATCAGTACTCCCAAACAGCAGGAAGTAGCCTAGAAAACTTTGCCCACATTCCCAAAATATGGACTATGGATATTTTTCTTTGTTTAGAGTGTTGGTTATAAGTTGTTATGGATAATGGTCAGGAAGAAAGCTAAAGAAGGGAGATTAGATTCAGAATTCTTGTTTGGGAAAAAAAGGAAGTGCTATGGGACAATGATCTTATACTTTGTAAAGATTTGTCACTTGTATTTTAATAAAACACTGATTGGCCAGTATTCAGGCAAGAAGTATAGGTGGGGTGACCAGGCAGGAAATAGAGGTGGGATGACCAGGCAGGAACTAGAGGTGGGGCAATGAGAACAGGAGAATTCTGGGAAGAAGAAAGTTTAGTCTGCAGTTGTCATCCACATGCAGAGGAAGCAAGATGAGAATGCCTCACCAATAAAGGTACCAAGCCATGTAGCTAACACAGACAAGAATAATGTGGCAATTTAAGATGTGAGAATTGGTTAATAAGAAGCCTGAGCTAATAGGCCAACAAGTTTATAATTAATGTAGTAGAACTCTATTTCTTTGGGATGAATGGCTGTAGGACCAGGTGGGACAGAAACCTCTGTCAACACCCAGAAGGAAATAATATTACCTAAGTAAACAGGAAGTGTATTATAAGCAACTTCTAAAGTTCTAGAATTGAAAGAGGTATTTTGCTGCCTGGACAGTCACCCAAAGTTCTTTTGTTATGTTTGGCCATCCTGTAGTATCTGGCAGACTTTTTCATGAAGCCAGAAATTTGAAAGTCTGTTTTGCTTATATTGGCAATTTGTCAGCATCTTTTTAAATGTTCTACAGAATATTTGGCAGTTTCTTTGGTGAAGTAGGAATATTGAAGGACCATTTTCTCTTTTGGAAAGTTTAGCAGTCACTTTTTTTGTGGCTCCTGCAAGTCCAGTTTATACAATATACCATCAAGCAGTCCATGCAAGAGCAGTTTCTTGCCCAAATGGCTAGCAGACTCCGTAAGGATCCTCATTGATGCCCATCTCCTCTTCATGTAGATTGGTGCTGCCAGGAGCCAATGTGTCTCACTGTCAAAAAAAGTCCTAATTTAACAAAATATTTTAAATGCTATATTTTGTAGGTCTTTGAAGTGTTGAAGATTATCTATTTAACTGAAATATATCTCTATATATCTAGAAAACCCAAATAACATGACTATAAGTTTGACTATTATAAATGAGGGTCTACTAATTTGTAATTTTTAATTATATATTACATTTTAAAATGAACTGCAGAAACAAAATACCTTAAACAAGAGTATAAATATATAGATACATAGTGTAACAAAATTGACCTTAAATTTGTATCAACATGCCAAGAACCATACCAATGCAAAGTATTCATCTCTATATCATATTCCCCTTTAAATGAAAACAAACATTTATAAACAATCATTTTGGGAATTTGGGCATAGTTTTTTTCCAAACTGCTTCCTGTTGTTTGTTGGATGAAGTATTTTTAGGGTTGATGGAGAACTTTTGAGTGGGGGTATTGTTCCATCAAACCATATTAGCATAGAAAAAATCCGCAGGTTCCCATCCTCTGTGGAAACAAAAGCAGAACTTCTTTTCAAAAGCAACATATCCTTAGACTTAAATTTTGAAGTCAAGATACCTTCATATTGGCTTAGCTTAGCAGCTCCTAGAATTGCGTTTCTCTATCATCAAAAATTTAAAGAAAACATAATAATATACACAATTCAGACTCTCTGTATGTATTTCATCTTTACATGGCTTATTTTTTAAATTTATGACTGTCTGTATTTTTATATTACTTTTGCAGTATCTTTAAAGACTTTGTTTTTTTTAAACTATTTTTTTTCTTTTTATAACTGCATATACTCTTTTTTTCTCTCTCTCTCTCCCAAATCTATGGGCATTTCTTAAACACACTATGTCCCTTTCAGAGGTTTATTTTTGTCTTAATCTGTCTTTATTGTGAATCTGTAGTCATATTCTGACCAGGAGTACCTTTTTTTTAATGCTAAGTGGGCGTGGCTAGGACCAACTCTGTGGCCCTGCCTGTTGGCTCTGCCCCACCCAACATTATGAAGGTATGTTTATCACCCCTGCTACCCGTGCTCATTGCTCTAGCTTCAGGGATGCAGTGAGTCTATTTGGCCATTAAGCAACTAGTAGCAGACTTCTCACAAACCCCATTTAAGTGCTGGACCTTCCAAAAATGCCAGAGCCAGCATGATCCAGAAAGCATGTAGGTTTTGGTGCTAATGTTGAGTCACAAAGCCTTCTCTTAAAGGAGCTGCACCTCTGCTAGCTGCCAGCAAACAGAACCTATCTGAAAAAAACGCAGCTACCAAGAAGCTGCACTTGGCTCCCATTTTTGTGGGTCTTGAAGCCCTGTTTCTGCTTTTGTTGTTGCTGTTGTTTTGTAAGCTGTTTTATGTATTATGTGGATCCATACCCCAGATGGTAGGTACCATTTTGTTGTCATACCAAAGAGTTCCACCATAGCCCAGGATGGAATATAACAAAGGTTTGTTTATTTGGGGGAAAATTCATAGTAAGGGTAGCAACCCATAGTCCTCTATGTGTGCTGGGAACTGGAACCAAATCCAGCACCAAAGAGAGCCATGCACACTTTTTGTTTACATTTATAGTACATGAGACCATGCCCAAAGTGGACAGGTATCTTAAAGACTATTGACTGAAGGAGTTCCCACAATATGTTACACTATGCAATGGAAGGGGAATCAATCAGAGCAATATACTCTGTGTAGAAGGACAGCCATTGAGAATATTATAAAACAGTGATGTTGGCTGCCTGGGAAAACACAGCATAGGCTGTCTTGCCCATGAAGAAATGAAACTAGAGATTAAATCAGTGAGTTTGAAAAGAATGTAGAACCTAAGTAGAAAGAACATGTATAAAGTCTCCGAGGAAGGTAGAGAGAATCAGGCATTATCCAGTATGGTAAAGGGTTCAGCCATGACTTGGAGGACAGAAATAAGAGTAAGGCTTATAAATATTAAACAATGTGCAAATATTACCTATGACCTCATTATAAGAGCACTAAAAAAAAGCCTTATTTTCTATGAAGCTTGAGGTTGCCAGTATTGTTTTTCAAAGTTAAAAGAGAACATTTCAGCAGAGTAGGAGGAAGAACTATAAATGTAAATTGTTATTCCCAGGTCAGGGAGTCCCCCCAAAAACCAACAAGGAGACCTACCTAGTCCTCTTTGTAAAAGCAAAGAGGTTTTATTCTGTACAAGTTTGCAAACTAGGACTCCTTATGTCTCCAATGAATTGGAATAATTGGAGGGCCCTGAGCTCAGGTGGGGTCGGGTTTTTGCAGTAGCAAAGGTGGGAGTGAAGGATTTCTAAGATTTAGGACCCCTGATTGACTGACATTTGTCTAGGGGTGTCCTGGTGAAAAGCAATGTGTATGTGTGCTGGCAGGT
This sequence comes from Bramus lutescens, assembly GCA_001685075.1. Classification (NCBI taxonomy): domain Eukaryota; kingdom Metazoa; phylum Chordata; class Mammalia; order Rodentia; family Cricetidae; genus Bramus; species Bramus lutescens. Next base: position 210,652 of record LOEQ01001487.1, on the reverse strand, counting down.
GATACTGTCTACAACTGCAAACCCTGGTTCCAAGAAAGACCACAAACTAAAACTACCCAGGCACCGCCCAGGAACAGACCATCCAAATAAAATTCCTAACATTCTAACCTTTGAAGAGCTTGCCATGGCTGGGTCCTACACAAATCTAGGAAAGTAGTGATGGTCTTCAGAGGAAAGCTTTCTTTAGCTCTAACCAGTGACTAGAAGAAAGCGTTCTTAGGTGGTGGAGCATATTCAACTGAATACTCAACACAGGACTCTTGAGTCTTCCTTCCAGATTAGTCAAGAGGAGGAAAAATATCCAAGGTTATATATTGACTATTTTTATATGTGTGTGTGTGTGTATGTATATACACACATACATATATATTCATTCACATACACACATATACATATTCAACTGTATGAAGAATATTTCAACTAAAGTAGTCTATGGTAGGGATTAGTCTCTCCTGTGAAGCCCTAAAATGTGTTTCATATTGTATGTTGGACAAAATGCAAAATTGAAGCAGAAGAACATTAAGGTATCGTGGTACCATGTGTATCATTGAGAATAATGAAGATCAATAAAATTTTTAGTTTTTTTTTTTGACAGGCTTTTTAAAGTCTCTGGTGTAACAATCACCTTCCACATCAAGAACATGTCCCACTTTTGTGTGTGTTTGATCCTTTTATCTCTCTTCTCTTCTACATTTTCTTTTAATTCCCAATCACACTATCAGAACTCACTAACTCGCTGTGCCATTTGCTTGCTATAATTCATAGTTCAGGAACTGGTGTGTGTCTGAGCTCAGCCAATGAGCAAAACATTAGAATACGGCTGTTCTTCAGCACATGAATTGGTAAGCAAGGTGTGTTTATGTTCCTTTGTCTGCACAGCACATCTTAATGCCGCAGCAGTCTCCAGTGCATGAGCAGAAAAATGAATAAGTGACATTTTTGAGCAATAATCTTTCCTCAGAGCTTGGATTCAGAGTTTGACACACTGGTTCACTTTTTGATAAGATCATGAAATGCCATGATTAGTTTCTCAGAGAAAAACATTAAGTTTTTGTTTGAGTTTTATTTTTAATTAACTGGTTCTAGATTAGATAGGACCTTGAATTTTTTTCTAATATTATCTTTAGAAATGTTAGGCTTCCAATTGCATTCAGTAGTCACTCAGTGATAAAACTAGCATACAATGCAATAGTTAATTCACATGCTTCATAGTTGGCTTATCATGATTTAATTCCTGACTGGGTCAATTAATGATTTTTTTTCTTTGTATTTCTAGAGATGGAAGCTGGGGCCTCACAAATACTAGGAAAACACTACCACTGAACAATCTTCCCAAGTTTAATGATTATTTTTAAATTGATCAAATAAGTATTCTGAGCCTGTTTCCTTATTTATAAAACCAAGAATATAATAATACATGGAGTCATGCACAGATAGTTTCCTTAGTGATACTTAATATTTTTATTTGTGTACACACACACACACACACACACAACCAAATAGAGAGGAGATTGGAGACTGCATACCAAGTCAAGACACTCTTTAGAACATGGTTTACAAACTAGAAGTCAGTCAAGAAAAAAACCCCAAAGATTCAGCATGATGGACTGTGCTCTACTAGATGAACGGACCATAAGTCCTGTCTTTAAGATATGTGGGCAAAATACAAAGTTAATATAATTGTGTCTAAAATGTCGCAATACAAACTATTGCTTCAATAGCAAAATAGAATTGTATTTGATGGAACATAGCTCCACCTCCAGATTTAAACTCAAAATTTAAACACTTTGGTGTAATAAGATTAAAAGTCAAAAAATTAAAAAGAATGTGTGGGTTCTAGAAGAAAGCACAGGCTTCATAATTCTGCAATTCTGCAAGAAGTAGGAGGAGGAGAGAGGGAAAGAATGAGGTGGGGAAGGAAGAAAACAAAAATGAGGAAGGCACTAAACAGAATGAGGCGACAGGAATCAGCTTGTGGAAATTTCTTTGCTTTTGCAGGAATCGTGCTCTCCACAGGAATATTCATGTTGCCAGATTAATAAATAATTTGATCTGAGTGAGAAGGAGGAGGGCATGGGTGAGGGAAGAATCAATATTAACATATGGAATGGATGGCAACAAAAAGACAGGACACCCCTCCTCCCACCATCACACACACAAATCCCACCAAGGCCTGTTTGGTACACAGAGCATGTGTGATGTCTAAGAGGTAAAAAGGCATGCAGGCTTGGTTCACAATGCTTCTCCCTCACTACTAAGCAGCTAACCTATTCCAGATCTCAGACCACTTTCTTGCTGTGTTGGAAGTTTTTTTTTGTTTTTTTTTGTTTTTTTTTTCCCCTCAGTCAACTGTCTCCCATTTCCACTACTCTTCGTGCATTCTTGGTTCAATTCCTTGTTCTGGAACTTAAGAACTTTGAAATTCTTTTAGGTGCCTGCTGGAACCTAATTCAGGTTTGCACCAGCTGAATTGAAGGAGCCATAACTTTAAAATGGTTTCCATGAACTGTGGTCCATCTCTGGAATACTCTTTACCAGAAGAAATAAACTACAGTGTTAGGACAAGACAAGGAAAACACTGAACAGCATATGCTAAGTGAAAGCAGCCTCTGTGAGAATATTCACAAGATATGAATTGAACTTTGAAAAATTTTTAGAATGCTTAGACTGCAAGACAATAAAAGGTCAGTGGTTTCAGGACTTGAACTAGAGGGTTAGAGAGTAGAGTTTCACATCTCATGAAACCTTGCTCCATGTTACTATAAGGTTGGATGCCTGTATGATATAAACTTGTCCAAGGCAGGAAAATATCTGACGCCAAAGTGAACTCACAAGTACATCAGACTCAGGAGCCACTGTGGGGAGTGGCGGGGGAGGGGGGCTGTTGACAAGGGAAGCTCTGCCTCTGTCAGGGCCTGGCTTTGCATGACAAACCAGCACCTTCTGCTTAATGTAATCCTGAACCAAAAAAATCCAATTTCAAAACTAAGCTCTGTGTGAACAAACTCAGACAACTTTCCTCCATTCAATCTTTCCCAAACAACCACCATTGCCACTGACTTTTAGAGAGGCTTTGCTGTGCGGTAAGCTCTCTACTGAGCGCTTTTAATGAAACAGCTCGCTTAACCCTCACAAAATCAAGGGACAGGTTCCATTGCCTCTCCTTTTAAAGGCGAGAAATCTGCAGCTTAAATACAGTGAACATCTTTGCAAGGGAAAACGGTTTTGTGGGAAGGTCATATGATATTTCAGAGTAGAGCGTTAAAAATCCCAAACAGTGTAAATACAGAAAAATACAGGCCAAACCCTTCGCTCCCCTCCTCCCCGAGCTCTCAGAAGTCTTAGTGATAGTGAGAGCCTCTTAGAATTTCCCTAGAACATGAACTAGTTAGTCGTGACATCTTAAGTCTATGTTGATGAAAGCAGTGGCCTTTTTGAGTCATCTAGGCTATGCAAACCATTGTTAACACAGTTTAACATATTTCTTCACAGCTGTAGATGCAGAAATTGGCAAGCCACAGGTGAAGGAAGTTAAGCACAGGCCAAGCAGTCAAAAAATGCATCCTCAGAGAATGTGGCCTTGGAGGCGACTTAAAGAATGGGAGGGTTAGTGATCATAGGGAAGTCCTTACAGGGCACAGGAGCTTGATGGTGGAAATAGCTCTGACTCTGAGCTATTTCAATAATAAACAAATAAAATGCCATTACATAGTTCATTGTTCAAAGTTCTGGGAAGACCCCAGAGACCATTCAGAGGTTAATTACTTTCTATTTTTCTGACAATCCAAGCAGTCTAGTTCTCTGATTTCCTAAACCTTGGCAATTGATGGGTAGGTTCAAGAAGGTGATGTTAGAGACAGGTTTTCTTAAAGGAAGTAGGAAAACCCTGCAGCATGGGTTTGAAAACTGAGGGAAAGAGACCAATGCATGGCCCTAACATGATTTTGCATTCCTCAAAATTTTGTGGGAATCTGATCTCCAAACGAGCAAGAGTAAGAGGTGGTGCCTTCAGGAGACAAACAGACCACAAGGCTTCCACCTTCATGTCTGGGATCAGCATCTGATCAGATATCTGGAGGTAACTGCAAAGGCCCCTTTGATCTCTTTGTAATGAGTCAAGTGAAGACATAGTGTTCAAGATGCCATCTTTAGAGCAGAAATTTTGCCCTTACCTGACACAGAAGTTGCTTGAAACTTGATCTTTGACTTCCCAGGTTTGAGACCTGTGAGGAAATTAATTTCTATTTTGTTTTACATAAATTTTCCAGTCTGGAGTATTTTGTTGTAGCACCACAAATAAAGCAAGATGGATATTTTTTTTTCCCAATTTTAAGGTGAGAAGCAGTGGAAAAGAATATCTCTCCACTGTTAAGGAAAGGAACTACCTTAAGTGTGATTGAGGTGGCTTTCATTAGAACAGTAGCAGTAGAGTTGGAAAAAAATCATGGTAGGCTTCCAGTAGGGATACCAGAGAAGGTATAAACAAATGTGACCAGGTCCTGTGGTGATTGGTAGAGGTAACACTAGAATAAGAACAACAAGGTTTAATTATGGAAAAGTAATTCATGATTTTCAACACAGACATATTTAATATGAAAACTCGTAAGTTATAATACCTTCATTCAACCTACGAAGTTGAATTTCAGGCTAGAAATGTAGATTTTGGTTGTCTTGACATGCACTTGAAATTTCAAATCCATGGGTAAGGCTCTACGGGAGGGGGGAGAGTCTAGAAATTTCATGAGATCAAGACCTGAAGTGTCCCTATCTTAAGAAATTATGCAGAGGACTTGGTTGATCAAAGAAATTGAGAAGGAAGAACTGAAGAGAGAGAAAAGCACCTTCACTGAGCACAAGAGATAAAGGCTTCTAGATAAAGGTTGTGACAAAATGGTAGTAAGAGTTCATCAAGGAAGTATTGGATGCTACACGGGTGTGAATATATTCAAGGTCTGAGATCCTGTAGCTCTCACAAAACAGATTCTTCTTATATTTTTGCTGAATCTGTGAACAACTCTGAAAAAAAATCCCCAATGCTTGTTACAAGTTGTAAAACATTCTAGAATTGATGTCATAATTACACAGTAAAGGATTCTTACTATTTCTATTTCCCAAATGAGGAATTAGTGTCCTGGAGAAGATAAGTTTCTTTTCCTAAGTAAAATGTCTATTATTGCAGTGTAGCAGGAACTAGCCTGACGTTTTGTATCAACACCACAGTTGCTGGTAGACAGGGATATATGAGATCCTATTAACTGCTTACATACAGTATCTGTAGCAGTGATTCTCAGCCTTCCTAATAATTAGACTTTTTGGGAAAGTTCCTCATGTTGTGCTGACCACCAACATAAAATTATTTTCAATGCTACTTTCTAATTGTTTTATAACCTTATAATTATTTTGCTACTGTTATGAATCACAGTGTAAATGCCTGTTTACCAATGGTCTTGGGAGGCCCTGGTGATAGGGCCACTCGACCCCCAAAGGGGTCTCAACTTACAGGTTGAAACCACTGACCTATAACAACATCTGTGCATTGGAATATATTTGTGCAGTGCTGTGTGCATGTGTGCGCGTGAGTGCATGCATGTGCATCTGCATTTCCTCAAACTTGAAGCACAAAGATTAAAGTTAAAATAACATTCAGCTTGCAAAGACAGTGGCCACATTTCCTGGAATAGAAGAGGATGTGGTGCTATATTGTGTTAGGGTGATTGATGAAAGGGAAGAGACTGACAGCATGAACCAATGGCTGTAGAGAGTTGACAGTAGGTGGGGTTGTGTTCCAGCATCAGTCATTGTGAGAACTGGTCCCTCCACACGCAGATGTTTCTAGAAGGCAGGCTCAAGATCCCCTCAGTGTGAAGGAGCTTCAACTGCATTTCAAGATTTCTAGGCATATTACCAAAGTGAAAACAAGTGAAGCTGCACATCTACAGAGAGAAAATAGAAAATGCTACCATGGGAATATTAGTCATTATTCACCTTCTTTCATTGCACTATTTATACTAAAATTTTATTTGTTTGTACCTGAGTATTGTATTTATGTCATTCTCACCTCTCCATTTCCTCTTCCAATCCCTTATATGTACTCACCTACTCCCATAACCTCTTCTGTGATTATTGTTGTTGTTGTTGGTGGTGATGGTGGTGGTATGTGTGTGTTCCAATATAACCTACTGATTTCATTGAATATTGTTGATTTGCACATGCATTTAGGGCCCCCCAGTCAGAGTTGTGTGACCTATCAGACAGCTCTTCACTAAGATAATTGAATATAGAGAGAGAGAGAGAGAGAGAGAGAGAGAGAGAGAGAGATCCTGTCTTCCCCCAGCCTCTCTGTCAGCAGTTATTGATTGCCTGTAGTTCTTCATCTTCATCATATGGGTGGGGTCTTATGAAATTTATCCCATCCATGTTGGCATGTGAATTAGTGTGATCCTTACACAAGTCTTATTTAGGCGATCCTATTGTTGAGATTTACCGCATACAGCTTCCCTGTCATGTCTAAATGCTAGTACCTCTCTGAGAGAACCATGGTCTTCTGTTCATTACATACTTTTTGTCCCTTCCACAGCGCTCCCTGAACCTTTGGTCTCAGGGTTTTGTTATAGATGCACCAATCTGGGCTGGGCATCCCAGTATCGTTCATTCTCTACATTTTACTAATGGGTAAGATATTAGAAATGAGGAAATCACCCGCTTTACATGGCTTCCTTTTTCAGCCTCTTCAAATTCATATGATCCAGTCCCAATGTGAGTTTGTTTTTAGGGAATGTAGGAACTGTAAAACTTGGGAAGTATTGTCTCAATTTGATGTAGAGACTCAAAATTCATATCTAGAATGGCTTCTACAATTTCTCTTCTTTAGACATTTTCCTGGTTGATTTAAGACTAAATCATCTCATAAAGATTTTTACTCTGTCATATGCACATTTAAAACCAGGGCATATGTTTATTGTTTCCTAGAACTTGCATGCTTGCTAAAACCCCCCACATAGAGTCCCTCTTTGATTCCTATAAACTACATCTTTAAAATATCGAGTCTGGAGCTCACACATAGGATTTCCCAAATTCACATTCTTGGAATCCTACTGAGGTTTTAAATAAGCAGAAATACTAGAAATTAATTCAGCATGAGCTAACCTCTGTGCTTCCAGTGGCTTTTTGGGTACAGGCTATGTTTCCCCAGCTATATGTCAAATAAGATAGACACTGGGACAGTGTGCTGAACCAAGGGCAGCCCATCCACTCTAAGATACAATGGAAAGCTAAGAAAATATGGTGAGCGGATAATATGTAAGGTAATATTCACCATCCTTTGTTAGTCCTATAAATGACTGATTATAGACTGGATTTCATTGATGAAATATTTGCAACCCAATCCAGACACAAGCCCTTCTAGTCTCACTTCTAAGGCATTCTTATATCACCCTATTTTGATGTCATGGAAATGCACTCAAATGGATTGTGGTTGTCATTATGCAACTCTACGAATAAACTAAGAAGCACTGGATTATACCTGTTAAATTGGTGACGTTTATGGTCTTTTAATCTCAATGAAACTGTTTTCCAAAAATCTTATATTTAACAAAGCAAGTTAATTGTTTTTATTCCATACGTTCCAAATGTCTTTGACTACAGGAATCCCCCCCCCTTTAAATAACAAGTTGTTTTTGTATCCTATTGTATACATATTTGGCAAATAGAGCCAGTGGATAAACTTTGGTTCAAATAGTAACTGTGTCTTTTTCTAAGTGCATTCTGATCTCTGAAGCTCATGGTAATAGTAACACATCTCAACAATCATTGCAAAGATTAAATGAGATAACAAATGAAGTGTTGAATTTTTAAACACAATACTTGGCAGTAAGAGCCTACAAACATCAGCTGACTCTGTTTTGCTGTGCTGAAGGGATCAAAATAAAAACAAAGTACCAAAAAGGAATTCTCATAATGGTAAAGACTCCCGGATTATACTTCGTGGAGCATTAAACAGTAGGCACCGGAGACTATGTGTCAGTTTGCTACCTACTTCTGAGCGCCAAGTGTTGTGGCTGAAAATGTTTAAGTAACTGAGCACATGTCCTTGAATGCTTCCAGACCTATTTTTGACTATAGCAGTCAAAAAACCCAGGCTCTGCATTAGGCTTCCTCCAGGAACACCATCCTGGAAGTCTAGATATTCTCTTCAAATACTCTTCCAGGGAATGTAAATCATTTTCTGGGAATGCTGAACAGAAATGCTGTGACAATGAATGAAAACATTAATGCTGCATCCGGTAGAGTCGCTTAACGTTAATTTTATGTTGTGTACAATTGGAAAAAAAAAAACAAAAGAAATGTTTTTGTTAAGGAAGTCCATGTAGCTAGTCAGGTTTAAGTTTTTTGCTTTGATAATTGTTTCATTTGATGTGTTTATTAATTAAATTATTTATTAGTGATGTGGTCTTACTATGTTCCTTCACCTAGTGTGGAGCTTTTGGGCTCAAATGCTCCTCCTGTATCAGCCCCCTAAGTAGATGTGAGCACCAGCACATGCCAGCACACTTGCTTCTTTCACTTTTAAAATACATTATTTTTGAACAGCAAGAAAATATTTTTCCACCAACTTGAAAACAGAATCTCCTTATGAGAGGGAAGTCCAAGTCAATCGTGTACTTGGAAATGAGCATGCGTTTACCAGACTTCTAACCAGACTGGAAATCCCTAACTGATCTTTCAACTGTATGTACGACTTTGGCTTTGCAAAAAGCAAAGCCAGCTTTCTGGGAAGGGTTGTCTTGTCCCAGCTTGAAAGTGGAGCACATTAGTCACTACGTTACCTAAAATCTAGCAGAGCACTGAGCAAAATAAACACTCTGGTTGGTCCACTTAATTTGACTAGAAATTGTCAGGTCGCTGAGAACAGCATGACTCAAGATGAAGAAAGGCTGGATGCAACAGGTGAGAACCTCGCTCAGTAGCAACTTATACTTGTAAGCATTTTCAACAAGAAAATGATGATATTTTTGTCTAGACAGGTCTGGAGTCTGGAAAGAAATGACCTCGGATTCACAAACTTCCCCTCAACTTTCTTGTAAGGCCACACATGTGACATAGGAGATTCTGTATCCTTTCAATCAAGGGAGAGCCTTGTCAGTTGTGGGCGGTGAACTTGAGTCTAAACTCTTGAAGAAGAGTGCTTTATGCATGGTTGAAGTCTGAAGATCATCTGGGATGGAAACCTGTCCAGTCTATACAAATTCTAAGCGCTGGAAGTAAGCACTCCTTGGTCTTGTCCTAAAAGGTCACTGTGAACTGTTGTTAGTCCTGTAACAAGCTAAATCAGCTCAAAAAGGCAATGGCTTAGAGCCAGGAAAAAAAAGTGTGCAAGAAGACTCCTATTCATTCAATCTTTCTTCATTCTCTGAAGGTGTAATTAGAGAGTTAATTTACACACCTGCTTTTATGTGTTCCGAGTACAACAGTTTGAGGTTGGCACCATCATTGTGTTTTTACAAAGAAGCAGAAGATTTTTTTTTAAAAAAAATGCATATTCCAAACCGAGAAATTATAAGTCAGGCTTTTTATTTCCTGCTTAATATATTGCCAACATCTAATTTTTATATATAAGACAGAGATTTGGGCATTTAGTAGAAAGCAGGCTGTCAATTCTCTCCAATGTCTTTGCATGTTATCTGTTATAATTTTATTCTCTTGCTGAGATAAAACACTCTTTAAGAAAATCAAGTTAGAAAGTAAAGGCTTTATTTCATCTTACACTTCCAGGTCACAGTCTGTCATTGAAGGAAAGTGACAAGAGCTCAAGACAGGAGTCTGAAGGCAAGAGTGAATGTTATCCTATACACAGTTACCTACCAGCAGGAAACTCACTTGTCAAGGGAATATAGCAGGAAGCACGATGAATGCTGCTTGCTAGCCATCTTGCAAGCTTTTTCTTGCTTAACTTTCTTTTTTTCTCTTGCTGCTTTCTAATTTTTTATTAATTTTATTATTATTATTATTATTAAAAATTTCCACCTCCTGGCCCCCT